>VXBP01003685.1:36495-124391 GCA_013400115.1 Rhinopomastus cyanomelas
GCGACCCGAGTCCCGCTCCGCCACCCCCGGCGTCACGGAGCCGCCAGCGCGGGAGGGGACCGGCGGGGACCCCCCTAGCGCGGGCACCTCAAAGAAACTTGGCGGAGCGGCGCGGGGGGCTGCGCTCCCCGCAACTTCATCCCGCGCAACTTCCCTCCCTCTCTCCCTCCCTCTGCTTCTGCCTCCCTCTCCCTCCTTCCCTCCCCTCCCGCCGAGGCGGAGCGGCGGCCGCTCCCCCGGCCCCGCTGTCACCTCGGGGCGGGGGGGCCCAGGCGGCTCCATCGCCGCTATCGCAGCTCTGCGCTCCCGGGCGGCGCCGAACAAAGAGCGGCGGGGGATCAATTCCTGATACCTATCGATGGGGAGAGGGAGGGAGAGAGAGGAGGAGGGNCCCGGGCAGGGACGTGCCGCCGCGGGATCCTTTAGGATGGAGAAGACCGTCAGGTCCAGCCGCTCCCTCGGCGCTGACCCCTGGCCCTCATCCCACAGCTCCAGGGCTTTGAGACCCCCTCCAGGGACAGGGGCTCCACCACTGCCCCGGGCAGCCTGGGCCAGGCCTCGGGAGCCCTTGTGGGGCAGAAATTGGTCCCCAGGGCCAACCTCGCCCTCCCTGAGGGCAACTTGAGGCCGTTTCCTCTCATCCTGGGGAGGAGAAGGAACCGACCCCTCCGCCTCACTCCAACCTCGGAGTTCAGGCGGTTGTGGAGAGCTGGAAGATCTCCCCTGAGCCTCCTTTTCTCTGTGTCCACAAATACCCTTTCCTACCACAGCAAGTCAAGACTTCTTCTCTGGAGAGGGTCTCCTTCTCTGGAGACGTTTCAAACCCACCTGGACGTGTTCTTGTGCAACCTGGTCTAGGGGATCCTGCTCTGGCAGGGGGGTTGGACTGGATGATCTTTCGAGGTCCCTTCCAATCCCTAATGTTCTGTGATTCTCTGAAGATCTTTCCAGCTCCTGCCCCATCCCATCACACCAGCATCTCCAGGGCTTTGAAAATTCCTTTCCTTTCTCTGGGGGAGAGCAATAACCTCCCAGCTGGGCCCTGTTCGCACTGGAGGGGCCCTGGTTTCCCAGCAGTTGTGACTCAGTTCTGAGCGGAGAGCGGTCAAGCTGCCCTTTCGGGGTGTGTTTTGCAGACTAAGCAAGTGCAGGGGTTTAAGATCCCTGCTGAGGAGCAGGGAACCCCCCTCATCATGTGGGGCAGCCGCATCTCCACGCCGGTCCCACACATCTTACCTGTCACTGCTTGCTCTGTTCTGGAGGGAGATGCTCAACCATCAGGCAAAGCCGGGACAGGTGCTCCTGCAGCTGTGACCAAGTCCTTCATCATCCCAGCCCCAGAGCTCTTAGCTCCTGATAGTGCCAGAGCAACTCTCTGCAGGTGGCTGGGCAAGAAGTAGCCTCAAGGCCAACACAAGGGCTCGATCCCACCTGGCAGCCTCTGCTGCTGTTCCTTGCAATGTGCAGGGCTCAGGGTTCCACTGAAAAGCCGCAGTTTGAGTTCACGAGGCTGGAGGACAGAAATAGCCTTCACCCTGCTCCCGTGGTCATGGGGACATCTGCTTCTTCCCTTCTTGTAACTTCATCTGGGCCAGGAAAACTGTCCAGAAGGGTGAGGGGGACCCCAAAAGTGACCTTGGCACCACACTGTAGCACAGGCAGTCAGGAAACCATCTCATCCTTCTCATCTCCTTCACTCAGAGAAACCTGGAGCTGCTCGCAATCCCACAATCGCAAACCGCCTCAGGCGGAAGAACAAGTGAAGAGAAAAATCAGAGTTCAAAGGGAGGATTTGCAAGAGCCCAGGCAGTTTGCATTAGGGAGAGCCTGGATGCTCCTGCCGGCCCTGCTCCGGCTCCTTCCCCGCATCCAGAGCTGATTGGAGAAGTGGGGAGTGGGAATCCCACAGCAGATCCTCCTCATGGTGCTAAAAGCATCTGCCTGGAATCGATGAACCCCCGATGGAATCACCCAGCTGAAAGCTCCACTGCATTAGTGTCAGCAGCAAACCCCATGGATCCCCTGGGATCCACTGGGATCCACTGGGATCCCAAACACCAGGTGCCTCTGCTCTGCCCCAGTCAAACACCCAGCTCTGTTGTGGGGGGCTATAAATAGATTCTCTCAAACCCCACAGCCAGTAAATCAGAGAGCCCTAGCACTGGTAATGAGACTGGGTTTGCTGGTGGTGCCAAGCGGATGTTTGTGCCAAGGTGTGTCCCCCATGCTGGTAAGGAGGGCATCTCAGTCCACTCCTAACCAGTAAGGAGGGTGTCTCAGTCCATTCCTGATGAGTAAGGAGGGCATCTCATTCTACTCCTGACCAGTAAGGAGGGCGTCTCGGTCCATTCTTGACTAAGATGCTCCAGCTCTCTGCTGCTGGACACCACCAGAACCAGGCCCTAGTGAGGGGAACCTCATCCCAGTGCCCACAGAGCTCATCTCCAGCCCATAAATCATCGCCCCGTTGCGGCGCAGAGGAGAGCGGAGGACCCCAGCTATAAATCAGAGAGAAAACCAACCCGGCGTCTCTGGTGAGCAAATGAAATTGTGGGCTCTGCAGGAATGTCTGTGTTTGGCCAAATCATTAATAAATCAATGGGGGCTGTGAGGAAGAGGAGGGGGAACTGTGTCCTGTGCTCCCTCAGCTCGGCAGCCCCTTGCTTCCTCCTCCTCCTCCTCTGAAGGCTTTGAATTCAAATACAGAAGGAGCTTTTTTTGTGCAATTTTAAAAAATGAAATCAAAAGGTTAGACCTCAGTCCACTCCCATTTCAGATGTTGATTCCTTCTCACCTTCCTGACAGCTCCTGATCCACACAGGAAGTCCTTTGTGTGGTGACCCGGCCCCATGAGGTGGCTGAGGGTTGATGCTGGTAGTGAGAGCCTTGTGCTAATGGTGATGGTGTGAGGGTGATGGTGGGCTCACCAGTGGTGACGTTGGCTCAGCTGCCTTGTCCCTAGGATGGGCAGGAGGACACCAGGAGCTGCACCACGGGACAGCAGTGCCGTCAGGGTGAGTGGGATGAGTGAGCCCCTGTGGTTGGCCAGGAACTCAGACCCAGCTTCGGAGCAGAAAGACCCTCGTGGAGACCCAGGTGGTGGCTCCTGGAGCTCGATCCCCATCCCATGCAGGGTGACAGCACGACAGCAGGGGCCATTCCTTGCTCTTTCCCGTATTTTCACAGATGATTTACAGTGGGGGGTAGCATGATGGCCCATGACTGCGGCTTCACAGCCATCTCCCTGAAGCCTGGCCAATCCCACTGGCCATTTTCCCTCCTGTCTTCCACTCCTGTCCCCCTCCAGGTCTTCAACCTTGTCCCCTCTCCCCATCTTCACCGCTATCCCCTCTCCCCGGGTCCTCTCCGTTACAATGTTGATGTTACAATGGCGCCACCTGGTGGCCACTGCGATACTTGCAGCGCGTCCCGCAGGACTGGGCGACGGGCGCACGGGGGGCCACTGGGGGACTACTGGGGGGACACGAGGTGGGGAGCATAACTGGTCACCGCGGGGGAACACACCCAGTGGACAACAAGGGAGACTAGAGAGGTGCATGGACGGTACAGCCCTCCTCTATCTGCCCACTGAGACCACCCCTCCAGGACACACACTGAGCTGTGCCCAGCCTCAGCCCTCAGTGCCCACGCTGGGTGCCCCTCCACCAGCCACGGCTACTTATTTCCAGACACACTCCCCAAGCAATTAGCACACGGGGTCTTTAGATAATTTTCCTCTTTTATTGCTTCACCAAAATTATCTTGACTCTGGCGCCGTTTGGAGTGTGGGCAGCGGGTAAAGGGGCTATTTATGGCCTTCTATCAATGCTGAGGGCAGACACCTCCTCCTGGGGCTACATCCCAGCGGCTCAGGGATGGAATATTTTCTGCTTTCATCCCCACCTTCACCTCTTTTTGGTGAGTGGCAGCTCTTCCCCAGACCCCCAAAACTGGGCAAATCCTCCTGGCCATTACTGTGGTGATAAATCCTTCAGAGTAAAAATGGACCTGAACCAGGCAAAGCTGCTCAATTCAGTCTGTCTGGAATAAGCTGACACCCTCTGAGCACCAAGGGGAGGTGGATAAACCCCTCCCAAAGGTCCTGAAGATGCTGCCAGCTGAAAGGGGCTGGGGTGGTGGGAGCAGGATGAGCAAGGAAAGGGAAAGGTCAGGTCATTTCTTCTTGGCTTTCTTGGGGGCCTGTAAGGGTTCAGGAATGTGCCACTAACTCACCAGCTTTTTATGGGGTGGAATAAGAGCAGGAAACGACCCTATTCCTGGTTGTCAGTCCTTCATGGGAGCCCTGGGATGGTGCTGCCAGCTGCCCAAAGCTTCTTGCTGGTTTCCCACTGCTCAGGAGCTCTGGGCACATGCAGCCCCCCGGGATCCTGAGGGACGCTAAGACTCCTGCTGAAATTACAGCTCTTTGCTTTCCTGGTCTCTCTTACAGGGACTGGCTGAGAGAGTTGGGGCTGTTCAGCCTGGAGAGGAGAAGGCTCCGGGGAGACCTTCTAGCAACCTTCCTGTCCCTGACAGGGGCTGTCAGAAGGCTGGAGAAGGCTGTTCCCAAGGGCAGGGAATGATAGGATGGGGGGTGTCCTGGTTTGAAGCTGGGAAATGCAGAGCTGAGGACAAAGTTGTTGAATCTCAGGGTGGGGGATCCCTGGAACAGGCTGCCCAGAGAGGGGGTGGAGGCCCCATCCCTGGAGCCATTCAAGGTGAGCCTGGCTGGGGCTTTGGGCAACCTGGTCTGGTGAGTGCTGGCCCTGACAGGTGTTGGGGCGTTGGACTGGATGCCCTTTGGAGCTCCCTTCCAACCCTTTGATTCTATGATTCTAAGTGATCACCAACCCATCACATAACAGAGACATAAGCAGAGGAGATGGGCTCCAACCCCCAGCCAGCCCTGGCACACCCCCACAAACCCCACTGGGGATGGATTGGCCACCACTGCCAGCTCCAGCCACAGCTGCAAGCTGCCCACAAACCCATCTTTCTACCTTTAATCAGCTTTTTCCTCTAAAAGTCATCGTTCCCAATAAACAACTGCAGCAGGCAGTGTACAAAGCATCAAATTAAAGTCACTTACATGCAATTAGTTATATTTGCTACAGCCTCGTTAACGGGGAAATTCCCAGCTATGGAATCTGTATCGATTCCAGCCAACCTATATTTATCTGGCCACAAGCAGCAGCAGCAGCCGCCGTCGTCGTTAATATCAACCAGCTGAATTTAAAATGCAGAGAGCTGGAGAGAATTGCATCAAACCTCGACGGTGATATTCAATTCCATAAATATTATCCTGCGTTACAGCGCATCGGTTTCGCCTGGAAAACGTATTGGTCGGAGGCAATTTACATTGGTTGGAATTGGGAAGTACTGGTGTGAATACAGAGGGGTTAGGAGATGGAGAGAGGTTCTTCTCTGCCTCTGCTCTGCCCTGGGGAGACCACAGCTGGGATCTTGTGTCCAGTTGTGGGCCCCTCAGTTCCAGAAGGACCCAGAGCTGCTGGAGAGAGCCCAGGGCAGAGCCACAGGGGTGATGGAGGGAGGGGAGCATCTCCCTGCTGAGGAGAGGCTGAGGGAGCTGGGGCTGGAGAAGAGGAGCCTGAGGGGTGACCCCATGGGTGTTGGTCAGTGTGTGAAGGGTGGGTGTGAGGAGGATGGAGCCAGGCTCTGCTCAGGGGCACCCAGTGACAGGCCAGGGGGCAGCGGGTGTGAGCTGGCGCAGAGGAGGTTCCACATCGATCTGTGAAGATCTTCCTCACCGTGAGGGTGATGGAGGCCTGGAAGGGGCTGCAGAGTCTCCTTCTCTGGAGAAGTTTTAAACCCGCCTGGACCATCCCTGTGCAACTGGATCTAGGGGATCCTGCTGTGGCCGGGGGATTGGGCTGGATGATCTTTCAGGATCCCTTCCAATCCCTCATGTTCTGTGATTCTGTATGAGGTCAGGGAAATGGATACGATGCTGGAGAAATAATAGGGTTGGAGCAGGGGTATTTGTAAGGGAATGGTGTGAGGGAGCAGCTGTGCTGGCTGGCTCTGGAGCATCCCAGTGTGCTTGGTGTGGCTGCATCCCAGCACTGGGATACCCCCAGATGGGGTGGATTTGGAGTTACCTGCGGGCTCAGTGCTGCAGGATCCTGTTATCAGCTGCAGGCAGGGCCCAGCTGATTGTGTCTCGCTCAGGCTGAGCCTTGGAAAGAGCAGGGGGTTAATCAAATCCTTTTGACTCCATATTTTATCGGGCTTGAGAGGGGTTTTGTTAATTAGAAGGGCTTTTGGATGTCAGATGTGGACTGTCTCACAGATCAGACGGACGATGGTGCTCTTTTGTTCGCTGCGAGCCCTGCTGCCAGGGTGGACACTCGTCCACGTTTACAGCTCCTGGGATTTGCTGGGTGCCAGTACATCACCCAGTACCCACCACAGCACGAGGAGCAGAACCACCTAATCACCAGGGTTGGAAAAGACCATCAAGTCCAACCATCTGCCCTACAAGCCACAACCACTAACCCAGCTCCTCAGACACCCAGGCTGCCTGGTTATTGAAACCCCCCCAGGGATGCTGCCTCCACCCCGTCCCTGGGCAGCCCATTCCAAGGCCTCCCCACTCTGTCTGGGATGTTTTTGCTCAGATCCCACCTGACCCCATCTGCTCTGCTCCTACTGCTGGTCCCCAGGGGGAAGAGGCCAACCCCCACCCCACTGCACCCCACTCAGGCAGCTGCAGAGAGCAGAGGGGTCTCCCCTCAGCCTCCTCTTCTCCAGGCTGAACAGCCCCAGCCCCCTCAGCCTCCCCGCGTCGGACCTGCTCTCCAGACCCCAAACCAGCCCAGTTGCCCTTCTCTGCCCCCACTGCAGCCCCTCAACCTCCTTCTTGTATTAAGGTGCCCCAAGCTGACCCCAGTATCGGAGCGGAGGCCTCACCGGTGCCCAATACAGAGGGATGACCCCCTCTCCACTCGTGCTGGCCACATGGGTGCTGGTACAAGCCAGGGTGCTAACTGGTCCCACTGAACAGCTGCCCTTCGCTTCCCTGATGCTTATGGGTTTTTTCCTTACTTCCACTAGTCAAGGGAATTGGGCTCTGATGGCCAGTGGATCCGACTGGATTTGGCTGGAGGAGGGAGCATCCACGCGGAGGGTCATCCCGCTCATCCCTGGCAGTGACCGGGGCTGGTCCTCAGCTGCCCTGCGGCTCTGGCAGTCCCCCAAACCCACCCCAAATTCCCTTCCCTCAAGCTCCATCCAGGCTAAGGTGGTCGTTGTGGCACAAAGGGTTTCTCTGTGGGTGCAGACAGACCCCAAAAGCCCTCCCAGTGGGGTGGGCAATGGGGTGAGCAGCTCTACCCCCACGCTGGCCACCACACCGGGGCCATACCAGTCACGACAGAGCTTGGGGACCCCAGGGGTGCTGACAGGCATCGCTGGGCACCCCATACCGACCCCGGCAGGTCCATGTCAGCAGGGCGAGGTGGCAGGGAGGGGAGATAAAACAGAACAGGCTAAAAATACCCCAAAATACCAGAGTGGAGCCGAGCAGCTCGGGCTGGCGACCGCGATGGCGGTGCTGGTGCTGCCAGGCACCGCAGGATGTGGCCCCACGCTGGCTGCCAGCGCCCAGCATGAGGAGAGTTATTTGTGTGTCTTACTGGGAGCAAGTGCTTGGTTTTACTGGATGACAGGTGCCCTGGCTGGGGGGGATGACACATAGGACGGGAACCCCACACGCTCCCCCGGTTTGTGGAGGCTCTGCATCCGCCTCTGGAGCTCTTGGAGTTGGCGCTGCAGCAGGATGGTCCCATTTGCCCGGAGATGGGCTTGTCCAGCAGCCTCACGACAAGAGCAAATGGGTCAGGCTGTGCCAGGGGAGGGTCAAGCTGGATCTTAGGAAAATCTTCTTCCCAGAAAGAGTGGGGAGGCCTTGGAGGTTGTTGAGCCCCTCCAGGGGTGTTTGAGGAGCTGGGTTAGTGCTTGGGGGTTGTAGGGTGGGGCAGTTGGACTTGATGACCTTGAAGGTCTTTCCCAAGCTCCATGATTCTGTGATCACAGGAGACGGGACCCAGCTGCAGGCAGCACTGGGGCTTCTCCACCTCCAGCATCCCCAGGGTGGGAGCTGCGGGGCTGCCAGGGCTCCGTTCTAACCTTGGAGCCCTGTTGGTCTCACATGTCACATCAGCTGGTGGTGACGACGAGCTGCTGCCTCAGATTAGAGAGAGAGGGAGAGCAAACAGCAGAGACAACGGGGCTGGGGGCGGCAAACTCACCTTCTACAACCAAAAGTGGTCATGGGGCTATTTTTAACCCGCGGAGGGTGGCTTTATTGTTTCAGCACGAGGGGAGCCAGGGACTGACTTCGGGACGTCTCTCGCAGTGACAGCAGCGGCTGGCTGAAGCCATGGTGAGTACAGAGAACCCAAATCTCCAGCGGGATGAGGCAAAATCCTTTAGGTTTTTGCCTCCAGGACAAGTTTAACAGGCAGGGAGCTGATGGCCAGGGGATCCTCCTGCTCTGGGAAGGGGGGAGAGCAAGTTGGGAGCTTCTGGATGCATCCTGTAGGGAACAGAACCTGACTTTGAATGGCCTGTTCCAGGGATCCCCCCACCCTGAGATTCAACAACTTTGTCCTCAGCTCTGCATTTCCCAGCTTCAAACCAGGACACCCCCCATCCTATCATTCCCTGCCCTTAGGAACAGCCTTCTCCAGCCTTCTGACAGCCCCTGTCAGGGACAGGAAGGTTGCTAGAAGGTCTCCCCGGAGCCTTCTCCTCTCCAGGCTGAGCAGCCCCAACTCTCTCAGCCAGTCCCCGTAAGAGAGACCAGGAAAGCAAAGAGCTGTAATTTCAGCAGGAGTCTTAGTGTCCCTCAGGATCCCGGGGGGCTGCATGTGCCCAGAGCTCCTGAGCAGTGGGAAACCAGCAAGAAGCTTTGGGCAGCTGGCAGCACCATCCCAGGGCTCCCATGAAGGACTGACAACCAGGAATAGGGTCGTTTCCTGCTCTTATTCCACCCCATAAAAAGCTGGTGAGTTAGTGGCACATTCCTGAACCCTTACAGGCCCCCAAGAAAGCCAAGAAGAGGATTGAAGGTGCCAACTCCAATGTCTTCTCCATGTTCGAGCAGGCCCAGATCCAGGAATTCAAGGAGGTACGAGGGGTTGGTAGAATTGACCTGGGAGCCTTGATGTGGGGTGACCTTCAGCTCTTCCAGATCAGCTGGTTTGCAATGAGGATCACCGTGGCCAGTTCTGAGTAGTTTTAGAAGCTTCAAAGCTTCGTAGGAGCCCTCACACCACAGAGGAGCTGGCAGGACCCAGGAGAGCAGGAGCACATCTGGCAGCTGGCTCCTACTGCTGGGCCAGGAGCTCTTCACATCTTACCCCCTGGTCCTGTGTAGATGCCAGTTACAGGGATGACTGGTCCCAGCTTATGGAGCTGATGGTTCAAGCTGTCCTCTCCAAGTGGTCTCACCCCAGGGTGAGAGGGCTTTGGCCAAGGGTGCAAGGGTCAGGATTGCTGCTGCTTTAGGGTGATGGTTGCTACTCCGTTGTGGGGTGAGGACCTCCAGATCCCACCATGCAGAGTTTGAAGCACCCTGGTCCCCTCCCACTCTGTGGGAGGAGGAAGAGGGAGAGGAGAACTAAAGCCTCTGCAAAGACCAGCTGCTCTCCCCGTGCTTCCAGGCTTTCACCATCATGGACCAGAACCGGGATGGCTTCATCGACAAGGCGGATCTGAGAGACACCTTTGCTGCTCTTGGTGAGTTCCCTTGGAGGACCCTCCCCAACATTAGACCCACTGAGTGAGGAGCCCCCATTTAGCCAACCCCTGGCAGCTAGCTGGGTCTCCTGTTGATTGAAAACCTCCTGATCCAACCCCATTAGGTCCCACATGGAGCCGCTCAGCAGCTCCTGGGTGTTCAATCCCGTAGGTTCTCTCCCCTCCCATCTTGTTTCTGCTGTTCCTCATTGGGGGTGGATCCCCAGAGCTCTGATACCTCCCTTGGGAGCGAGAGAAACCCCCAGAGGAAGGGTCCCATGGTGTGTCCTAAACAGTGGGGCATGGAGCAGAACCCAGAGGTCCACCTGAACTTGCAGCTAGACTGGGATCCTCCTCACTTGACCCTACAATGTTTTCTCCCCTAGGGCGCCTGAATGTGAAAAACGAGGAGATCGATGAGATGATAAAGGAGGCTCCTGGTCCAATCAACTTCACCGTGTTCCTCACAATGTTTGGGGAGAAACTCAAGGGTGAGAGGGCTACCGGGGATCTGGGTGGGCACCCACAGCATCAGGGATACCCTGGCCCAGCTGGGGAGATCACCCAGCTCCTGGGGCTTCTATTAGCCTTCCAGGCAAGTTCCATTCTGCCATGCTGTGGTCCCTGCACTCCAAAACTCATGTGGACTTGAGATTCCCAGCAGTCCCAAAGGCAGGGCTTGGGATGGCCTTCCAGAGACCTGGATCTCATCACATGGCACCCCAACCTCTTAAGGGGAATGAGCAGGTCTCTCTGCCTCAGTTTCCTCACCCATTTAAAGAAATCTGTGGTGCTGCTGGCCCCATAGAAAGAGGGGACAGGAGACCTGTAGCGACCTTCTAGTCCCTGAAAGGGGCTGTCAGAAGGCTGGGGAAGGCTGTTCCCAAGGATGGGGAATAGGAGGACGAGTGGTCCTGGATTGAAGCTGGAAAAGGGCAGAGTGAGGTCAGACAGGAGGAAAAAGTCTTGAATCTAAGGGTGGAACAGGCTGCCCAGAGAGAAGGTGGAGGCCCCATCTGTGGAGCCATTCAAGGTCAGGCTGGCTGGGGCTGTGGGCAAGCTGCTCTGGTCAGTGCTGGCCCTGCTGGGTGTCGGGGTGTTGGACTGGTGGCTCTTTGGGGCTCCTTTCCCACCCTGTGACTCTATGATCCTGCAGTGCCCCTGATCCTGCTGGCACCAACAGTGCCACCGAAGGCCACCCCAGTGTGGGCCACTGGTTACAGTGGGGCTTCACCCCAACAGCATTGTGTGGCTGCACAGATCCTTACACAAGCCCAAGCGGCCTCCTTGCCGCAGCTCTCCGGGAGATGACGCAGCCCCAAGGGTCCGTGCCTGGAGCTCTATAAATACACCCCAAAGATTAGATTGGGCCAGATGCCTGGGTGCTGGTGACACAAGCCCCTCCGTGGGCACGCATCTGCTCCTCTGCGTGCCACCACCCCCTCTCCAGGTTCCAGCTGCCGGCTCAGCATTCCTGTGGGGCCTCCCATTGCCCACCCCAAAGGCTGGGGGGAGCAGGAGGCTGCAGCTGGCTTCCCCTACCCGCGTCTCTCATGGCTGTGGCTGTGTCCTCTGCAGGAGCTGACCCAGAGGAGACCATCCTCAATGCATTCAAGGTGTTTGATCCAGAAGGAAAAGGCCTGAAATCAGCCTAGTGAGTGTGGGGCTGCCCCGGGGGGGACAGTGGCTGACCCCACTGAGGCTCCCCTGCTGCTCACTCTGCTCTCTCGTTTCCAGCATCAAGGAAATGCTGATGACACAGGGGGAGAGGTTTTCCCAGGAAGAGGTAGGTGCATCTGAGCAGAGCCTGGCTCCATCCTCCTGACACCTGCCCTTTCCATACTGATCAACAATCATAGGGTCACCCCTCATGCTCCCTTTTTCCCAGCTCAAGAGACCCATGTTCTTCAGCCTTTCCTCAGCAGGGAGATGCTCCCAAGGGATCTGAAGGGGACAAGGACTGCTATCCCTTTGGTGTCAGATTCATCTCGCTCCCCTCTCCCCCTACACTACTTTACACCATCCCACCCTTCATCTCCCTCCTGCTTCTTTCTACTTTTCCCTGCTTTCAGTTCCCCCCAAAGACTGAGGTTTTTATAGTGAGCGGCGGGCCCTGTGTGTGAAGAAGTCTGCAGGCAAAGTGTCTCCTTGGGGTAGCAGTGAGCACAAAGATCTTGATGGGTGGTTGAGCTCTTGAGCAGCTTATCGGGGTGCGGCCGTTGCGTCCCTCACTCTTCTGAGGGGAGCAGTTAAAGACTCCTTTCAGTCCGTCCTTTGAGCGTCAAGACAAACTTCTCCGCCTTCGCTCGCTCCGTGGGGTCTGATTTTAGACCCAGTTCAATGCATGTTTTGACTGGCTGAGTTCTTCTGTTTGTGCTCCGTGGCCCCAATGCCCCCTCCGCCAGCATCCTGTGTCCTCCATCCCCAGCACCCCCAGTTCTCCTCTTCCCAGCCTAAATCCCCTTCCGTGGCTTCTTTTCACCCCACTTCTTTCCGGCAGGTTGACCAGATGTTCACTGCCTTCCCCCCAGACATGTCTGGCAACCTGGACTACAAAAACCTGGTGCATGTCATCACTCACGGCGAAGAGAAGGACTAACCCAAAGGTGGTGCTGGCCTTGGCACTGTCACATCACCTCCAGATGGGTTTACATGACCCTCTCTAGGGGGGTCCCTTTAACCCTCACCCTGGGGGACACATGTATGGTCCCAACATTAAACTGCCCTTCGGCGGGAGGAACCTCAGCCACTGTCGGTGCTAGAGTGGTGTCTGTGCCCAGTGAGAAGCCCCAGAACCCTCCCTTGTGTGCCCTTGGGTCCCTCTGCCCCACTGTTTCCCATTGTAACCCTAAACCCAAACAGCCCCTTTCGCTGTCGCTAGTAGCCATCTGGTCCCAGCAGCCCAGGACCAACAGTAAGCTTGGCTTTACCTTAGGCAGCAGAGAGCTGCCTGCTGCTCCCAGGAGCCCCCAGCACTCACACTGCTGCACCCCTCATGCCCTCCCCGAGCCCCTCAGATCACAAGGGGTGAGGGACCAGGACCTTGGTCCCCATCTGCTCCTGAGCGATGCTGCTGTGGCAACCAAGTTGGGTTGGGCTGGGCTGGGCTGGGCAATAGGGCCAGCACCCACTGGAGAGCAGTTACTCCCACCCCTGGCCACAGCTGCTACAAGCAGTGGGTGAAGCTGTGGTGAAACATCACTCATGGAGCTCCTGGAGCTGCACAAGGTGTTGGGCTCCTTCCCAAGGGGATGGGGGATGGAAGCGCGTGCAAGGAGCAGAAGCAGAGACAGAGCCCAAGAACAAAACAAACCAGTTTATTAACTAATTACCAAAAGATTCTCTTAGCTTGGATCTTTACTTGGAGAAGAGGAGACTGAGGGGTGACCTCATTAATGTCTACAAATATTTGAGGGGTGGGTGTCAGGAGGATGGCACTGGGCTGTTCTCAGTGTCATGTAGTGATAGGACGAGGGGCAATGGTTGTAAGCTGGAACAGAGGAGGTTCCACATCAACCTGAGAAGGAACTTCTTCATGGTGAGGGTGACAGAGCACTGGAACAGGCTGCCCAGGGGGGTTGTGGAGTCTCCTTCACTGGAGATATTCAAGACCCTCCTGGATGTGTTCCTGTGTGACTTGATCTGGGTGATCCTGCTGTGGCAGGGGGTTGGACTAGATGATCTTTGAGGTCCCTTCTAATCCGTAATGATTCTATGATCTTTGAGGTCCCTTCTAATCCGTAATGATTCTGTGATTCTATGATCTTTGAGGTCCCTTCTAATCCGTAATGATTCTATGATTCTATGATCTTTGAGGTCCCTTCTAATCCGTAATGATTCTATGATTCTATGATCTTAGGGTTAGGGTTAGGATTAGGGTTAGGGTTAGGTCCCTTCCAATCCGTAGTGATTCTATGACCTGACCACTGTTCTTCCTCTTCTTATTACCCATCTTAGTGGGGCTGCCTCAGATTCTGGAGGACCAACTGCCGTAGCTGCTCGTGGTCCAGCGGCTCTTCGACTGCACAAGAGAAATGTGTCCCCATCACACACGGTCACAGGCCTCATGCAGCCAGTGAGGTGTGTCTGGGCAGTAGGGGCTGCTTGTTGGGGACAGGTGAGAGTGGGGGATTGACCAGGTGGCCATGGGGGTTCTGGGGATGAGGAGGTTAGGTGGTCAGAGCTCCTCCCTCCCACCTCCCACACTCACAGCTGTCGATGAAGTTGTTTTCGTCAGAGTCCAGGTCCGGGGGAGGTGGGAAGAGCTGGGTGAGATCCACCATCTTCCGAAGCTTGGTGCAAGCCAGCAGTGGGTTGCTGCTGTCTTCCTGAAGCTGGACCACGTCCTTGTGCTGGCCGGAAGCCATCAGCAGGATCTCACATATCCTCTTCTCCAGGAGAGCTGGGCAGGAGGAAGCACCATCCATTCATAGTGCCCCCCCTGCACTAGAACCCTGCCCAAAGCCAGTCTCAGCTGCTTGCTGAGCTGAGGACCCATCAGTTCCCCCCCAGGCAGTGCTGGTTGCTCCAGGGACAGGGGTCCAAGGGTGGGTCCCACAGGCGGAGCCAAGCTGAGGGCTTGGAGCTCCACAGAGATCTGTTTCTCTAGCTGCATCACCTCCTGGATTTGCTGCAAATTGGGCTCCACAAACCCCCAACAGGGCCATTCAAGGGGAATCGGAGCAGCTCGGGGTGCTGCATGTACAAGGCTTGGGCCATGGGGTGGGGGAAGGTGGATGGTCCCATCCTACCAAAGAACTGCGTCACGTTCCACTCCGTCAGCTGCCCAGTTTCTCCCAGTTGCTTTGTTAACTGGGTCCTATCGCAGTTGATTTCGTCGAAGAGCATCTCCAAGCCCGTTGTGAGCTGAGCCACGGTTTTTTCGCTCTCCTTGCATTTTGCTTGGAGGCGGTTGACTTCCTCCGTGGTCTGAGTGAATTTGTTCTGCTGGAAAAGGTTGTGTCAGAAGTTCCATCAGCCCCCTGCTCTCCAGCCTTGTGCTGGCCCTTTCCAGTGTGGATACTGGAGTGATGGCAGGAGAGGCGGTGGGCTGCTCCCAGCCCTGTGCAGGAGATCCTGAGCTCTCCCTGCCACAGAGGAGAGCCCAGGAGGAGCTGGACAACCAGCGCTCTCCGGCCACAGGCCAGAGCACTGTTGACAGGACCAGATCCCTGTGGGGACCGAGGGGACCTGCTGCTCCTGCAGCAGCTCCTGCTGGCTGCCATACCTCCAGCTCCTTCAGACTGCTCTCCTCACGGTCCCGCTCCTTCTGGAGGCGTTCAATGTCATCCTGTGTGAACACAAGGCAGGGGTCCTGGCTCAGCACCCAGCAGAGCGACCTCACAGAGGGAGGGTAGCCACCATCCCTCCCCCTTGGGAGCAGAGTCCTCCCACTGAAGCCTTCTGGGGACCACTGGGCAAGGAAGAAGGGGGCAGGTGGTGACCCCCCCCCCTCCCCCAGGAGACACTCAGAGCTATGGGAAGGCAACCTTCTGCCGGGAGGGTGGGGGACTTTAGGCTACCCCTTTGCAATCCCCTAATGCCAGCCATATGCTGAGTTGTGGACACGAAGAACATGGAGCAGACCTCCAACTCCTTGATTTTCCTCTCCATCGTGTATATGCTGGCATCCAGTTCTTGGGCGTAGTTGCACAAGGAGATGTTGGTGTTCGGCATGTTCATGATGCCGGCGAGGAACTGCTCGAGGTCCTGGTGGCCAGCCTGCTCCAGCAGGAGTGTGTGTGCCACCCTCCAGCTGTCAAAGCCATTCTTTTGGGGCCTCCTGGCCCTCAGGGCTGCCTTGGAGGCTGAGGGAGGGACAGAGAATCTGGACTTTTTGTGTCCCCTTGACAGAACCTTCCCCTGAGGGTGCAGTGAGGTTTGCAGGGTGCTCAGGAAGGAGTGGAGAGGCGCAAGGTGCCTCTATTCCACTCAAAAATGAAGCAGAGCGCTCCAAGTCTGCTTTGGAATGGGACAAACACTGTGGGGTCCCTTCTAGGGAGCATTAAGGGAGGTGTGGTTGCACACAGAGGCAGCTCCCTGCCTCCCCCTCCCTCCCTGTCCCACCAGGACACCCCAAAACACGCTGTTGAGTGCTGGCACTTGGTTCTCTCTGGGCATCCTTTCCTCCTGGAGGGCACACGGTGGGTGGGGGAGGAAGCCTGCAGGCAGGGGAAAGGTCCCCTCCTTTGGGGGAGCAACCCTTTAGCCAACCCCACACAGTCACAGTTTACAGCCCTGGGGGCTTTCTCTCATCCGGTACCTTTTTCCCTTTCTGCCAGCTCCCTCATCGCGGAGCGATCCTTATGCTTGGCAAGGATGAACTCGTTTACTCTCGTCTGCTGCTCCACGGACTTCTCCATGTACTCCATCTCACGGTTGTGCCTGTCGGTCTCGCTCCTGTGCCATTCGTCCATGTGTTGGGTCTTTGCCAGAGCATGTTTCCTGCACAGGGGGAGCAGCAGGTTACCCCACGGGTGGCTAGGAGGGTTAAAGCTTCCGCGCTGCTGTGCGCATCGCCCACATCTCCTCCTGATGTGGCTGGATACCCAAGGCCAGCAGAGATCTCACAGAGCTCTCGGTAGGGTTGGGCAGAGCAGAAGCCACTGCTCCAGGTGTACTGATGCCACTCTGCAGGCTCAGGTGGGACTCAGAGTTGCATGGGGCAGCTCAGCCCATCCCAAGAGCCATCTGGGATAGGTGGGGTAGATCCCCGTGAAGGTAACTCAGCCAACCCTTAGCAGCCAGCTGTGGCCAAGAGCAGTGGATCCTCTCTCTGAAGATGCAGTGGGTGTCTCTTTGCATCAATACTCATCGCTGGCATCGCCTGTCAAAGCCACTTGCGCCACGGGGGGGTTGGGAGGCCACCTACCACTGGTAGTAGGATTGTGAGTGTTCCTCAGCCATAGCGGCAAATCTCTTCTGCTGCTTTTCCAGCTTCTCGTGGAGCTTAGTGTAGACCTTACCCAATTTGGCCCTGTGGAACTGAAGGCTCTTCAACTCCTTTCGGAGCTCTTTGTTTCTGGCCACGTTGGTATTGACCTGGACAGTGGCCTGGGGAGAGGGAAGCAGATGGTGTCCCTAAGCAGGTGCAGACCTTGAGGTTTCTTGGTAGGGCACAAGAGCTGCATGTGGGGCACCCAGCTTGGAGGAGCCTTTGAGTTCCTCTGGGAGCAGTGAGGGCGGAGGAACGAGGGAGGGCCTTGACGCCGCTCATCTCAGCCAACTGCCTTTGATAGAACCGTCATCCTCCAGGTTGGAAAAGACCTTCCAGATCATCAAGTCCAACCGTCCACTCTGCACCCCCCAACCATGAACCCCTCTCAACTGAAGAGCCCAGGGTGGCCCCACTCATGGTCTGGAAAGTCTTACGTTGTGCAGTTGAGTCTGCAGGATCTTGATCTGCCTCTGCAACCTTTTGCTCCTCTTCTCTTGTGGCGCCTTCGCCCTTTTGCGCATTTCTTCATCAATTTGCTTCCTGAGGTTCAGTATCTGCTCAGGCAGGGAGATGAAAACATCCAAGGTGAGCTTCACCCCTTTTTTCTAGACTCTTGTCAGGAGAGCCAGCCCACACCACCACCCTCTGGTGACCTGATCTACAGCAACCAAGGCACTAATCAGCTGCTGGGGAGAGAAGCAGCTTTGATCCCGAAAGAACTCATCCTGCACCTGCAGGAACATCAAGAGGAGCCTCTGCTGGGATCTGATGGCAGCCATCTAGTCCCTGAAAGGAGCCATAAGCTGGGAAGAGCTTTTTCCAAGAGTTTGTAGGGATAGGATGAGGGGAAATGGCTTGGAGCTACAAGAGGGAAGATTTAGATGAGATTGGAGGGAGCTGAGGCCCTGCAACAGGTCATCACCCAGGGAGGCTGTGGCTGCTGCATCCCTGACAGTGTTGAAGGCCAGGTTGGATGGGGCTGAGGGCAACCTGCTCTGGTGAGAGGAGTTGCTGCCCATTGCAGGGGGTTGGCACTGGGTGACCCAGGACCCCCTTACCTCATTTTTCACATCAGCAAGCTGGGCTTTTCTCTCCCTGATCAGCAAGTCGTAGTTGCCCTTGGTCTGCATCAGGGACTGCAGATGGATGTAGTTCTTCTGGTCTTGCAGCCTTTCTCTCAGCATGTCTGTCTCGGTTGGCATCTGGCTCAGCCTCTGCAGCGCAACTTTGCACTCCATTTGCCTTCTGTGAAAAGAGAACCAGACAACATCAGCACATGCCACCCGCAAAGTGCAGCAGGGCCAGAGCCCTCCCCAGCTCCCACGCGTCGGCGCGGAGAAAGGCTCCGAGCGCGGAGCCCCACTCACTCCTGAAGCTGCTGCAGCTGCCGCCTGGCGCTGGCCGCGTACGCTCTCCTCTTCTCGGCCGCCGCGTTGAACTGCTTGTGCAGTCCTCTGATCTCCGCTTCTGCCTCCATTTCGTTGTACTTGGTGGGCAGGTCTGAAGGATCCTGCCTCAGAGAGACCTCCTTCTGCTCCTACAGAGAGATGGGGGTGTTGCTTACAGGGGCAGGCACGACCTGCAGTGCTTGATGGTTGGGCTGGACATGGGACGGGGTTAGTTGCTGTTAGGCTGCACATGGCACGAGGTTAGTGGCTGTTGGGCAGCTCCTGCAGCTCTTTGCTGCCACACAGGATAGTCAGCAGCACCCCAGACTTGGAGCTGTGGAACCACTGGGTGAGCCCTTCAGAGCAAAGAGCAGCAGATGCTTTGCTCTAGGGTAGCCCACCCCGTGCTACCAGCCTCCCTGGGCAAGTTGCTGGTAATGGGGGCAAAGCTCGTCTTAGCTTTCTCCCTCAGCTCTTACCTGTGCATGACTAATTTCTTCCAGCTGACCTTTCCACTTAGTCTTCTCACGGAGGTGAGAAGGCATAAGGAAGCCTCTGTGAGTTTGATACTGCCCTCGAGAGAAAAGAAAGCCAGGTAAGGGGCTGGTCGTGTCCCCCTGCCCACCCCTCAGCATCGCAGACGGCCCCGCGATGAATCAGGGGAGTGCATTTGTAGCGATGCCTTTGAGCGCAGAAATAGGGGAAGAACAGGTGGTTTCAGCTCTTCCGTGCCCTTTGCTCCCTGCATTTCCATCCAAATCCCATGGTGGGCAGAGCCCCCCGAGGAACACAAGATGGAGCTGTCAGCTCAGACCTGCTGCAGCCCTCACCCCCAAAAGCTGCTCCCCACAAGCCACCCAAGCTCCCTGTGGCTACTAACCCAGTCAGAGGTTGCTGCAGATGCTCTCCAGTCAGGGGATGGCACAGTAGCCATAGTTGCGGGGAAGCCCAGGAGAAGCCTGGAGCCAACAGGCAGCTGATCCGTCTTCCAAGTGCTGCACCCTGCACTCTCCTAGGTTTTTATAGCCATGGGGCTGTGACGTCACAGAGATGGATGTCATCACCAGATGGATGACACAGACAGGGTCATCACCAGGGAGGTGGCTATAGCAACCCCACCCACCCCTTCCATGGCCCAAAGGGGTTGTATGCCCCACCCTTGGGACATAGTGGTTCCTTCTGCCAGCCTGGGGAAGGCTGACCTTCAAGATCATCAAGTCCAATCATCTGCCCTACAACCCCCAACCACTAAGCCAGCTCCTCAGACACCCAGGCTGCCTGGTTATTGAACCCCTCCATCCTCCACATCCTCCTGCGGCAGCCGCTTCTGAGACCTCCTCAACTCTGCCTGGGAAGGAGTTTTACCTCAGATCCAAGCTGACCCTCCCCTGGCACAGCCTGACCCCATTTCCTGTGGTCCTAATGCCAGCCCCTAGGGTGAGGAGGCCAACTGCCACCTCACTGCACCCTCCCCTCAGGTAGCTGTAGCAACCAGTGAGGTCTCCCCTCAGCTTCTCCTTCTCCAGGCTGAACAGCCCCAGCCCCCTCAGCCTCTTCAGAACATTTAGGGTGGCCAATGCAGGGGACAGACTTAGCAGTCCCACTCTCTTCTGCAGGCACAGAAGCACACAGGAGCCCTGGGCCGTGTCCCAGGAGCCATGAGAATCCCTTCTCCATGTTGTGGAGCGCGTGGCCAGCTCCTTCGGCACTGAGATGCCCAGAGGGCTGAAGCAGGAAGCAGCACTGGAGGCTGCAGCAGGCCTGGGATTTGTAGCCCTCCTTTTGCTCCCTCAGCTCTGGGATGAAGAGGGATAAAGGGCAGCCCCATCCCCATTTGCTGCTGAGCTAAATGACAGCACAAAGTGGTGTGGCCCTAGATCAGAAAAGTCAGGGCCAGAGATGCTGGGGAGGCAACGGAGCCCGAGTGCTCCAAACCACAGGCCTGCTGGCTCCTGCTTCTGCTCGCTGGGGACTGCTCAGCCTGGGCCCTGCCCTGGGGTTACGGTCTGCAAAGCGCCGCCGTGTCGCGCAGGGCAGAGCTGAGCTTTGCTGGAGCAGGCGGTGCGGGTCCCTTTAAGAGAACCTTCGAGAGCCCTGGGCAGGGCGGGCCGGAGCTGGGGCTGTGCCCGGGGTCTGAGGGAGCCGCCCAGCCCCTGCTCGTTTCCCGCCAGCCCCTGCTCGTCCGCACGGGGTTTCCCGCCAGCCCCCGCCTCCCTGATGCGGGGCAGGGCCGGCAGCTGCGGCTGCCCCGGCCCCTGGCGGAGGCGTCGGCTGCCTCCTGGGCCCCTCTTTGCCTGGGGAATCCGGGCCCCGAGCCGTCCCGGCGGCGGCCCCCGACTCGGAGCCCCGGTGCCGGCAATGCTTCATACGCGGGGCCGCTGGAGAGCCCTTCCCCCGCCCGCCCGCCGAGGCGGCCGCGTGGAGACGATTCCTCCGCGCGCAGAGCGACCCCGAGCTGCAGCCCAGAGCCCCAGGTGAGCTGGCAAGTGCTGCCTGGTTGTCCCTGGAAGCGAAACGGGAGGTGGGAGCCCAGAGCGGGGAGGGGAGGGGAATGGAGGCGAGCGGAGCAGAGCTCTGTCAGCCGCGGGAGCGGGAGGCCGCTGCTGAGGGCTGACGGGCGGCGTGCTGGTCGCCATTTTGTGGTCTCCTCGTTCCTGCCACGCGGCGGCCGCCGCCATTTTAGAGGCCCCGCTGAGCCGGGTGAGAGACTGTTGGTCCTTGAGGGCGCTGAGAAGAGCAAGGGCTGCTCGACTCTTGTGGAGAGAGAGAAGATGTCTCGGGAGAGGCATCTGAGAAGTCCTTTGTGCTCAGCTGAGGTGTCTGTGCTGGAAGAAGCAGAAGGGCTGGAGAGCCCTTAAAGCTGGGGCCGGACGGGAGCCTGGGCTCCTTTTAGACACGGCCTGTTGGCTGCATGGAACGGTGCCGCTCAGGCTGTGAGGAATCAAGCGAGTCCCTCCGGATGATCTGGACAGAAGAGTGTGGTTGTGCCCCAGGTCTCTCATCCAAGAAGCCCAAGAGTAATGCAGTGGTCATCTCCAGGGTCTTGTTGTCAGAGCTCGTGATGGTGTTTGTGAGGGAGTTTGTGGTCTGGAGAGACTAAGGAGCTGAAGAAACCTTTTTGTTCTTTCTGTGTCTAGTTGTAGACGTAATACCTCCCTTTGGTTTTCCGTAAGCTACCCGTTGGCAAATTGTATGGGCGATCTCCTCAAGACGCAGGTGCTTTTTGTCGTGTTTCCTTGGGGTCTTGAACCCACTGCGGATGGTCCCGTCATGTGCCAAACACGCTAGCGGTGCTGAGGGATGGGCAGGGGGACACGAGCGGTCCCTTACCCAGGTTTCCTTTCTCTTCTTGAGAGCAGGTCTGACCTCGGAGAGGCTTCCTTGTGCCTTAGCAAGCGTGTGTGAAGACTAATGGGAGGAGTCAGCTGAAGGAGCAACCAAAGATGACCTTGTGCACTGGCGCTGTGGAGGGTCTGCTGTGGGGTGTGAGCTGCAGCAGGTGAGCTGGACAGGTTTGGGTCTGGCTGCCGTGGGCCTTGCAGTCAGGCTGGATGATGAAAGAGGTGACAACGCACCATGTGCTGGAGGTCTGCACTGTGTCCTGTTGCCGAGGTGCTGGCTGTGCTCAGCCGGCACTGCTTTGCCCCCATTCCCAGCTCCTTGTCCAGGGAGCAGAGAGCTCCTTGAGGGCCAACTGCCATAGCTGGTTGTGGTGCAGCAGCATGTTCACTGCACAGTGTGTCCCCATCACACACCATCAGAGGCCTCACGCCCCCAGAAGTGGTATAGATGGGCAATGTCTGGGCAGCAAATGGGGTTTTGCTGTCTTCTCTCTATCCCAGGTAGTTCTTGGGATAGGCTGAGATGTCCCGTGCACATCTGAGTCCCATGCTGTTGAGTGGCCTCACTCTGTTGTCCCTGTCCTTCCTTTCCTCCTGTAAGGCAAATGGTGGGGAAGAAGCCTGCAGGCAGGGGAAAGGTCCCCTCCTTTGCAGGAGCAGCCCTATAGCCAACCCCACACAGTCACAGTTTACAGCCCTGTGGGCTTTCTCTCATCTGATACCTTTTTCCCCTTCTGCCAGCTCCCTCATCGCGGAGCGATCCTTATGCTCAGCAAGGATGAAGTTGTCCCTTGGTCCCTGTGTTTGGAAGAGCAGCCCTATAGCCAACCCCCCCGAGTCACGGTTTCTAGCAGTGGTTTCTCTCATGCAGTAACTCTTTCCCTTTGCACCAGCCCCTTGCTCTCCCCTGGAGCCTTGTGCTGGCCATTTCCAGTGTGGATACTGGAGGGATGGCAGGAGAGGCTGTGGGCTGCTCCCATCCCTGCAGGGGAAAAGCCCTGTGCAGGAGATCCCAAGCTCTCCCTGACATGGAGCAGAGCCCAGGAGGAGTGGGAGAAGCAGCCCTCGCCCCGTGCTTTGGCAGCAGGACCCTTACCGGCTCTCTCCAAGCCACTGGCCAGAGCACTGTTGACAGGACCAGATCCCCAAAGACACTTGTAGGGACCAAGGGGACCTGCTGCTCCTGCAGCAGCTCCTGCTGGCTGCCATCCCTGCAGCTTCTGCGGAGCGCCAAGTCTGCTGCTCTGGCCGCACTCCTACTCCTTCTGGAGGCGTTCACGGTCATCCTGTGTGGACACAAGGCGGGGGTCCTGGCTCAGCACCCAGCAGGGCTACCTTACAGAGGGAGAGTGGCCACCATCCTTCTCCTGCTGCGTCTGTGTGCAACCACACCTCCCTTAATGCTCCCTAGAAGGGACCCCACAGTGTTTGTCCCATTCCAAAGCAGACTTGGAGCTCTTGGCTTCATTTTTGAGTGGAATAGAGGCACCTTGCACCTCTCCTGGCAAGAACCTCACTCATGGACAAAAGGCCCAAGTGTCAGACAAACTTACAAGTGTGAGGTGCAGGGGACAGAGTACTCCTTGGTGGAAGGTTCCCAACTGGGAAGTCAAACTAGAAATATGTGGAGTGGGGATGTCAGGAGGATGGAGCCAGGCTCCTGCTCAATGATGGAACAAGGGGCAGCTAGTGTGAGGAGGTTCCACATCTATGTGATAAGGACCTTCTTCCCACTGAGGATGACAGATCCATGGAAGAGGCTCCCCAGGGAGGTTGTGAAGTCTCTTTCTCTGGAGATGTTTCAAACCCACCTGGACTGTTCCTGTGTGACTGTGGTTCTATGGGAGAAGCAGAAGAAAAGTGACTTTGGATGCAATTTTCACCCCCACTCCTGACTGATTGACATGGAGATTGACTGGAGAAACTGTTTAGCACTGATTGACATGGAGAAACTGTTCCTTCAGCTGCAGCGTTGGGGTCTAATTAAACCTCTTTTAAGGGCCAAATTCTGCACAAGCAGCTTCAATCCTTGATTCCAGCAGTGATTTCCCCGTTCCACCAGGTCTGGTTGAGCAGGGCCTGTAGCGGATGGTCTGAGCTCGCCGAACTGGGAGTGTCCTGGTGAAGTCAAAGGCAAATCTCTGGGGTCAGCTGGAGAATCGGGATCATATTTTCATGCAAATCAAATACATTCATGTTACTTAATGCCTATTTATAACAAATCCAGCACTTAATTCTACTTAACCCGTCTTGAGTGTTTAACACATGAAGTCTGTGAGTCACAGCTCTATCTATGGAACTGTCACAACTTTCTTTGTTGCCTGCCTCGAAAAGCCTGGATTAAACCATCCTCAGCCTCCCGTCTGCTCCAGCAGCAACACTGGGAGGAGCAGGGAGATGCTGACAACTGGGGTGGCAGCTGGTGATGGGGAAAGGTCTTCCCAGCCAGCAGCCCACTGGCAAAACCTTACAGATCCCTGGATTCAGGCACATGCTGCATCCAGCTGCGCTGGGATGTGCTGTGGGCCCTGGAGTGATGCCTTGGCCTCATGGAGCTGGGTCTCCTGAGCTTGGAAAAGAGGAGCCTGACCGGTGACCCCATTGTTATTGATAAATATGGAAAGGGTGGGTGTCAGAAGGGTGGAGCCAGGCTCTGCTCAGGGGCACTCAGTGACAGGACAAGGGGCAGTGGGTGTGAGGTGGAGCAGAGGAGGTTCCACATCAGTGTGAGAAGGACCTTCTTCCCAGTGAGGGTGCCAGAGCCCTGGCAGGGGCTGCCCAGGAGGGTTGTGGAGTCTCCTTCTCTGGAGATGTTTCAAACCTATCTGGCCATGTTCCTGTGGGACTGGGTCTAGGGGATCCTGCCATGGCAAGGGGTTTGGGCTGGATGAACTTTTGAGGTCCTTTCCAAGCTCTAATGTTCTGTGATCTGAAGCAACACAGCAACTTCTAATGCCATTTTCCTTACTCACCTCTTAAAGTCTCAATAAAATCAAAGCCGGGTACCCCAGATATTCTAAGACTATGCAGCAGGACACTCTTCACACTGAAATGTTAAGTGTACAGGGTGTAGCTCCATCATTAGAGACAACAAAACAGCCCTAAAGCAGCTTGTTTTCACCTCAGTAGCAGGAAGGGTCGGAGCTGACTTTGTTTGGGCACATGGCTCTCTTAAGTTTTAAGAGTAACTGGGATGAAGTAAAGGGAGAGGAGGCTGTTCACTACCTCCTCAGTGTAAATTGTCGCTGTAATTCCTGCAGACAGAAAAGACTCTGAATTTCTGACCCCCCCCTCTGCTTTCCAGTAGAGAACTGGCTCCGTTGTCAGTTCTCTGGGTCATTTTGAAAGGGTTATTTTTAAGAGCGAGTTCCTCACGCCTTGACTTTGGGAAAGTAAAACTCTCTCCCACTCTTGCAGAGCCTAAGACTGGGTTTGCTCTGCGGAGATTTCCTTTTGCCTGTGATTTAGGCAAAGCTGCACCACGTAACGCTCTTAGCGGCGGGGCTGCTGATCCCTCAGCAGCTTGGGAGGGATGTGGCTGTTTGACAGCACAAACCTCGAGGCAGGGGATTGGGGAGGCACTGGGCTGTGGCTAAGCCAAGCCAATAAATTCCTACTGTGACCTCCTGGATCCTGCTCTTTCCCAGGGAAGCCTGTGGGCAGGTGTAGATGCTGCGCTGGAAGCCTTCCAGCTAAATCTGACTGGAGAGCACTGGGATAGAGCAATGGAAGGGAGCTCAGGAGTCACCCAGTGCCAACCCCCTGCCATGGGCAGTGATTCTTCTCACCAGACCAGGGTGCCCAGAGCCCCATCCAACCTGGCCTTGGACACTTCCAGGGGATGGAGCAGCCACAGGCCCCCTGGGCAACCTGTTCCAGTGCCTCAGGACCCTCCCAGGGAGGGATTTTTGCCTCAGATTGCATCTCAAACTCCCCTCTTTTAGCTGGAACCCATCCTCTTTGTCCTGTCACTAGATTCCCCCTAAAAAGTCCTTCTCCAAGTGATTTCCTCAAGCCCTGCTGTAGCTGATCCCAACAGAGAGGTCATTTCATGGCTTTCCTCCCCATCCCTTCCACTCCCCTCTCCTCTCCTACTTTGCCCATCACCAAAGCCAATTTAACCCAGGACTAAGACCAGGAGCACCAGCCACCTCAACATTAAGAGCTGGAAGGGACCTCGAGAGATCATCCAGTCCCATGCCCCTGCCACAGCAGGATCCCCTAGATGCAGTCTCACAGGAACATGGCCAGGTGGGTTTGAAATGTCTTAACAGACGGAAGACTCCACAACCGCCCTGGGCAGCCCCTGCCAGGGCTCTGGCACCCTCATGGGGAAGAAGGTCCTTCTCACACTGATGTGGAACCTCCTCTGTTTCAGCTTACAACCTGACTAGATACCATTTGATGGCTCCAAGACCATCACTCCCAACACAACCACATTGTGGGTCTGGGATCTAGAGGGCTGGAAGGTGGTTTGTGGCAGCACAGCGTGGGGGCAGTCATGAAGGAAAGGCCCATCCCCACAGACCTCAGTGGCTCTGTGTGAGCTCTAGGCATTGCTGGGTTGGAGAGAATCCTGGGGGAGCTCACAAACCCCAGAACCATCTGCCTGGAGAAGTTACCCCCCTACTAGCTGCAGCCTAGTGTGGTGTTGGTATGGAGAATTCCAAACCTTTCTGTCTCCACAGTTTTGGCTCTTTTGGGGTGCTCTGGGGGATCCCAAGAGCAATCTGGAAACTGGGTGCACCCACTGCTCTTCTGGCTCAGGGACATTAACCACCCAATTAAGCAGCTGATGGTTTGAGACAGTGAAGTGCCTGTCCAGACCGAGGTGGTGCATCAGGCTGCTTTGCCTGGAGCGGAAACCATGGTCACAGCAGTGTGTAGGTCCATGGGATGAGGCAGAGCAGGCCTCCGCCCTGAAGCATCAACCCAGCAACTCACAGCCTCTTCACGTGATTCAGGATGTGGCTCCCAGTCATCACCCTGCCTCAGCCCTGCCATCTTCCTGAAGCAGAAGTGCAGCATGGCTTCACATCGAGAACAGCCGCTTCCCCGGCCTTCTGCCAGCACCGCAGCCCTGCTCCGGAGAAGGAACAGCCTGTTCGGAACAGTCTGGTCCACTTGCCATTTCCACGAGCTGTTTATTGCCAGTCGCTCAGCAGCTGATGTCTTGCACGATCACGGCTCTGAGCTGTGTCTTCTCCTGTCAGCCCTTGCCGCGTAGAATCATGAGGGATTGGAAAGGACCTTGAAAGACCATCTAGTCCAACCCCCTGACACAGCAGGATCACCCAGATCAAGTCACACAGGAACACATCTAGGCAGGTCTTGAACTCTCCAGTGAAGGAGACTCCACAACCCCCCTGGGCAGCCTGTTCCAGTGCACTGTCACCCTCACCGGGAAGAAGCTCCTTCTCAGGTTGATGTGGAACCTCCTCTGTTCCAGCTCACAACCACTGCCCCTTGTCCTATCACTGAATGACAAAGAGAAGAGCCTGGCTCCATCCTCCTGACACCCACCCCTCACATATTTATAGACATGAATGAGATCACCCCTCAGTCTCCTCTTCTCCAAGCTCCAAGAGCCCCAGCTCCCTCAGCCTCTCCTCATCAGGGAGCTGCTCCACCTCCTTCATCATCCTCGTTGCCCTACGCTGGACTCTCTCCAGCAGCTCCACATCCCTCTTGAACTGAGGAGCCCAGAACTGGACACATCAGTCCAGATGTGGTCTCACCAGTGCAGAGTAGAGGGGGAGAAGAACCTCTCTTGATCTGCTAACCACCCCCCTTCTGATCCACCCCAGGATGCTGTTGGCCCTCTTGGCTACATGCCCCTTGATGCAGCTCCAAGCCTTCACAGGGGACATTCTGATGCTGCTATTCAGGAGCTGATTTCAGCTTGATGCCTTAGAAAAGCAAATCCCAATGGTCTGGGGCACATTGTTGTTGTAGAGCAGAGCTGAAGCACCTCTCAAAGAAATGCAGAGGGGACAGTGATCCGAGGCAGGTCCTAATGAGTCCTCCTGGGTGTTTCTCTCCGTGTGTCCACAAACGTTAGTGGGACTCGCTCAGAGGGCAGCTGCACAGCTCTGAGGTGGGTTGGCTGAGAGAACCCTGCCTCTGGCAGCATTTGCCATGGGTTCCTAGGATCACAGAAGCTATGGAGCACTGGAACAGGCCGCCCAGGAAGCTTGTGGAGTCTTCGCTGGAGAAGTTTTAAACCCTCCTGGCCATGTTCCTCTGTGACTGGAGCTGGGGGATCCTACTGTGGCAGAGGGATTGGACTGGATGATCTTTCGAGGTGCCTTCCAATCCCTAATGTTCTGTGATGCTGTGAAAAGACCTTCAAGATGATCAAATCAAATCGTCCACCCTACAATCCCCAACCCCTAACCCAGCTCCTCAAGCACCCTGGCTGCCTGGTTGGTGAAACCCCTGCAGGGATGGTGCCTCCACCCCCTTCACAGGCAGCCTGTTCCAAGCCCTCCCCACTCTTGCTGTGAAGAAGTTTTTCCTCAGATCCAACCTGACCCTCCCCTGGCACACAACCTGACCGCATCTCCTCTGCTCCTGTGTCCAGTCCCTAGGGAGAAGAGGCCAGCACCCACCTCACTGCACCCTCCCTTCGGGGAGCTGTGGAGAGCAGTGAGGTCTCCCCTCAGCCTCCTCAGTTCTCCAGGCTCCCTCAGCCTCTCCCCATCAGCCCTGCTCTCCAGAGCTCAGGCCTGGCTGTGCAGGGACACTCCTCACCAGTCGGAGACATCCTGTCCCACCAACCACCAGTGCTCTCTGACTTTCTCAGTGGTACCTGCTCACTGTGCAGAGGGAGGAGAGGAACAGGAGGCAGCAGAGCTGCTCCAGTTGCTTGGCAACTCCCCTGCAAACCTCCATCCTGTCAGAAAACACTTTTCCCAGTGATTCAGGTGGGTTTCACAGGGTCAGGCTCTTGCTGTTCACGTGGTTTTCAGAGGCCACATGCTGGGCAGGTGCTGCCCGTGCAGCTGGGGAACATGCAGGGAAGCTCCTCTGGATCCCCAGTTCAACCTCTGCTCGGGGACCACGATGCTCTACATCCTCTGTGTCCTAGCAAAAGGCAGGGGATGCAGTAGTGTCCCCCTCTCCCATCTGGAGAGAGCCCATGAATGGGATGAGCCACCTCAACAGGGAATAAGTGGCTGATGGGAGCCTGGGTGAGCTGTTCACTGGTCCCACTGGCCAGAGCAGATCCTCCCTTAGCTGCCCCTTGCCCCCTCCAGGCTGAGAGAGAAGCTGAGTTAGGCTCCACGTGTTTTAAACCCAACCTT
Organism: Rhinopomastus cyanomelas; assembly: GCA_013400115.1. Classification (NCBI taxonomy): domain Eukaryota; kingdom Metazoa; phylum Chordata; class Aves; order Bucerotiformes; family Rhinopomastidae; genus Rhinopomastus; species Rhinopomastus cyanomelas. The sequence goes on from VXBP01003685.1 coordinate 65,231, forward strand.
GTAAACCCTTGTGTGCAGAGAGGAAAGAGAAGGAAGATGGGCCAGGGCATCCCTAGCATTAATAGATGGCAGGGACAGGAGAGAGCATCTTCTGGGCAAACTGGGGCCACGCTGGGCTTGGTGGTGGGAGTACAGGTGGAGAGAAAAAGGGCAGGAGCTGAAGGAGCTCTGGGATTTGCTTCGGTGAGGGGTGGTGGCTGGAATTTTCCTCTCAGCTCTGCTGACACAAGCCCTTCTCCTCCAGTGTGGGAGGGCAGTTTGGCCGGCGGGTCTCATCCGCCAAGTGGAGATGCTCAGGTTTCTGCAGACTCTCAGGTCACTCTGCAAACATGAATTACTCCTGCCAACGCAGCTGCAAGGAAAAATAGAGGAGAGGGGGGCTTTGCTGTTGTTTCTGACTTGAAGAGGGGGGAAAGTGAGACCTGGAGTGTAAACTCTTTGCGCAAGGCTGCTGGGAGTGAGCCCAGGGTCCCGAAAGCCTTTTGGCTCCTCGCAGCGCTCTGCTCCTTCCCACACAAGCCCGTTCTGGAGCGTCGCTTTACACCAGCCCCAAATGGAACTCTCTCTTGTCTTCTCTTTTTTTTTTTTTTTTTCTTTTAATATTTTTAGCTCCCAGGTTCTGCAAAGGGATGTTATGTAACAGACCCCAAGTGTGGCATTTTATAATTTACCAGCTCAACTTGAGCTGCTTCTAGAAGCCCTCCTGTGCAGAGCATTCCCCGGCTCAGCCCTGCTGAGCCCTTGCCCATCTCATTCTGAGCTGGCAGAACATCCCACCGGGCACTCATTTAAGGTTTTGAACCCCTGCAGCGTCGTTCTCCACCCCAGCCCTGGCCCACGACACTGCCTCTTAAGCAATTAGTGGTGTCATCAGCTCTGTTTTTACAGACTCACAACACATTAGGGACTGGAAGGGGCCTCGAAAGATCAGCCAGTCCAACTCCCTGCCACAGCAGGATCCCCCAGATCCGGTCGCAGAGGAACAGCCCGTGGGTTTGAAATGTCTCCAGAGAAGGAGACTCCACAACCCCCTGGGCAGCCCCTGCCAGGGCTCTGGCACCCTCACCATGAACAAGGTCCTTCTCACCCTGATGTGGAACCTCCTCTGCTCCAGCTCACACCCGCTGCCCCCTGTCCTGTCACTGGGTGCCCCTGAGCAGAGCCTGGCTCCATCCTCCTCACACCCACCCTTCACACACTGACCAACACCCATGGGGTCACCCCTCAGGCTCCTCTTCTCCAAGCTCAAGAGCCCCAGCTCCCTCAGCCTCTCCTCAGCAGGGAGATGCTCCCCTCCCTCCATCACCCCTGTGTCCCTGCCCTGGGCTCTCTCCAGCAGCTCTGGCTCCTTCTGGAGCTGAGGGGCCCACAGCTGGACATTCCACAGTGAATGTGGAATGTTTTTGCTTCTGCAAGAGGAAGAGAGGAGGTCGCTGGACACGGTGCTCCTGGAGGGTGGCTGCAGCCCTTGCTGGTGGGTTTTCTTTTGGGTTGCACAATGGTCCAACAGGCTCTGAAACCATAGAATCGTAGAATCACAGACTGGTTTAGGCTGGGAGGGACCTCAGAGGTCACCCAGTGTCAACCCCCTGCCATGGGCCGGGACTCCTCTATCCCACCAGACCAGTTTGCCCCATTCCCTTGGACACTTTGAGGGCTGGGGCATCCACGACCTCCTTGAGGAAGGTGGGCAGGGAGGACATTCAGGCAACTCTGCCCTGAAGGGCTCTGCACGGTGTCCCCCACCACTCCAGCGTAAACTGGTGGCCCCAAAGCTGATGGTGAGGGATGACCCCATGCCATATGGTCCCAGAACCCCTGCACATCGGGAGGGCTGTGGACCCACCATGAATCAGAAATGCGAGATTTACAGCCTGGAATTCACCCCCAGGGAGAAAAAAACCCAGTGCTGCAGCTCTGGAGGCCACGTCTTTTGATGCTCAGTGCTTTCGACTGCCTGTCTGCTCCTCTTGGGATCTGTTGGTCCAGCCCAGCACAAGAGCCTGGTGCCTTGGGGAGGCTCCGCATCGCCGCACACCTCCATCTCCACACGTCCTGGCCAACTGATGGTGAGTTACACACAGACCCCGAGGGGTGGAGAGAGCACGATACCTAACGGGGAGAGCTCAGCCTGCCCCAGCTGCCTGCAGCAAGCTGGTGCTGCTGGGTTTGAGAGAGGGGTCCTCCAGCAGCTCCTCTGCTCCATCAATGAGCATCTTGCCCAGATAAAGCTGGTCCTGCCAGGGGAGTGGAGTCTGTCGCAGCAGAGCTTACAAATACCAGCCCATAACTACACTGATCCCTTCGTGTGAGCATCAGCCCCATCCATGTGTTGAAGCTCCTCAGTGCTCTGAGTGTCTGCTGAGTGATGAAGAGTTTAGAAAGAGCCTTGGCTCCTGTCATGCAGCTTTTCCAACACATTTTGTCTGGAGAAAAAGAGGCTGGAGGAGAGGAGGCTGAGGGGAGACCTTCCTGCTCTTTACAGGGTGGAGAAAGGTGGGGGTCAGTCTCTTCTCCCCAGTCACCAGCAATAGGACAAGAGGAAATGGCCTCCAATTGCCCCAGGGGAGGCTTAGGCTGGACAGCAGGAGAAATCTCTCCCCTAACAGAGTGGCCAGGGGTTGGAACAGGCTGCTCAGGGACTGGGGGAGCTGCTGTCCCTGGAGGAGTTGAAACAACCCTGGGATCAGGGTTGAGTGGGCAGAATGGGGTTGGGGCGATGCTTGGCGTTGGAGGTCTCTTCTACCCTCAATGATTCTATCATTCTGTGATTATTTCTGTAGCAATAAATATAACCCAGGGCTCTCTGGAAGCTTTGCCATCAGCTCCTTGTTTCCTTCTCCCTCCAAACCCCAAGGGCTTGACAGCATCTGCCACAAACACCACTGAGGTGTCGCCGTGTGGTTCTGAGAGGGACGAGGAGACGACCAGGACCTTCAGATCCTCAGCTGAACATTCTGGTTTGCTACAAATCCAGCCCATTTCAGCACGAGAGGCTGTCTCCACCCTGGGAGCTGAGTTCCAGTCACATCACTGGATATCGTCGTCAAACGAGTGAAGCAGAAGAGCTTCAAGAGGTTCATGGCTTGGCTTTGCAGGGGGACACTCTGAGAGCAGAGGACTTCAGGCATCTCTTTGTGCTTCTGCAGCAGCCAGAGGGAGCTGGAGACAACCCACAGCCCAAAAGGCATTTGCAGAGCAAGGACCAGTAAGAGATGGGGCTGTGTGGTCAGCCAGCATGGGTGTAGATGACAACTTGCATGTTAACCAGAGCACAGGAAAAAACACCGAGCAGAAAGGAGCTGGTCCACGTGGCCAAGCTCCAGGCAACTGAGTGTCTTCTCATCATCCTGAGGTTTCCAATCCTTCCTTGCACCCTGGTTTCACACCCCAGGGGATCCAGCAGTGCTAGCGTCAAGTGACTCACAGGTAGCACTTGGCCTTCAGCCTTTACTGCCTCCCTGCTCCAGGGCTGAGGTGCAGCAGCTCCTGGAGTGTTGCTGGCATCACCCAGGGCTGCTGGAAGGAGCCAGTCTGGATGAGCCTGGGGCTGGGAAGGGACTGCAGTGTGCACACTTGACAACGAGTAAATGCTGAACAAGAATCAGAGTGATCTTGGGATAAAGATAATGAAAATCCTCCTGATTCTGCAAAACAATTAAAAGCCAAGGGATACGACAGCACAGCAAAGGGCTACTGGCTTGTACCTCCTCTTTGTGGGGACCAAAGCACCTGGTCAGGGCATGAGAGGACACCCAGGTGTGGAAAAGGTCATTTGAGCAACCAGGTGCAGGAAGAAAGAAAAGAGAGGCCATGGTGGAAGGACTAAAAGAGAGGCCGTGGTGAAAGGATTAAAAGAGAGACCATGGTGGAAGGATTAAAAGAGAGGCTGTGGTGGAAGGATTAAGAGAGGGGCAATGCTGGCTGCTCACCTTGGTTGAACATGCTCTCCATGCTTGTACTGTTGTTAAAATAGAGATGCTGTTGGACTAGGTTGAGGTGATCCTGCTGTGGCAGGGGGATTGGACTAGATGATCTTTTGAGGTCCTTTCCAATCCCTAATGATTCTATGATTCTGTGAAGGAGAGAGCAAAGGCTGGGAGAAGCAAGTGCTCTGCCTTGGCTGTCCCCATGGGTCCTTTCTTGAGGTATCTCATCTCCGAGACAGTGGCTAAGACCTCTCCTGGGGTCTCTGAGCTGTCCCAGAGCTCATCTGCAGACCTCAGCAGGTCTTGAGGGTCAGCCCACATCCCCCACACTGGGCTTGTCCTCAGCGGTTGTCCCCGTCCTGCTGCCCGCGGCGTGTGCTGCAGCGTTCCCTCCTCAGCCAGGGCAGAGCAGTGACCTTGGGGCTGCTGAGGAGTTCAGCAGCAAAACACAGCTTGACCTTTCTGATAGCAGAAGATGAGATCCCTTAACGTCCCAGCTGAAACCCTTCCAAAAAGCCAGGTGGGAATTCTTTTTTCTCTCTCCCACTGTCCAAATAAGACTGTTTCTTTCAACAATAAAATTCCAAACCAAGAGCCAGCTCTGGCAGCTCCAACAAAGACACTGCGTTGAAGGCACACAAAAGGCGGTCGCGAGGTCTCACCAGTGATCGCTCTTCGGTCGCCTCCAGAGAGCCTTGACGCACGGATCCAACCCTGAGGATGAGTGGCAGCTGTCAGTCCCTAAGGCTCTCCAGTGACCTACATGCTGCTGAGGAGAAGCAATTACCCAGCACTTGTTCGAGGTTGTGTTGGGAGAAGTTGGCAAAGGTAGGATGGTTTGGTAGAGAGGGGTCACCAGCCAGGAGCTGGGGTGGTGCAAAGCCCTTGGGGCTCAGTCAGCCCAGCCCAGCACCTAACACCACCCCAGTGGCCACACCAGGGCACTCAGGGCCACAGCCAGGCTGGCCTTCAACACCTCCAGGAATGGATGGTGGCTCCCCCACTGCCCTGAGCAGTCCAGTCCAGGCTCTGATCCCCCCTTTCCATGAGGAAGGGCTTCTTGACATCCAACCTAACCCTCCCCACGTAGCTTCAGGTCCTGCCCTGTTGTCCTGGTGGTGGTTGCCTGGGAGAAGAGCCTGACCCCCAGCTGCCTACAACCTCCCTTCAGGGAGTTGGAGAGAAGGTCCCTCCTGAGTCTCCTCCAGGTTGAACACCCCCAGCTCCCTCAGCCTTTCCCTCCAGTCCCTTCCCCAGCCTCACTGCTCCTCTGGACCTGCTCCAGCCCCTCCATCTGTTTCCTGAAGCGAGTGGCCCAGCACTGCCCCCAGTACTCAAGGGGAGTCCTCCCCAGTGCCCAGTATGGGGGGAGAATGACATCCCTAGTCCTGCTGGCCACACTAGTGCTGATGCAAGCCAGGATGCCATTGGCCTTCTGGGCCACCTGGGCACCCTGCTGCCTCAGAAGAGACTGCCTAGAGCAAAGCCCTTCTTCAGAGGAGCTTGTGGTATGATCCATTGGGGTTGTGGGGGTGCAGGGGTCCTCCCTGACCTCCAGTGGGGTTTCTCCATCTCTGGAGATGTTTCTGCTCCGTCTCTGGGTGCTTTTCATGCTGGGAAGAAGTGGTTCTGGTGGGAAGTGTCCCATGAGCAGGACACAGGAGAAGCTGTGATGCTTCTAGTCCTCCTCAGCTGAACCTTCAGGCAGGCACAAACCATCACTAGCAACTTTCCTTCCACAAAACTACCTCTTGGCCTCAAAATCCCAAAACCCACCAGACTGGGATGTGATGGGAGAGCAGGGTGAGGAGCTGCTAACAAGACATCTAAACCCTAAATGTACTCTTGAATAACTGAGCCTGTCCTCTGCAGCTCCCACAAGCTTATTGTTTTGTTCTCTTTGACCAGAAGGAACAGCCTGTCCGTGCCCAGAGCCCTTCGGGCTGAGGAAGAAGCTCAGTGTCAGGCAGCTGATGTTCAAGTTTTACCTGGCACTGGGCTGGATCTCACTGCAAACAAGGCACCTGTTTGGTGCCAGTAAAACCCACCCCCCAACCATCAGGTGGAGTGAAACACTGAGGGAAAAAGAAGGGGAACAATCAAGTTGCCGGAGAGCGAAGAGCGGAACAGAAGTGGCTGCTTTCCAAGGCTCCCAGTTCTCCCCGGATGAACGTTCCCAGCTCCCATCTCACCTGCCTCCTGGCAGCGCCCGGGCGTGTGGCAGCACTTACGTAAAAGCTCGGCTTCCTGGCTAGAACCCCATCATTGTGTTCACAGCCTGGAGATGGATCGGCACGTCCAGAGCCCAGCGCTCGTCGTCTGTCGGCAAAGGCTGGAGGAGGGGGACAACCTGCGTCCGTCCCTTTGGGTCTGTGAGCTAGAGGTGGAATCGGGGCCAGAGGAGGCCACCAAAATGATCAGAGGGCTGGAGCTCCTCTCTCTGCTTGGGCTGGATGGTCTTGTAGGTCTCTTCCAGTCTTAATGGTTCTGTGATTCTTATGGGGACAGGCTGAGAGAGATGGGGTTGTTCAGCCTGGAGAGGAGAAGGCTCTGAGGGGACCTTCTAGCCACCTCCCAGTCCCTGAAAGGGGGCTGTTGGGAGGCTGGGGAAGACTCTTCCCAAAGGCAGGGAACAATAGGATGAGGGGTCCTGGTTTGAAGCTGGAAAAGGGCAGATTGGGGTCAGAGCTGAGGACAAAGTTGTGGAATCTGAGGGTGGGAGATCCCTGGAACAGGCTGCCCAGAGAGGGGGTGGAGGCTCCATCCCTGGAGCCACTCAAGGTGAGGCTGGCTGGGGCTGTGGGCAAGCTGGTCTGGTGAGTGCTGACTGTGCTTGGTGTTGAGGGGATGGACTGGATGCCCTTTGGAGGTCCCTTCCAACCCCATACACTATGAACTGCAGACACCTAGGTCACATTTGCTTTAGCAGCACCCCAAGAGCCATCACGGGGGCCATGGTGAGCCCTGCTCACTTTCCCATCTGGTGCATCTCACTGTGCTTTGAGATCTGCAAGGTCTCTCCATGCACCCTGCATCCAGGAGATCCCAGGTGTTCCTTGTGGAGAGCTGCTGTTCCGAGCTCCCACATCCTCTCCACGGGGTTCCAAGGCCTTTGCCCAGCTGAAGCTGCCCACGACACGCAGGAGAGACCATTCCAGGAGAGAGAAGGCTTCCTCAAACCACTCTAGAGCCTCTCTGGATGTGGGTGCAGCGGTGTTGAGCCAAGAAGACAGCTCAGTGCGACTCAGGCTGAGGATTTCTAACGAGTTAAATCCGATTCCCACTCCCTCAGCCAGACAATTACCATGAATTATAGAAGCTTGAACTCTGGCCGCGCTCTCTCGGGGACCCTGCGAGATGCTGCTCTCGTCAGAGGCTGCATGCCCAAGAGAACAGGACCAAGGAGGGGACCTGCCCCTGTGCTCGGCGCTGGCAAGGCTGCACCTCAAGTACTGGGAGCAGATTTTGGGTGCCACAGTGTAGGATGGACATTGAGGTGCTGGAGAGGGGTCAGAGAAGGGCAACTGGGATGATTGGGGTCTGGAGAACAGGGCTGATGGGGGGAGGCTGAGGGAGCTGGGGCTGTTCAGCCTGGAGAACAGGAGGCTGGGGGGAGGCCTCACTGCTCTCTGCAGCTACGTGAAGGGTGGGTGCAGTGGGGTGGGGGTTGGCCTCTTCCCCCTGGGCACCAGTGACAGGAGCAGAGCAGATGGGGTCAGGTTGTGCCAGGGGATGGTCAGGTTGGATCTGTGGAAAAGCTTCTTCCCAGACAGGACGGGAAGGGAAGGGGAAAAGAGAGAAGAGAGAGGAGAGAGAAGAGGAGAAGACATCCATCCTGTCTCCAAACAGCCCGTTTTCTGAGGAGAATCCTTCAACACCTTTAATCAAAGAGATGGTTTGAAGAAACTTGAGAAGGATTTGTCACTGTCGTCATCACCAGCTTCTGTTGGATGGAGATTTCAGATGGAAAGCAGCTGCTGAACGTTCAGCTCGATGGAAATGAAGGCTCTGGTGCACATTGATGAGAAGAGAGAGCAGAATGAAGCCTCCAGCAGACATCCTGCTGCAGGGTGTCTGGGGATGGGGCTTCCTCTGGCTTCTCCTCATGGTTTGAGTCCTGGTGAGGCCCAAGGTGAAGCCAGAGGCTCAGGAGCAGCAGCCAGCAACCGAGCTCCTCGGCAGGTCCCTCCTACCTCCACTTTGGAGATTTTATTGCTGGAAGGAGGTCACTGCTCTGCATGTGTTGTAAATAAAACATGACACTAAGACAACACCTGCCTGCGCGTCATCAGCTCCTTTCCACCACACCTCTAGGTCAGCATCACGGCACGTTCCAGGACATGGAGCTGCTGGGGAGAGCCCAGTGCAGAGCCACAGGGGTGATGGAGGGAGGGGAGCATCTCCCTGCTGAGGAAAGGCTGAGGGAGCTGAGGCTTCTCTTGAGCTTGGAGAAGAGCCTGGCTGCCCTTCAGCACCTCCAGGGATGGATGGGGACTCTCCCACTGCCCAGGGCAGCCCAGTCCAGGCTCTGGTCACCCTTTCCATGAGGAAGCCCTTCCTGACATCCAACCTCACCCTCCCCTGGCAGCTTCAGGCTCTGCCCTCTCATCCCTGGGAGAAGAGCCTGAGCCCCACCTGACTGCAACCTCCCTTCAGGGAGCTGGAGAGAGGGAGAAGGTCCCTCCTGAGTCTCCCCTTCTCCAAGCTGACCCCCTCCAGCTCCGTCAGCCTCTCCCCATCAGCCTTTCCCTCCGGTCCCTTCCCCAGCCTCGTCTCTCCTCTGGACCCGTTCCAGCCCCTCCATCTCTTCCTTGAAGTGAGGGGCCCAGCACTGCCCCCCACATTTTTAAGCCTCCCCAGCTTCTGCACGTTTCACACCGAGGCTTCCAAGGAACCTCAGCGAAGCGGTGACTTACTTGTGGAGTTTCAGGGAGGGGAGGAAGAGAAGACACAGAGCGCCCAGAGTGAGATGAACCGGCTGCCATCGCGCATTTAGCGAGCAACTGGAATGGAAAAATCGTGGGAGAACAGGGGGGGAAGGAGGGGGGATGTAGGAACCACAAGGATCCATGGAATGAATCCGTAAGGACTCAAGGAACACTTCAGCTTACAAATTACTGATAGCTTCTGCTTCAAAATGATGGAGAGCTTCAAGCCCCTGTGCTGAGTTTAAGGAGAAAGGGACCTCCCTGGTTGTCCCCTACAAATGAAATGTTGTGAGCAGCAGCAGGGAACAGGATGGTCTGAGGACACTGAGAAGAGCCTGGTCGTGAAGGGTCTCCAACGAGGTTACTCAGGGCTTACACCAGCGTGACTCAGATTAGCGTATCTCGGGCATGCTCCTTACAATCAGCGCTGGCCCGGGGAGGTCGAGCGTTGAAGCCGTTTTCAAGATGGGCAAACGCCGGCGGTTCGGGTAGACTCTGCCTGCGACCTCTCCTCTCCTTCGACACAGCCATCCCTGCAAATTAGGTGCTCGTGGAAGAGGAGGATGGGTTGTTCCTGAAAAGCTTCTGCAGGGGAAAGAAGAGCCACGTTGGCTGAGGCTGCTCAGGAGCTGTAGGACTGGCTCAGGCTCTGGAGACTCTTGGTGGATGAGTGGGGATGGCAACTTGCAGCCCAGCAGCCCAGCCAGCACCCCGGAATCACTTTTTGGACTTGAAGACCATCAAGTCCAACCTTCAGCCCAGCACTGTCAGGTCACCCCTAACCTGTGTGCGAGCACCAGGTCCACACATCCTGTACATCCCTCAAGGATGGGCACTTCACCACGGCTCTGGGCAGCTGCTCCAATGCCCAGTGACTCTTCCAGAAAAGATATTTTGAATAACAAGCAGCCACTGGGCTCGCGTGGGGCATCGTGACACTGGGTGGCCCAGGGCAGGGTACCCCCAGAGTGGGAAGGGGCCACCAGCACCTGGTCCCTGGACTGGGGGCAAGGCCCCACATTCCCGACAGGCCTTCCCCCCGCAGGTCTTAGCACTCAGTGAGGGAGACGGCAGCCGTCGGGGTGATTCTGGTGCTGTTGGCCCTGTTTTAGGGCTGGGGAAGCTGCTGTTCCCCCACCAGTCCCATGGCCACCGCGTGGGTTGAGGCAACAGAGCCGAGGGCTGCCATGAGAAGGCAGCACCGACCCCACCTCCAGCACGCACGAAACTCTGCCGACCCCGCTCGCGGGCTGGTTTCGCCGCACGGAGCCCCTGCTCCCGCCCACGGACCGGGAGGGACACCGCCGCACTATTTCCCCTCCCGTGAGCGGAAGGATTCCCCAGCCGGCAGTGAACGCACCGCCATGGCCCCGCCCCGCGATGGCCCCGCCCCGCAAAGGGTTCCCGTGGAGGCGCGTCGCGCTCGTAATATCCGTGCGCCGGGCGAGCTGGCTGAGGAGGCGGTCGCCATTTTGTTCAGTGCTGGGTGTCTGCTGAGAGCGGCGGTGGAGGGAGGGGCGTGGGGACAAGCAGAGAAAGAAAGAGGAAGGGAAGAAGGAGAGCGGAGAGGAGGAGGAAAACGAGCCAGAGCGAGGAGAGACGCCGGGCCGGCCGAGCGGAGGGAGGGAGGGAGGGGAGCCGCGGGTGAGGGTCCGCCCGGCCGCTGAGAGGCGATGGCCGATATAGACAAGCTCAACATCGACAGCATCATCCAACGGCTGCTGGAGGGTGAGAGCCGGGAGCACTCGGGCGGGGGCCGCGTGGCGGGAGGGGGCCGCGGGTTCCCGCCCGTGGGTGAGGGGCCGCGTCCCGCCAGCTCCGCGGGCTCGGGGGGACCAAAATGGAGGGACGCGGAGGCCCTTTGTCCTGCCGGGGCTCGGTGCCTGGCTCTGCCCTTCAGAGCCAACTTTGCCCGCAGCCGCGGTGTTTCCGAGCTGCCCGTGCTCCCTCAGAGCCCCGTGTGTGCGGCCGGTGCAGCGTTGGGACCAGCCGGCAGCTCCCCGTCTCCGCTGCAGCTCTCAGGAGATGCTGAGTGCAGTGCTTTTACAGCTGAAGGAGTTGGTTTAGAATCGGGGGGTTTCTCTTCCCGTGGCCACACGTGCAGGGGGGTCTGTGCTTGGCTGAGTAGCCGCAGGTCTCTGGAAATAAAAGGAAGAGCCCATGGAGGCAAGTTTTCAGAAAGTCGGAAGGAGACCTTGGTGGGTTTCGGGTTGTGGTGGTTTTAGCTTTGCTGAGCGGCTGCCGTTAGTGCTGCCATAGGAACTGGGCTCGTAAATCCTAACATATGGTGGCTTTTTATGTAGGAATAAAGGGTCGGGGTTTGCTGTGGGAGACAGGCTGCGGGACATTTTATTGTCTTGAATTGTTAGTGCTCTAGGTTGAAGAGAGTTGCACGGGAGTTCCTAAATCAAAGGAAAGCCTCGAAGTCGCAGGGGGTGCCTTCAGCATCTCATCTCTTGGGTTTCACGGGACTGGCATCGTCGGCAGATATTTCTTAGGGAAAATGACTGAGAAGTAGCCAGTGACACCTTTTTTTCCAGGCATCAAGAAAAATCGTTAACTGTGCAGAGAAGGAAAGTAGCCTGAGCCAGCCTCATTTCACCTATGTCACGGCAGACATCTCATCTGGACTTAGGCTTGAGGAGCTCGGTCAGGGATTTAACTTTATTCCATTTGGCACCAAGTCATCTGAGATGTTGCAGAGGCAAATGATGGAGAAAAGTCTTCCAGCTGTGTTACGCTCTTTATTACAAGATTTTGTGGAGTGATTTGGGTAGCAAAAGGTCAGGCGGAAGAGCAACGGCATTAGTCTAGAAATTATTTGGGAATTTAAAATCCTGTGGCTGTGTTATTGGATTATTGAACTAGAATAAGTAAAAGTAAATAGGGCTTTTCCTCTGATCTGTTTAGAGTTATGCCTGTTACCAATTTAAACTGCCCTGTTTAAAATTATTATTTAAAGGGTCCATAAATGTAGATCAGGATCTTCCCAAAACTCTGGTAGTAAGATCTGTAGAAGTCGGTCCCGTGTGTCAGTGTTTTGTGATGTATTAATACCCTCTCGGTTTTACTGCTGATATTAGCTGCAGTTCCTGCTTGATCTTGTCACCGTGTCGGTTCATAATATCAAAGTCATGGAATAAGATGGTCCTAGGAAGAGATCTGAATGATTTGGAATGATTCCTCTTGTGTGAAGTTTCCAAAAGTAGTAAGATGTGCTACGTCAGTACATTACGTTCTTACCCAGCTTATGTCGGTCTTATGTGCTTGGAAGAGATGAGAGTTCGTAAGTTGAGCTTGGGAAGGTTTACGGATGAGATCTTTTAAAGAGATGGTTCATGGAGCTAAAGACGTTACCTGAGGTTGCATCAGCTGCCAGAACTGAAATTAAATCTTCTCCTTCATTGACATTTCAGCTGGGGTTTTGGAATCCTTGAGGCAATCGTTGCCTTTCAGTATTTAAAACAATTACCAGTTCAGTAACCTCTGCTGATGCTTTTTTTTGCTGCTTATTAAATGTCTATTAAAAGCATCTTTGCCAGACAGAGCGACGATTGACCTTTGGGGCAGTCTTGTTGTTTTTATACTTGTATTTTTTCTAGAAAGGGTGAAAAGATGCTGCATTTTAGCAAGCTCAGCATTTTTATAGAGGGATAAATTGTGTGAACTACTGTGCAAAACTCCATTCGCTTTGCTTGTTTAAAATTTGATTCATCCTCTCCCTGAAATTATTACGGTCTGGCTGGGCAGGGGAGAGATTTGAACTTCTAAGTTGGAGATGTGCATGGTTTTAAAGGGAGTGGGGGTAGAAAAATCTCAATGAAGTGTAGGAATTCTCATCCTATTTGTATTTGGAGTAAATGAGACCTGCTTTTGCAGTGCAGCTCTGGTAGGAGAACTGCTTGGTGTTAGTTATGCAAAGCGGTGTGCCTGAACCAGAGCTCTCTTTGGAGTGATAGCCTTTTCAGACGAGGTTGTGCCTGGTTTAGCGTCATACTCAAGCATGAAAACACCGCAGAACCGTGTTTGATAATCAGCTTACTTGCAGAGTTGCCCAAATCTTTGTGCAAATCTTACTTGTTAGAACACTTCAGTGTTTCATTGTAGCTGACTTGAAACTCTATGCTGAGATGGTTTTATAACCGTTAATTTGCTGAGGATCTGAACAAGGAGTGTGACCCCTTTTTAAAGGCAGCAAACCTAAGGACATCCATTATGAAAGATCTCAAACCAGTGAGAGAACACAGCTGAGCAGGTGTTTGTATGTTATGTTGTGCTTTAGCATTGCAAGAGAGCTGCGCCAGTAACGAACATAGTCTGATGGTAGAGCTAAAGTGTTTGCTAGAGGGTGAATATTAAGTTACTCTTTTTTGTCCTTAATAGAGGGTGTTAATAATATCTTGGTGAGGGGGTTTCACTTGTTTTCTCTCCTGACTTCTCCGATCAAATAACGTTATTCCTACTTTCTGTTCTCCCACCCACATTAGCCCACTTAGCTGAAATGATTAGTTTGTTCTTTCAGAGGTCTGGAAGTACATATTTAGCTTCTCATTCTAAGGTAAACATTTGAAGAGTCTTTCTTGTTCCAAATGTTTGTAATACAGAGCCACTCGGCAGTGAAATGTCACAAAACCCATTTTTCAGTAACTCTCTGACCCGTGGAAAAGCCGTTTGATGAAAACATTGAACACACTGAGCTTTCTTTTGCTGTAATGGAATTGGTATTTTTTATTTATGAATTGATTCCCTTCTTTACTAACAAGATTTGAGTTCTGCTAGAAACAATTCCATGAGCACGTGTTGTGTAATGCTGCCACTTCTAATAACTGCACTGGCAATGGTTTGCACAAGAATGAGGCTGCTGAAGTACAGCACCAGACAATGTCCTGCACAGAGTATTGGAGTGTTCTTGGTGGTGGATAAAGGCTCAAATGTTTACGGAAATAACTGGCTTTGCTGAGAAAGGGGCAAACATGAGAGCAGATGACTCTCCTTCCAAGAGGAACATTGTAGGCAGTAAGCAACTTCATGGTTCCAAGCTTGCGGCTGTGTGTGTCTGCTAATTCTCAGCTGTCAGCAGGCATGAAGATGCTAGAAAAGCTCCCTGTGAGATTACAGATAAGTGACATCTATGGCCACCGAAAGGGCTCCAGGAAATGGCAGAATTCCTGCCCAGCTCCAGGTGAAGAATGAGTGACAAATCCCAACATCCCGTCAGCGTGAGCGGGGCTTCCTTTCCGTGTCGTGTCAGATGGCGTTCCAGTTATAGAACTGGAGCCCCTTATCCGCTTCCTCCATCCAGATTGTTGGCAACTTCTCACAGACAAATAGGGCCTGGTTTGAACATGCAGCTCGTAGTAACTTACCTAGAAAACAAGGCATCAATAACAGGGTAAAACAACGCCGTTCCAACAGACATAAGCGCAGCCCAAGTTGAATTACGTTTCCAGAAAGCTTTTCTGGGCTGCAGCCTCTGCAAAGGCTATTAAGGGAAAGTGCAGCAGTGAATGGAGGCTACACTGGATAAAGCCACGCGAGGCGAGAATGGTGGTAGCCATTCTGAAAGCTGCACTCCTTGTGAGTGCGCTAAAATCAGCAAAAAGACTCCAAATCCTCAAACTTTGCTGTTTGAACACCCCCAGATTTCTATTCCTGGTAAAGCTCGTTGTGTAGCTGTCGAGGAGATATTCTTTCTAATTTGCTTTAAATGGGGAAGGAGGATCATTCTGTTATTAAAAATAGTTGAGCCAAGGAGTACAAATAAAGTTTTGCTGACAGCGAAGGGTTGGGATGCGATGATAAAGTTTCTGATAGACAAGCAGCACTTTTTTACCTCAAATCGTACAGTTTTCCATAGTTTGTGTAGCTTAATGTTGCTTCTTTCCTCTGCTAATTGAAAAGAGGAGCTGTGCATCTGGAGGATGAGGATTAGATTCCTGCCGCTGCCGTGGATCCAAATGAGTCACTTCAGTTCTGTTTGTTGCCCGGCCGGTGAAGCGGAGGAGTTTGTCATCTCTGAGGGTTTGCGATGGGTGTTGAATACCTGTCGCTGTGCAGCTCTCGGCGGCGTGGAAGTGTGTTACAAGGTGAAATTTCTGCCGTCGTGCAGAATCTCTCAGATGCTGCTGTGAACGTGTGTCACACTAAAAAGTAGACTCCCAACTTTTTCTTCTTGGAGGCTTGGGCACTGAGGAGTTGCTTTTCAGTTTGGGTTTTGAACTTGCCGTGATCAAAGTTGGGGTAGTGCCTGCAGTAAAGGAAAACCTTTTCCTTACATCAGCCGCTTTCAAGTTATTTATTCCCTTTGTGCCTGTGGTGCAAAACTGAATGAGAAACTGTCATCAGGGGCTGCTGAAAAACAAGATGAAAACCAACCTGCAGTATTTTTGGAAGTGTCTCCAGGGTTGCAGACAGCTTAACGTAAAATACGGCAAAGCTGAGAGACTTGTTTAATAAGCCACAAAATTATCTGACCCGCTCGTAGACGGCATGAAACATCTTTACGAGAACTTGATTCTAAACAGCTCAGCTCCTGCTCCTAATGTAGTCCTGCAGGGAAATGAGACGTTTGCGGCGCTGAAGTTTCTCATCTTTTACATTTTTAGCTATTTTTAAGTACTTTCGTAAGTACCTGTCCCTTTTATCTTAATCTTTATTGCAGTAATGACTCAGTTGTGTAACAGCGCTTGCTTTCCAAATGGACCGTGTCGCACCGAAGCGAACACTGGAAAATGGGACCGGTGGGATGTGTTGCCAGGGGTCTGTTGTACTCCACGTGCACGTGGACCTCTGGCTGTTGCATGTTCTAGATCCCACAGCTCTTGACCCATTTATTCTTTACAGAGACGTGTAACGTTCTCTTCGATGTCAAGCAACGTTTTAGCTCAGCCACAGCTACCCCTTGTGCTGTTTGCTTGCACCAGAATGACAGGGCTGCTGTTAAATTCCTGCTCTTCTGCCTTCTCCTTCGCCCTCCTGCTGCGTGGCTGCCATGCTGCACTCATCTCTTCGTTTTAGAGCCGTTTTCCAGCAGTTTTCCTCCTTGTCTTGGGAAGCACCATAAATATCAGCAGTTGGAGCCCGTGTTCAAGTTGGTACCTCTGCAGAGATCACCCTGGCTCCAGGGAGGGATCTTTCCTGTAGCAGCTCCCATCGAGTAGAGAGCCTTGTTTTTCCAAAACTTCTCACGCTCCTCCAGTGGAGAAGATTTTCCCTCTTAGAAAACTGCCCAAATTGGACATTGAAATTCAAGCTCTTGAGAAATGATTTGGAAGTACAGGAGCATCTCTGCCTAAAAGAGGATGAGAATACATTACTGTCTGGAAATAGCACAGCAGCATGTTGAGACAAGGCATAAATAAAATATTATTTGAAATGGGCTGCCTCTTTTCCTCGACTGATTAATCTTTAGCTTGTTCTGCTGTCAGATCCAGGCTGTCATTTCTGAGAGGTTATTTTTCATGCTCCAGAAGAACAAGCATTGCCTGCACCGTACTATCGAGCTGCTCCTTTGACTTTACGACCAAGCTGCCAATTAGTATCATCCTGTCTGATCTCCACAAGCTGCCTTGGTTTGGCCCAAAGTGGAGAAAAGAAGCTGTAAACACGACATGTTTTTCACTGAATATTATTTTTGCCTCTCTTATTGGGGACTAAGCGACTTGAAGACTCAGAGAAACCTTTTTAAGAAGTCATTCAGGCTGAACATCCTGTACTTCCTTGCCAGCTCTTTCCATTGTGGAGGAGAAAATCCTCGCACTAAAAATACAGATTCTCAAGCCAACGCGCGCTTGTGCGTATTTGATTCTTCTGAAGGCAAAGCTAATGTGTTTTCCAGCTTTGCAGGGTATATAGGTCAGTTCTGGAATAAATTGAACGCGCCGGTTTCTTCCGTGTTGGACGCAAGTGGTCCAAATGTACTGGCAGGCAGCGTGCTGCAGAGCTGGATCAAACTGTCACAGAATCATTAGGGATTGGAAGGGACCTCGAAAGATCATCCAGTCCAGTCCCCTGCCCCATCAGGATCACCTAGACCAGGTCGCACAGGAACACATCCAGGCAGGTCTGAAACATCTCCAGTGAGATCTTCTTCTCTCCTCTTGGTGTCTGGTGAGTCTGTGAACCGCGGCAAGGCACCACCTTACCTTACTCAGGGCTTTCTACAAGCAGGTGACTAAAACTGCGTGAAGATTGTACCGGTTCAGTGAAAATACCCTGGAGAAGCACAGGAAGCGCGCGTCCGAAGCGGGCAGGTTTCAGATTGTCGTCTTCTCTTTGCCAGAACGGCGCGCGTATGCCTATTCATGAGTGACTCAGTGCATCGCATCGGCTGTAGAATGCTTTTCAGCTTACGGATGTGAGATGCATGGCTTGCTTTCAGCAGTTCTTTTTTTCTGTCACAAGACCAAATCATGGCAAGTCAGATTTTTGGCTGCTCAGAAACCCGAGCACAAGTATGTCATCTCAACACCGAGGCTGAATTGCACCCGTTTAAGAGTAGAGGAAGTTTAACACTTCAAACCCAGCCAGCTGACGACTTTGTTCTCTGCTTTAACGCTTCTGGATGTTTGGCATTTTGAGCGACTTGCTCCTTGCTTGGGACTGTTTGCAGATTGCTGTGGATGAACAGCCTCACGCGTGATGAACCGCTGCGTCAAAGATTTAACCGCCCTTTCTATGCTTCGTTACTTCAGCTATTTTAACGGAAGACGTGAAGCTCAGTGGTAATTCCAGCGTTGCCGTGTAATGTCAGCGCTGAGTGAGAACCCGGTGTAAAGGCTCCGTGTTTTACCCGAAAGAAAACCTTGTTAGAGCCATAACTTCTGACCTAGCAATTAAATCAGCGGTGCTGTCGATATCTGTTGTCATTTGAACCACCATTTAATAGTGACACTTGTTTGAGGAACTGTTGTGTGGTTTAGGGTAGTGTCACCATGACTGGGGTCTCTGGGAGTCAGTTCAGGGCAGGACTGGTTTGGTAGTAACCCTGTAAGTGCTGGTAGGGTTTGTGTCCAACACCACTTGGTTTTCTGGATGGGCACTGCACAGTCACTGTTTTGCCCTTCATCTCAGTGTGATGCACATGGACTGAACAGGGCTTTCGACTCCTGATCAGAGCCCTGCGCGAAGTAAGAATCAGAACTATTGATCCCTTTGGAACACGACTGATTCCGCTCTTACTCTTCCTAAAATGTGTCCATCACCCCCCTCAGCCTTGCCTGCTGCGGCTCTCACTCTTTGATTTGATCTAGTGCAAGGCCTGCAGTGACAGTACAGAGACTGGAGTCTTCTGCAGCTTCCAGATTGCTCACTCTGAGGTTAAACAGTCCCAAGGGGATTTGTCTTGGGACAAATTATTATAATAAATTAATAAATTATGATTATTAACTTATATGCAGTTATGTATAAAAGAGGCTATTTAGGAATTCAGGAGCATTCTGTTGCCCAGAGAGTTTGGGGTCTGTTGCTTGCTGCTTTTGTGGCTAAAGACCAGGTGGTTTTGGCCAAGAGCGTAGATTCTTTCGTCTCGGTGCCGTGTGAGTTGTACGGAGTCAGTCACCTATCCAGGCAGCGTTAGCAGTACAGCGATGTTGTTTCTGGAGGCGTTGTCAGAGTTTCCAGCCATCTGAGCCTTAAGTTCTGAGATCAGTTGGCTCTGATGCAGCTAAACCAGCGGGTTACATTGCAAAGACAACTGCTCTTGCTCCATGTAAGAGCTACAGGCTTCTCTTTGCTTCAGCCGTATCAGCGTTCCCCGTTGTCGCTGGTTCTGACCGCAATAACAGTACAAGAGGCTTCACCGTTAACAGCGTCACCGCAGTTGTGTCTGTAGTCTGACCCTGATCCTGGCTGTTACCTGGAGTTTAACCGCCGCTGCGTGGAGTTTGGCCGCGGTCACAGCGCTGCCGCCGTGGGAATGGCCTTTGTGTTTCTGGTCAACAGAAATGCTCGGGGAGGGGGCGGTGGATAAATGGAGGGGAAAGCTGTGAAAGTCATTCAGACCAAGCTGGTGTCTTTGTTGTCCAGCCTAGAGAAGGAAGTCTGGGTGGGTACTGAAGGGAGCTAGCTGTCGCTAGCTGAGGGCAGCGCGCACGCTTGGGCTGTGATACGGGCGCGTAGATGAGCGTGTTCCTTCTCTCGAGCTCAGGCAGCCTTCCAGAGAACAAGTTTGTAACGGCTTCATTTTTAATAACTCATCTATTATCTACAGGGCCACAGTGTCCAAGGCGGCCGTGAGAACTAAATAGAGCTAAACTGCTGCTATTTAAAATGTGACATTTAAGGGGGGAAGTGTTGAGCTGTTAATTCTGTGAAACGCAAGTAACATACGGCCGAAAGGGAACACGCTACCCTTTCCCTGGTGGCGCAGCAGCGCGGCTTCACCTCGCAGACTGACTTTACCCTGTTATCTTCTCGTTCTGTATTGCCGTGGCATTTAGTCAGGCTCTTAAAATAACACGAGGGGTATTGTTGATCTTGCTGACTGACTCCCGACTCCTTCCGACAGTGCGAGGATCAAAACCAGGCAAAAACGTCCAGCTTCAAGAGAATGAAATCAGAGGCCTCTGCTTGAAATCCCGAGAAATCTTTCTGAGTCAGCCTATTCTGCTAGAACTTGAAGCCCCGCTGAAAATATGCGGTGAGTAGAGCGGTTTCGATCCGGTGTGTCACCTAAATGCAGACCCTGAGCGCCGCAGAACAAAGGTCAGACGCTGCTTTCACTCCCGAAAGCTGAGCTAATAAATAATGGTAGCAAAGAGGGGGAGCCAACCCCTGCTGGGTGCTGAGGCTGGAGGAGTGGGGAGGTGGTAGCCAGCAGGGTTTGCAATCCTACCGCATTCTCACTTGTTCTTTGTCTAAAATCAGTCCAAGAGTGCAGCAGGAAGCCCTTCACAGGTCACTTCTGAATTCCCTTTGCAGGTGACATCCACGGGCAGTACTATGACCTGCTTCGACTCTTTGAATACGGAGGTTTTCCACCCGAAAGCAACTACTTGTTCCTTGGTGATTACGTTGACAGAGGGAAGCAGTCGTTAGAAACAATTTGTCTTCTGTTGGCCTACAAAATTAAATACCCAGAGAATTTTTTCCTCCTCAGAGGGAACCACGAGTGTGCCAGCATCAACAGAATTTATGGGTTTTACGACGAGTGTGAGTAACACAGATGTGCCTGCAGCTGGGGGGAGCAGGGCAGGAGGTGCTGGTGTAGCAGCACTTCAGGGGGGGCTTTGGCCTGGCTTAGGAAGGGAAGTGCATCCTCCCTGATCCCATCTCAGTCTGAACTTCGCCTTACAAAGCAGAATGTAAACAAGTAATTTTATTTATTGGCTGCTCTGTTGGCTATTAGTTCTCTCAATAGCCATTGTTAAAAGATTTTGAGGTCATCTGATGAGAGCAGAGAGACTTCATGCTTCAGTGAAGTTCCTCTGGTTTTGTCTATGGAATGATACGGTGTCTTGTGACTTGGAGAATGGGCTAGTCTTTGTCCCCCTTTGTGTACCTGGGCTGAGCACCAGCTACTTGTTCCTTGGCTTGTGGCTCACAAGATGTTCTCCCCATGGCTTGTTCTTCTTCAGCAAGGAAACAAAGATCTCTGGTATTTCAGCGTTGACTCCTCAGAGATTAATCACACGCTTAGTCATACATCACAAACATGCTGAGGGTTCATGTCTGTCGGGGGAGTCCCTTGGAAAGTAAAGCTGTAGCAGTTTCACAGAATCCCAGAACATAAGGGATTGAAAGGGACCTCGAGAGATCACCCAGTCCTGTCCCCCCACCACAGCAGGATCCCCCAGATCCAGTCCCACAGGAACAGCCCAGGAGGGTTTGAAATGTCCCCAGAGGAGGAGACTCCACAACCCCCCTGGGCAGCCCCTGCCAGGGCTCTGGCACCCTCACCATGAACAAGGTCCTTCTCACTCTGATGTGGAACCTCCTCTGCTCCAGCTCACACCCGCTGCCCCCTGTCCTGTCACTGGGTGCCCCTGAGCAGAGCCTGGCTCCATCCTCCTCACACCCACCCTTCACACACTGACCAACACCCATGGGGTCACCCCTCAGGCTCCTCTTCTCCAGCCCCAGCTCCCTCAGCCTCTCCTCAGCAGGGAGGTGCTCCCCTCCATCACCTCTGTGGCCCTGCACTTGACTCTGGTTTCACAGTCACAGCTCTTTGTCTAAAGAGACTTCACGAGCTAAAGCAAACAGCAGGATTTTCTGAAAAGGATCGAGTTCTCCAAGGGATAGTTCTCCAGAGCAGAGCTGGGACCTTGGAAACCCCGTGCCACCACTCCAGAGCCCTCTGCCACCCTGAGAGAGACCTTTGCAACATTCCCAGAAGCAATGAAGCACGTTAGGGGGTGTGGGAGGAGATCAGTCGTGCGAGGCCGTAGCGCTAACGTTCTGCAAGCCCTGCTGAACTTAGGGCAGCTGCGTGAGGTGGCTTCTAGCTGTGTTCAAAAAGCAGTTCACTCTTTCTCTCTCCAAAACACCTAGGTAAGAGAAGATACAACATTAAGCTGTGGAAAACCTTCACGGACTGTTTTAATTGTTTACCAATTGCAGCCATTGTGGATGAGAAAATATTCTGCTGTCACGGGGGTGAGTAAAGGTTCCCTACAGCAATTTCGTGTCTGCGCTGTCGAAGCTCCGAAACTCGAGCTGCTCAAGGCCAGTGGCTCTGGAGGCTCACGAGCAGGAGCGGGCCGTGTTACAGCACGTGGGTCCTGCTTTGCGCAGCTGATTGTAATCCAGCAACGTGTGGAGATGGCTCTGCTTACCTCGCTGGGTCTTCTGGAAGTGACTTGTCTTCTCTTACATAGAATCATAGAATAGAATCATCAGGGATTGGAAGGGACCCCAAAAGATCATCCAGTCCAATCCCCCTGCCACAGCAGGCTCACCTCACCATGGAATCAGAATCACTCAGGGTTGGAGGGAACCATCATCCAGTTCCAACCCCCCCAGCACGGGCAGGGACACCCCACCCTAGACCAGGCTGGCCAGAGCCCCATCCAGCCTGGCCTTAAACACCTCCAGGGACGGGGCACCAACCACCTCCCTGGGCAACCCGACCCAGGCTCTCACCACTCTCATGGTGAAGAACTTCCTCCTCACATCCACTCTAAATCTACCCTTCTCCAGCTTTGCTCCATCCCCCTGGTCCTGTCACTACCTGTCATCCTACATAGTCCCTCCCCAGCCTTTTTGTAGCCCCCTTCAGATACTGGAAGGCCACAATAAGGTCACCTGGGAGCCTCCTCTTCTCCAGACTCAACAGCCCCAACTCTCTCAGTCTGGCCTCACAGGAGAGCTGCTCCAGACCTCTGATCATCCCCTTGGCCCTCCTCTGCACCTGCTCCAGCATCTCCACATCCCTCCTGTAATAAGGGCTCCAGAACTGGACTAAGTCTTCCAGGTGGGGTCTCACCAGAGTGGAGTAGAGGGGGAGAATCACCTCCCTCGACCTGCTGGCCACACTTCTCCTGATGCAGCCCAGGATCCTGTTTGCCCTCTGGGCCACAAGTGCCCACTGCTGGCTCATGCTGAGCCTTTCATCCCCAAGCACCCCCAAGTCCCTCAGGGCTACTCTGCAGCCCGTCCCTGCCCAGCCTGGACTTGTGCCTAGGATTGCGTCCACCCAGCGTGAAACCAAGTGCCCTTGGTTAAGCCCTGTCGGCGAGCGCTGCCGCTGAGCTGTGCGGAGCTGCGGTGGAGAATCGCGTTGAAGGCCGGTTAGTTTTGTCTGTGGTTAATCCTGCGGGGCGAAGCCGGACTAAAACGTGAACTGCCTCTGCCTTGACTCCCGCCAGGTTTGTCGCCAGACCTCCAGTCGATGGAGCAGATACGGCGGATTATGCGCCCCACGGACGTGCCGGATCAGGGTCTGCTCTGCGATCTCCTGTGGTCGGACCCCGACAAGGACGTCTTGGGCTGGGGCGAGAATGACAGAGGGGTGTCCTTCACGTTCGGTGCTGAAGTGGTTGCCAAGTTTCTCCACAAACACGACTTGGATCTCATATGTAGAGCTCACCAGGTACTTCCGCGCTCGCATCAAACCGCAGAGTAGCTGAAGTTGAGGGGGGCCCGAGGCTCCGAGTCCCAAACAGAATGGTCTTGACCGCGTTCCTTTGCTGTAGCTGGTACCTCAGCTGCTGGTGCCGTCAGGGCGGCGTGTGCCTCAGCCCTGGGCCCTGTCCAGTCTCACCTTTGTGCTTCTCTCTCTGAAGGTGGTGGAAGATGGATACGAGTTCTTCGCAAAGCGGCAGCTGGTAACTCTCTTCTCTGCCCCCAATTACTGCGGAGAGTTCGATAACGCGGGTGCCATGATGAGCGTGGATGAGACTCTCATGTGCTCTTTCCAGGTACGGCGTCGGAAGAGCTACCTCCCGCTTCCTGCGGTCACTCCTGAAACCTGCTCTGTTTTGAGTTCACCCTTCTCCGTCGAGCTCTGCAGTGCAGAGCTCTGCTTGCACTCACACCTTTGGAAACGGGCTCTCCAGGGCTTCTCCCACTTCCAAAGGTGTGAGTGCAACTGCAGATGAACTGGTTTATGCTGGAACTGAATCACCCATCAGCTGCTCGCCGGCTTCCAGCAGCACTAAGCCCTGTCCTAGCCCCAAGTAGGAAACACTCCCTGACACCAGCAGGAGGAGGGAGGTGGTGGTGCCCCCGTGCTCTGCACTCCTGAGACCCCACCTTGAGTATACGGGGTCCAGTTGTGGGCACCACAGGATCAGGAGGACATGGAGGTGCTGGAAATGGGGCCAGAGAAGGGCAACGAGGCTGGGGAGAGGGCTGGAGGTCTTTCCACTTGTCCCAGTGAGTGGAAAGTCTCCTGCTGAGGAAAGGCCAAGGGAGCTGGGGCTCTTCAGCTTGGAAAAAAGGAGACACAGGGGTGACCCCGTGAATGTTGATCAATCTGGAAAGAGCAGGTGTCAGGAGGACGGAGCCAGGCTCTGCCCAGGGGCACCCAGTGACAGGACAGGGGGCAGTGGGTGTGAGCTGGAGCAGAGGAGGTTCCCCATCAGTGTGAGAAGGACCTTGTTCATGGTGAGGGTGCCAGAGCCCTGGCAGGGGCTGCCCAGGGGGGCTGTGGAGTCTCCTTCTCTGGAGACATTTCAAACCCTCCTGGCCATGTCCCTGTGGGACTGGATCTGGGGGATTCTGCTGTGTCAGGAGGATGGGACTGGATGATCCTTTGAGGTCCTTCACAGTCCCTAACAGTCCGTGATGACTCCTGTGATGCCTTTTAATAGTAACTTAAATAATTTGCTAGTAAGAAGCTTAAAACCTCCTGCTAAACGACCACCCCTGTCTTTGCAGATCTTGAAACCCGCCGAGAAAAAGAAGCCCAACTCCAGCAGACCCGTCACGCCTCCCAGGGGGATGATCACAAAGCAAGCGAAGAAATAGTCGCTGTGGCGCGGCCTGGCCTGGGACTTGTATCATAGTCTATAAGCTCCATTTTTAAACCTCTCACGTGTTCCTGGTCCGCTTGCTCAGAATAGCTAAGTCCGTGTTTGTGGCTTTCCTGTCCGTCCGATGAATTGCCCTTCGCTGGTTGTAACAGCGAGCGGAAAGACGTCCTTTCTCTTTTCTTATTTCTCCCTCCCTCCCAGGAAGAGCGTTTCCAGCCTGTCCCTTCCGTCGGTGCCGCGCTCCGCGGCGGCGTCTCCCGCACAGCACCCGGAGTGAGCGCGGCGGAAACGCTTTTGTCCTCTCCCGTAGGATCCGAAGAGGGCACTCGAGTGCTGTGAGAGTAGAGCTCGGTTACCGCGGGGAGCCCCGCACTGTTTCTACGAACCACTGTGAACGCGCGTCTCTGGGGTTGGTTTTTTACCTCGCCTTTTGTTTTTAAAGGGATCGCCTTCTCTTCGAGCGTCTCGCCCACCTCTGTCGTCTCGCTGTCGCCCCTTCGGCCCCCCGGTGTATGATGTATATTTAATTGAGACACACGCCCCTCGCCCACCCCTTCCCGTGACTATTAAAGCCATTATTTTACCCTCTGTCTCTCTTTGCTGAAGCCAAAGCTGGGTGCAGACAACCTGCTCCGACGTAGCGGGCGGGCAGGGACCTCCAGAGGTCATCTAGTCCAGCCTCCCTACGCAGGGATGACTCTGCCCAGGTCAGGCCGCTCAGAGCTGCCTCAAGCCTGACCTTCAGTGACTCCAGGGATGGGGCCCCACCACCTCCTGGGGCAGCCCACTGCAGCCATCAGCCACCCTCACGCTGCAGACCTTGTTTCTGACATCCAGCCTCGATCTCCTGTCCCAGCTTGAACCCTCTGCTCCTTGTCCTGTCCGTACAAACCCTCTTGAAAAGACCTTCCCCTGCCTTCGTGTCGGCCCCCCTCAGGAACCGCAAGGTCCCCCTGGAGCCTTTTCTCCAGGCTGAACAGCCCCAGCTCTCAGCCTGTCCGATGCCACGTTCCCCTGGTCACTGTGGCGGCTGAGTTTTCCCTTCCCACTTCCTCTCGCAGCAAGTCCAGGCTTGGAAGAGCTGGTGGGAACCCGGGGTTGCCCTGTGGGCCAGTGACATCAGCCCAGTGCAACCAGTGTCCGAGCTGGAAGTGATGGAAACAGTTCTAGAGCCTCCCCAGTGCGTTTGAGCCTCAAGACTTTGTTTGACACAGACACCTAGAAAAGAGCTGCACAAACACCCCGGGGCTGCCCATCTCCACCCCGCAGGGTCCAGGGATCTCTGACAGGATCCCGCTGGGATTCTTCACAACCTTTTGGGCAGAGACTGGTGCTCACAGCCCTGTGGTGGGAATCACTAGAGAAGGAATCGTTAAATCTCATGGGGGGCACAAAGGGCCTGGCTGGGGTGAATAAATCATCCTGGAGACCCTCGGGCTGGAGGATTGGATTTGCCTCAAGGCCGGGCACTGGGACGGGCTGGGTCCCCATCCCCAGAGTAGCTGGAGCCCTCGAGGCTCCGGTCTGGGGGTTAGGGAGCTCTTGGGCCGAGAGTGGACTTGATGACCCTGGAGGTCCTTTCCAGCTGCGATGACTCTCTGTGCAGACCCCAGCCATCCATTTGGGGCTTTAATGCATCTCTCTGCCAAATCAGCCTCTTTCTGCTGTGAAGACTTCTCTCCCCTTTTTACAGCTTAATTAATCGAAGCACCTCCTGCCGAGCGCGTTAGATGAGGTGTCGGAGACTGCGGCGTGAGCTCTCCTCAGAGCTCATCTCCCCCCCCATCAATCACGCTGGTGCTTTTCCCTGCAGCTCTCATTTCTCTCCCTCCTTGTAAAACGGTCACCCTCGTGTCCTCGTTGATCCCATGAGGAGCAGCACGGACACAGCCGGCTCTCACTGCGCTTCTTCTGGAGGACGGCGTCAGCCCGGCCCCATCTGCGAGTGAGCTCGCCGTCCCACGTGGGGCCCTGTCACACCTTTGATCCCCGTGGCTCGTTTTCTTCTCAGACCCACTGGTGACACCCTGGGCTGCGCTTTCTGCTTGGCTGCGTTCCCCCGGCGCCGCCTCGTGCACCCCGGGGCCGCTGGGGCGCGAGGGAGGGAAGGAAGTCCCACGCGCTGTGGTGGAGCCGGAACCGTTCTGTTCCACCACAGGAAGATCTCACGTGATCCCAAGTCCAGAGATGTTTCACTAGGGTTGGGTCTTCTGATCAGCGGAGGGTGAGAAGGAGCAGCAGCCGTTCTCCGTGACGATCCCGGTAGGAGCAGCCAGGGCTTTGGCAGAGTTTCAAGGGCAGCCTGCAGCAGGAGCAGGCCTCGGAGGCAGCAGGGAGGTCTCTTGGGTGCTCACCCTGTGCCCTTTGCCGACCACCACGGCTGAGGGTGTCACTCTGGATGGAGAGGAGGGCTCTGATCGAGGCACCATCCATCCCGCTGACAGTGTTTCTCTGCGATGGAGGGAATCCTCTTGCCCATCCAGTTGTTCTCCAGCACCAGGACGTCTCGGTTCCTGGTCTGCTGCTGGACGTCTCCGTGCTGTCACAGCCCTGAGGAGAAGCTGCGGTGCCTCCAAGCCAACACCTAGCACCTCAGTTCTGCTAACTAAGAGGATGCAGGAGCTTCAGGCCCCCCAGTCCTTCATCTAGAAAACATCCAGGGGTGCAGGAGAGCCCTCGGAAGTCCATTTGGAAGCACCAGGACCCCCTGAGCCAGAGCACCCAGGGCACTGGAGCGGGTGAGGGAGTCACACCGGCTACTTGAGGGGGGCTGAGCCACCCGCGGCACCAGGTGAAGCAGCTCGTACTCAAAGCCGTGGCTTGCGAAGCGCCACTCCGAGGGGATTTCAGGCAGCTGTTGGCGTCCTGAGGTCGGCCCCTGTCCGGGCAGCCGGGTTTGCCACCCTTCCCGCTTTGACAAGGGGCCTCGAGGACCCCTCCTGGCCGAAACGTCCTGCTGGTCTCATCTTCCCGGCCCGCTGCGCTCTCGGAAGATCAGCCGCCTGCAGCTCCGGTCCTGAGCTGGTCCTTTCCACCGCCAGCTGGTGATGTTGGTGTTTACTGGAGCCAGCTGAGACCGAACACCTGAGCTGGCTGGACGCCCCCGGGATAAAGCTCCCAGCGGCTGCAGCGGCTCCAGGGCCCTGCCTTGGCTGTCCCACCCCTGGGCGCCCGGCTCTGCAAGCAGGTGATTCGGGGTGACGGTTGAGGGGTGTCAGAGCTCCTGCGCTGGTTCCCCAGCACCCTGGGGAGGAGGATGGGGACGAGGCTGCAGCCTTTGGGGTGAGGTGCTGGGGAACGTCCCCACCCCCGGAAGTTTTCGGGGCTTTCTAGGAAGGAGCTTTTCCCGAGGAGCGAGCGGCCTCGGCTTTGCAAAGCGAAGCTGCAGAGGTGTTTGTTAGGGGAGAGCGGGGCTGGTCCCAGCACTTTCCGAGCTGGCCCGGGGTACTTCGAGTTGGAACCCTAAAGCAGAAGCGGCTTCCTGGCCAAGGATGACCCTGTAAACGGAGGGAGGTTAATCCAGGCTGACGCAGCCCTAATCCTTTCGATCCCTGGGCCCCCCCTTCTTTGCGGGGCTGAGCTGCAGCCCCCGAGCTCGGCGGAGGCTCCCGGCTCTGGGAATCTCCCGTCGCGCCCGCCCTGGATTCCCGCAGGTTCGGGGAGGGGGCTCGAAAAGCTGAAGCAGCAAATTAAAGCCGCGTTTAAACCCCACCCGGTGCCTCCCGTTCCGGCCGGGACCAGCCGCGGCGGCTCCGGGAGGTGGGAAAAGCGGCGAGAACGGGAAATCCCCGCGCTGGGGGCTCCGGGAGCCTCTCGAGGGGGGAACCGGGGGCCGTCCCGGTCGGGGGAGGCGGGGCCGGGCCGGGCCCGGGGAGGTTCCCGCAGCGCAGGGGCAGGCGCAGGGCGGCGGCGGCGGGAGCGGGAGCGGCGGGGACCCTGAACGGTACCGGGGGAGCTGCACCGGGGGTGGGGAAAGGGGTCGGGGTCGGTTGGGGCGACCCTGGGGTGCGGCCCGGCCTGGGGATGGGGTTTGCAGAGGGACCCCCCCAGCCCGGGCCGCCACGTCCTTCCCGTCGGGGAGTCCCGGGGCCGCTCCCGGAGCTGCTGCGGTCGCTCCGGCCGGGGGTTCGCAGCCCGGGGTCCCCAGGGTTCCACCCACCCGCCGCGGCCCCGAGGCCGATCCCCAAGGAAGCGGGGTGGGGTTTGGACGTGCGGGGGCCCCGCTGAGCTCTTGGCCCGCTGGCGGGGGCCGNGCCACTGCTGCGGGGGACCCTCGTGGGGAGCCCCGGCGTGGGAAGAGCAGACGCACCGTGGCCGAGAGCCGTTTGTGCTGAGCTCCCCGATGGCTCTGCCTGTGCGCGGGTGGGTGGATGGAGAGTCCCGCTGGGGATGGGACGTGGCTGGCTGCTGCCCCAGGAGTGGGTGTCACTGGGCTTTGTGGCCAAGCAGTCTCGCCAGGTTGCCTCGAGAGGAAGGGCGAGTTGAGGAGGTTGCGACAGGGGAGCACAAGAGCAGGCGCGGGTGGATCCTCTTCTGCAGCCGGTGTCAGCGCTGAGCTGCAACCGGGATCGCCCGTGGGTCTGGCGTTGGCCCTGGCCCTTGCTGGGTGCCCACAGCGATGGGGTGGCGCTGGGGTGTCCGAGACTGAGGTTGGCTCTGGGGGATGTGTCACCTACAGCCAGACCGAGATGGGGCATCAGCTGCTTATTTTCAAGCTGAAACAGGGGGGACTGAGATGAGATCCGAGGCAGAGACCCCTCCCTGTGATGGGCGCTGAGGTCCTGGAACAGGCTGCCCGGGGAGGCTGTGGCTGCTCCATCCCTGGAAGTGTTCCAGGCCAGGTTGGATGGGGCTGTGGGCACCCTGGGCTGGTGAGAGGTGTCGCTGCCCATGGCAGGGGGTTGGGGCTGGGGGAGCTCCGAGCTCCCTTCCAACCCAAACCAGTTCCATCTGCCTGCAAAAATGGAAATAGTGGGGGCTCTGCTGTTGGTGAACAGGAGCTGTGGCTGTTCTTCAGCTGGAGGCTGAGGGTGCCCTGGCCAGCAGCCGTCTGAAGGGCAGCTGTGGGAGCCCAGCAGAGGGTCTGATGCAAACAGCAGCCTGCTCCGGTGTCTAGAGCATGAGCCAACAAATGGAGGGGAGCAGATCCCCTGCGTCCAGCCCCTGACCACCAACCCCCAGCGACAGAAGCACCATGGCCTTTCCCAAAGGGAAATCGGCGGCCGCCTCCTCTTGCATCACGAGACTCAGGAGAAGGGCTGGTGATTTTCAGCCCTCGAACCGAGACTTTGAGATGAATGGAAACGCCTCGTGAGGAGGTTCCTCCTCGCAGAGCGGCCGGGGGTGGAAGCAGCACCGGGGGCTCCGTCGCGCGGGTGATGCAAAACAAGCGGCAGCACCGTGAAGCAACTTCCCGTCAGCAGGGCCCGGCCGGTCGCGTCGGAGGCCAGTGTCCCCTTCGCGATGAAACGAGGGGGATCCTCTGTCAGCCCCGGGCCGGCAGCTCTCTGTGTTCTTGTCCCTCAGACGTTGGCAGGTGATGCCAGCTTGATCCGGAGCCATGTCCAGGTACCTGAAGCACTTCACGGTGGTGGGAGACGACCCCGTGCAGTGGAGCAACGATTATCAGAAATGGGAGGAGGAGGAGGAGGACGGGGAGAAGCAGGCGGTTTCGGAGGTGAAGCTGGAGCCCACCCGGCGCCGCGTCTCCT
The DNA here is from genome assembly GCA_013400115.1 of Rhinopomastus cyanomelas. Taxonomy (NCBI): domain Eukaryota; kingdom Metazoa; phylum Chordata; class Aves; order Bucerotiformes; family Rhinopomastidae; genus Rhinopomastus; species Rhinopomastus cyanomelas. The sequence continues at coordinate 95,215 of VXBP01003685.1, forward strand.
TCCGGGACATGATGAAGAAGCTCTTCAGCTCCCACAAGTTCCAGGTGAGGCAGAACCCACCCAGGCTGCAGCGGGATGGGGGTGAGGGCTGGCCAGAGGCCCCTGGGGCAGCCCTGATGCAGCAGCTCCGAGCTCGGGAGCGCTCGCAGAGCCTCCAGGGCAGCTGCTGCCTCTGAGCTGGGGTGCCTGCCGCAAACAAGCAGCAGTGCAGATGTTTCCTGAGCGGCGTCGGCCCTCGGTGCCCACTGGTCACGGGGCCAGCAGAGCCACGTGCTGTTCCCCACCTCGAGCTCCCCGAGATCCCCCCACACCAGGCGGTGGGAGAAGGTTGGGTCTGGTGGGGAAGTGGCTGGTTTCGCGTGGGTGAGGCTCCAGCCAGGCTCCTTGTGAGAGGGCTGGAGCACGTTCAGCTCCTCTCCTGGGCCGAGAGGTGCTTTCACGTCGCTTCCTCTCCTCCGACAGATCGTGGTCGTCTGCTTGGTCATCCTGGATGCTTTGCTGGTCCTTGGGGAGTTGCTGATGGACTTGAAAATCATCCACCCAGACAAACATCACATCACCCCAAAGGTAAAACTGTAGGGGGGTGTCAACATGAACCATCACTTCCTGCTCTTTGGTGCTCACAGCCCACTGGAGAGGACAAGCAGGCAGGCAGGACCTCAACGAAGGTCACCGGCAGCGTGGCGGGAGGTCTCGGAGGGGCTCACGCGACAGCCCTGTGCAGCAGCTTTGGGTTTCCCTGGGCTGCAGCAGAGCTGAATTCCTGTTGCCCATCTTCTTCTGGTTGCGGTCACACCTCTTGGCTCTGGCTGCCCAGGCCTGCTTGGTCTGGTTGTCCTCAGAGCAGAAGAGAAGTCCTCAGCCCTCCCTGCAGGGTCAGATCAGAAGTGCCCTCGAGCAGCAGAGGGCTTCCAGCCTCTCCCCTCCTACGTCCACACGAGTGGGTTCTTCTTGGCCTCACGCTTGTGTTGTCTCTCCTCAGGTTTTCCACTACCTCTCCCTTTCCATTTTAACCATCTTCCTGGTTGAGGTGGGGTTTAAGGTCTTTGTCTACCGCCGGGAGTTCTTCCACCACAAGTTTGAGGTGCTGGACGGGGTTGTCGTCGTCGTGTCGTTCGTCCTCGACATCGTCCTCATCTTCCGGGAGCACGCGTTTGAGGCCGTGGGGCTCCTCATTCTCCTGCGGCTGTGGCGGGTGGCCAGGATCGTCAACGGTGGGTTTGGGCGGCCGGTCGGGATCTTTCCCTGCTGCACAGGTGGCTGGGTCTGCTGCCCTTCCCGCAGTTCTCTGGGGCCAAGTCTTGGTTCCCTTCCCAAAGCCAACTGCCAGAGAATCTTCTGTCCAGCTGTGGGCCCCTCAGCTCCAGAAGGACNGATCTCTCGAGGTCCCTTTCAATCCCTTATGTTCTGGGACGTCCATCCCACTCCTGTGTGGATGGAGAGACCGTCCCCAGTCAGAGTCAGGGATCTGGGAAAGATGAGAGAACATCTCGTGGGGTTTGAGCTCAGAGTGCAGGCAGCAGAGGAACCGGCTCCGTGTGCAGCTGCAGGACCCTCGGCGTCTCCTCACACCATTTCTCACAGAACCATGGGACTGTTTCAGGGCAGGAAGCACTGGCCAACCCTTCATCCCTGGGTGCTCCTGCTTTCCCCCCCCTGCTGAGCTCTTCACTGTGTCCTGGAGCAGCAGAGGGGCCAGAGCAAACCTACCCCGGCCTCCGGTGTCGTGTGGGGGAGCCCGGGCACGGTTCAGCGCCTCCAGCTGCGGCTCAGGACACCGGGTTCCCGGCAGCGGGGGGCTGTTGGTGTTTTCAATGCAAATAGCAGCAGCGCCGCTGTGTTTGCGGAGACGTGAACCCCTCAACCCCACGTCTGCTGCCTGGAGCCCCACGTCGGTGCCTGCCCTGGTGCGTGGTGGGCAGGGAGGCCACGGCACTCTCACCAAGCTGCTCTCCTCCTTGAGGAGCTGATGATGCCCCATGTCCCGCTCCACTGGCCACAGCCATCGGCCCCGGGGTGGACGAGCCTCGTGCCCCGGGCTCTGCTGTGGGAGGAGGGCTCCTCACGCCCTGGAAGTGGGTGAAACACAACCCCGAGTGCTGCCGGGTGCAACCTGCCGGGGGACCGAATCCAAGTGGAGGACATGGATGGCAGAGGCTGAGTTAATTCAGCTCCGAGGCCAGGCTGCTGCTTCCCAGCAGAGCAGCTGTGTCTGAGTCCCTGGGGGGGTGAATTTCAAACCCTCCTCACTACGACAAGCCCTTGGGAAGGGGGGGCTTGGAGATGACAATCCTCGTTCCACAGGAATCATCCTGTCGGTGAAGACCCGCTCGGAACAGCAGGTGTCCAAGCTGAAGCAAGCAAACCTGCAGCTGGCCACCAGGGTGGAACAGCTGGAGCACAGCTGCGTGGAGAAGGTAGGAAGCCGCTGAACCCGAACGGGCTTTACCTGCAGGCTGCTCCCCGGGGCGAGCTGCTGCCCTTCCTCCTGCTGTCTGCTCGGCGCCTGCGCCCAGGTTGCTCTGTCTGACTGCAGTGAGGTCCCTTCAGATAGAGTTCGAGGTGCTCACAGAATCACTCGGGCTGGAAGAGGCCCCGGGGATCATCATTCCCCAGTGCTCCTGCAGCTGGATTGTCCCTCCCGTCCTGCACTGTGAGATGGGCCCAGCTCAGGAGACCTCCAACACAAACAGTTGGAGCGAGGAAGCCACAGATCAGAAGGCTGGAGCCTCTCTGCTCTGGGGTCAGGCTGAGGGAGCTCAGGCTGCTCAGACTGGAGAGGAGAAGGCTCCAGAGGACCTCAGAGCAGCTTCCAGTACCTGAAGGGGCTGCAGGGGAGCTGGGGAGGGACTTTTTAGATGGGACTGTAGCGATAGGACACAGGGGATGGGCTCAAGCTAGAAGGTTGAGATGAGATCTGAAGAGGAAATAGCTCCTGCTGAGAAGGAAGCTGGAACAGGGTGCCCAGGGAGGTTGTGGCTGCTCCAAGGGTGGGTTGGATGGGGCTGGGGGCCCCCTGGTCTGGTGAGAGGTTGGCACTGGGGCCAGGTGACACCTGAGCACTGCTGAAGGGCGAGGGCTGTGCTGCTGCTGCTCTGACCCCTGTATCCCACAGGAGCAAGAAATCGAGAGGCTCACCAAGATCCTGAAGCAGCACGGACTCACCACTGCCTTCAAATGAGCAGCAGGTCCCCAGGTGGGGGAAGCCCATCCAGCCTGGAGGGGACAGCGCCGGGATCGAGCGGGTTGGCCTGAGCGGCTCTCTCCTGGCTTTCTCTCGCGCGACGCTCTCTGCAAACTCTGCTCTCTGTCTGGCCAGGCTCCCACTAGACCTCGAGACTGCACAAGCTCCCTGCAAGCAGAGGTTTCACAAACCCTTTGGTCACAAGGCCCACGGGATAATTTAATAAAGACCCTTCTTGACAAGCTCCACGGCCCCCGGAAGAGCGGTTCTTTGGAATCGCTTTGCTTTCCGCGGTAACTTTGCTGGTTTGTGGAACTGGGGAGAAACTGGGGGTGCCAAAGGTGGAGAGCCCAGGCTGGAAGGTTGTTTTGCCTCCCAGCTGATGGGTCATAGTCAATTCACAGGACAGTAGGGATGGGAAAGGACCTGGAAAGAGCATCCAGTGCCATCCCCCTGCCACAGCAGGATCCCCCAGATCCAGTCNNNCTGGACACAAGATTCCAGCTGTGGTCTCCCCAGGGCAGAGCAGAGGGGCAGGAGGATCTCTCTTTCTCTCTCTCCCCTAATCTCAATCTTCTAACCAGCCCCCTTCTAATCTACCTGAGGATGCTACTGGCCTTCTTGGCCACCATGCCCCATTGCTGGCTCCTGGCCATCCTGCTGGCCACCAGCTTCCCCCAGGTCCCTTTCTCCTCCGCTGCTCTCCAACAGGTCAGTTCCCAGCCTATCCTGGACCCTGGGGTTATTCTTGCCCAGATGCCAGACTCTCCACTGCCCTGGTTCATTAAGTGTCTCCCTGCCCAGCTCTCCAGCCTGTCCAGGTCCCACTGAATGGCAACCCAGCCTGCTGGGGTGTTGGCCACTCCTGTGTCATCAGCCCACCTGCTGACAGAGCTCTCTCATCCCTCACCCAAGTCATTAACGAATAGATTGAGCAGGACTGGTCCCAGTACCAACCCTTGTGGGCCTCCACTAGATCCAGGCCTCCAACTCAGCTCTGTGCCACTGACCACTACTCTCTGGCTTCTGTCCTGCAGCCAGTTCTCTCCTCATCCTCCTCCTCAGCTTGCTGGCAGGGATGCCACAGGAGATGCTGCTCATGCTCTCCTGAAGTCAGCACAGACCACATCCCCTGCTCTGCCATCACCTCTCCACCTCTTCTTTGCCAACAGTTCTCCTCCTCTTGGCAGGAGTCTCCTCGTTTCTGTGCCTGTTGGTTACTTATAAACAAACCCTGCTGCTCCTTGCAGTTGACAATCAAAGCAGAGGCACCCACGTGCTGCCCTGCGTCAAGCGCCGCTTGTTCTCCGCTGCAGATCTGAGGCCTGATCCTGTGTGGCCTCCTCTGGCCGTCGCTTGCTGGGGCTACAAAGTTCTTTGTTTCCACAGCCTGGAAATCCCCAGGTGAGAAGGGGGGGGAGATGTAAGAGCAGCTGGAGGGGAGGGGACTGCTGGGAGCAGTTGGAAGCTGGAGCAGCCACATCTGACAGGTCCAGGCTGGTGGCTTTGAACACAAAGGGAACTTTTCCAGGTGCTAGAAGGTCCCTTGTGCAGGTGGTTTTATATTTGGAAGTGAAGAAATGGGGCTTCTGAAGGGAAGCTCCTGGAGTCAGCTGGGTGGTCGAGCTTCTCCGAAAGCTCCGCTTGGCTGTTCTTTGAAAACAAAGAGAGGTGATTGATTGATTAGTGGTTTGGGGGGAAAACAGCTGGAGGGGTTTGTGGTGACTGTGGGCAAGTGCAAGGGGCTGCCCCAGGGTCGAGGCAATCCCAGGCACCAGCAGATTGGGAGGAGGAAGGACTTGGGGATGGAGGTGGAGCAGAAGGTTCCCAGGAGCTGGCAGCCCAGAGAGCCAACTGTGTGCTGGGCTGCAGCAAAAGGAGCAGGGGCACTCAGCCCAGGGAGGGGATTCTCCCCCTCTACTCTGCACTGGCCAGACCCCACCTGGAGTCCTGGGTCCAGGTCTGCAGTCCCCAACATCAGAAGGACACAGAGCTCCTGGAAGGGGTCTAGAGCAGAGCAACTCCAATGCTCAGGGGGCTGGAGCAGCTCCCCTGTGAGGACAGGCTGAGCAAGGTGGGGTTGTTCAGAAGAGGAGGCTCCCAGGGGACCTTGGAGCAGCTCCCTGATCTCTGAAGGGGGCTACAAGAGAGCTGAGGGAGGGCTTTTAACACAGCTGGTAGTGAGAGGACAAGGGGAGAGGGTTCCAGACTTGAAGAGGGGAGATGGAGGTTGGCCATGAGGATCAACTTCTTTGCTGTGAGGGTGGGGAGTTGCTGGAGCAGGTTGCCCAGGGCAGCTGTGGCTGCCCCATCGCTGGCAGTGCTGAAGGCCAGGTTGGCTGGGCCCTGAGGGACCTGCTTTGGTGAAGGTGTCCCTGCCTCTGCAGGGGGGTTGGAGCTGGGTGATCCTCAAGGTCCCTTCCAACCCCAGCCAGTCTATGATGAGTCTGACTCTCAACCATAAAGCTCCCACAAGCCCTCACCAAGCTTCACAAAGTCTCTCTTGGCCAATTTTAACCCAGTTTGCCCAGAGTCTAGAAGAAGCTGGTGGCTTAGGAGATGGATGAGGAAGAGGGCTGTTGGGTTGGAGGGGTGGGAAGGGTTCATGCTGCTTACCTCAGAGAAAGGGGAAGAAGAAATCCTGGGGCAACCTGATGCCAATGGAGGGCCAGGCTTTATAGCCGGGCTCCGCGGGTGCAGAGACGTCGGTGAAAACAACCGAACTCATGACTGGGATCATCCTCTCCCTTCCTGAGGGCACCTGCAAGGAGAACACAAAGGGTCAGGAGCTTCAGCTGTTGTTTTTCAGCTGTTATTTGGGGTCAGTTTCCTGACTGATGGGTTTTTATGGCCAGGGGCTTGGGCAGGCAGCCTGCAGTTGTGTTTGAGGTGGAACAGCAGCTGCTGTTCTGCTGCAGAGGGTTGATGAGATGAAGAGATGAACGGAGTCGCCGTCGCACGGCAGAGCGAGCCGCCGCTTTGGTCTCGTCCTGGAGCTTGGCCACTTACCCGCTTCAAGGCGGCGCTGGTGAGGGTTGCGGTGACGTTGACGATTCGGGCTTGTGGGTTGACCAGGGATCCGTATCTAGTCCACTTCACTTCGATTTCAAGTGACACTGGTATCAGGCAGGAGAGGGGAGAGAAGTCTCTCATTGTCTGACCCTGTTAGGAGGGTGAATAATTGAATCAGCAAAATGCCCCCACTGAGGGCTCTGGGCGGTGACCTGAGCGCGACGGCATCATGTGCTGGGCTGTGCACATGGAATCACTGCATCTCAGAACGTTAGGGGGTGGAAGGGGCCTGGAGAGATCAGCCAGTCCCATCCCCCTGCCACAGCAGGATCCCCTAGATCCAGTCATTAGGGGGTGGAAGGGGCCTGGAGAGATCAGCCAGTCCCATCCCCCTGCCACAGCAGGATCCCCTAGATCCAGCTGCACAGGAACATGGCCAAGTGGGTTTGAAACTTCTCCAGAGAAGGAGACTCCACAAAACCCCTGGGCAGCCCCTTCCAGGGCTCTGGCACCCTCATGGGAAACAAGGTCCTTCTCAGATCGATGTGGAACCTCCTCTGTTCCAGCTGACACTGCTTCCCCCTGTCCTGTCACTGGGTGTCCCTGAGCAGAGCCTGGCTCCATCCTCCCTACATATCGATTAACATTCATGGGGTCACCCCTCAGGCTCCCTTTTTCCCTGCTCCCTGTGCAGCCCTGCTTTGGGGTGTCCCTGGGGTTCCTCTGGCTCAGTAGCTTTGCTTCAGGCAGGATCATCCTACCTGAGCAGGGCAGGGCTTTGGGCTCTCGGTGCTGAGCCGGCGCTTTTGAGCAGGAAGAATTCTTTCCCTCCTTTCTGCTGAGGCAGTAGAAAATCCTTCTCTCTGCCAGGGCAGAAGCTTGAAGCCTCCAAGCTGGAACATTTTTAGCTCTTTGTGCTCGAGCTGTCAAGCTTCTGGTGACAGAAATCACTGGCTGTTGTGGAGGGGGTGCTCAGACTGCAGCGACTGCGCTGCGGCGGGAGGAGAAGGGCCAGTGCAGGGCACGTGGAGGGTGCTCGTGGTGCTGGGCTCCCTGCTTCTGTGCCTGAAAGGATTTTTGCTAATCTCACACTAAACCTGGTGTAAAAGCACCAAGGAAAGGGGCTCAGGCTGTTCCTGTGCTGGTTCAGCCTCACTAGTCATGTGTTTCACCCCGTCTGAACAGCAAGAGACTCGACTGTGGCTGCAGCTGGGGTGTCTTTGTGGCTAATGCTTGTCCTGATCCACAGCTGAGGTGCCTGATGATGCTGAACTGTGGCCTCAGAGCAGCAGTGAAACTCTTTGGCTTTCAATAGTCCAGGGCTCCCTTCTGTGGGGTTCCCCTCCGTAGCTCTAGGAAGCTGGAGATGCTGCAGCAGCAGCTTGTGGCTCTTGAGAGGGAGGACAGGGGTGGGTGCTGGGGGTGGAACTTTCACCTGCTCTGAGACGTGGAGGTGAGTGATGGGCACCCAGTCGAGCACGTCCTGGCCTTGAGAGTTTCCAAAGGAAGCCACGTACTCAGGAAAGCTCTGTCCCTTCAGCACATCCAGCAGGGTCTGGGCTAAGGGCTGGCATTTCATCTCTGCGCTAACTCTTCCAGGGCCAAAGCAAACCAGACCCAGAAAGGAAAGAAACAGGTGAGTTGAAAGCAAAACCCATCAGTCTGACCCAGGATTAACTCCTGCTCGCTCTCACGTGCTGCTGGAGCCTTCTGGCTGCGGTTGCCAACGCACACAATCTCTTCAAAAGCCAGGCTGTTGTTAATTAAACAACATTTTTGATAATGAAAGGCCTCATTCCCACAACAGCAGTATTAAACAGCCCAGGACCTGAATGGATCTGAACAGAAAGGGCTGTCAGAGAGCTGAAAGCATTAAAAGCCAAAAAAAAAGGCTTCTTACCGTAACTTGCAGCCTGATATCGTGTTATAACCAAATAACACCGGGGTTCTGGCTCCCCGAGCTGCCAGGCAGTCTGGGCTGGCTGTGCTCTGCAGGATGGTGAGCTGACTGTGTTGGTTAGTGCTCTGAATGATGCCAGATGTGTGCCAGAGTTAAAGGCAAACTCAGTGCTTGATGCACAGGGTGAGGGAAGAGTCTCTGATCACAGCCTTAAGATACTGCTGAAAGTGCTGTAAGGACTGGAGACTCCCCTCACGGGGGGGAAAAGCAGCAGAGCATCTGATGAAGGGCTAAATGTACCTCCCTGGATAGTCCCAGGAGACTGCAGGTGGGGCTGAGTCATTCACTGCTTCATAGAATCGCAGAACGTTAGGGATGGGAAGGGACCTTGAGAGATCATCTAGTGCAAGCGTCCTGCCACAGCAGGATCCCCTAGATCCAGTCAGTAGGGGGTGGAAGGGACCTAGAAAGATCATCCAGTCCCATCTCCCTCCCACAGCAGGATCCCCTAGATCCAGTCAGTAGGGGGTGGAAGGGACCTAGAAAGATCATCCAGTCCCATCTCCCTCCCACAGCAGGATCCCCTAGATCCAGTCAGTAGGGGGTGGAAGGGACCTAGAAAGATCATCCAGTCCCATCTCCCTCCCACAGCAGGATCCCCTAGATCCAGTCAGTAGGGATGGGAAGGGACCTTGATGGATCATCCAGTCCCATCTCCCTCCCACAGCAGGATCCCCCAGATCCAGTCAGTAGGGGTTGGAAGGGACCTAGAAAGATCATCCAGTCCAATCCCCCTGCCAGGGCAGGATCCCCTAGATCCAGTCAGTAGGGATGGGAAGGGACCTTGAGAGATCATCTAGTGCAAGCGTCCTGCCACAGCAGGATCCCCCAGACCAAGTCCCAGATGGACCAGAACAACCTTCCAGCAGGGAAAGGATATCCTTGTGGCCGGAACCCCGCTCTGACAGGGAGTCCAACAACATAACCAGGATTACCGCTGAGAGGAACTGGCTCTGTATCTACCTGCAACAGAGAACATCACAGAGCATTAGGGATGGGAAGGGACCTGGAAAGCTCAGCCAGTCTAATCCCCCTGCCACAGCAGGATCCCCCAGATCAAGCTGCACAGGTGTCTCCAGTGAAGGAGACTCCACAACCTCCCTGGGCAGCCCCTTCCAGGGCTCCGACACCCTCAGCCTGAAGAAGTTTCTTCTCAGATTGATGTGGAACCTCCTCTGTTCCAGCTCACACCCATTGCCCCTTGTCCTATCACTAGATGTCCCTGAGCAGAGCCTGGCTCCATCCCCCTGGTGGCTCCATCCCCCTGGTGGCTCCATCCCCCTGGTGGCTCCATCCCCCTGGTGGCTCCATCCCCCTGGTGGCTCCATCCCCCTGGTGGCTCCATCCCCCTGGTGGCTCCATCCCCCTGGTGGCTCCATCCCCCTGGTGGCTCCATCCCCCTGGTGGCTCCATCCCCCTGGTGGCTCCATCCCCCTGGTGGCTCCATCCCCCTGGTGGCTCCATCCCCCTGGTGGCTCCATCCCCCTGGTGGCTCCATCCCCCTGGTGGCTCCATCCCCCTGGTGGCTCCATCCCCCTGGTGGCTCCATCCCCCTGGTGGCTCCATCCCCCTGGTGGCTCCATCCCCCTGGTGGCTCCATCCCCCTGGTGGCTCCATCCCCCTGGTGGCTCCATCCCCCTGGTGGCTCCATCCCCCTGGTGGCTCCATCCCCCTGGTGGCTCCATCCCCCTGGTGGCTCCATCCCCCTGGTGGCTCCATCCCCCTGGTGGCTCCATCCCCCTGGTGGCTCCATCCCCCTGGTGGCTCCATCCCCCTGGTGGCTCCATCCCCCTGGTGGCTCCATCCCCCTGGTGGCTCCATCCCCCTGGTGGCTCCATCCCCCTGGTGGCTCCATCCCCCTGGTGGCTCCATCCCCCTGGTGGCTCCATCCCCCTGGTGGCTCCATCCCCCTGGTGGCTCCATCCCCCTGGTGGCTCCATCCCCCTGGTGGCTCCATCCCCCTGGTGGCTCCATCCCCCTGGTGGCTCCATCCCCCTGACACCCACCCTTTGCATATTGATCAACATTCACCCCTCAGTCTCCTTTTCTCCAAGATGAAGAGCCCCAGCTCCCTTGGCCTTTCCTCATCAGGCAGACGCTCCCCTCCCTTCCTTATCTTAATTCTTCCTCTGCACAGAACCAGCTGGAAAACACAGAAATAGCTGATTTCTTTTAGGATTATTAACTGTAGGTAGATTCTTTTCTAAGATTCTAACAGTTCTCTAAGGCTGGAGCTTTGCTTAGAGTCACCAGCTGACTCCTTCACACGTGAAACCCAGCCTTTGGAGACCTTTATTTGCCCAGCGCTGACCCGCTGCCGTTAGACTTTCCCTGACTGCTCTCAGTTCTGATTCCAGTTTAATAAGGTTGGAAATTAAATGTCTGTCTCGAGCAGTTACCTGAGTGAAGGTGATTTGGAAGCTCTGCTGTATTGAAAGAGCTTCTTTCTCGATTGCCCCCAGGACAAAAGCAGCAGCTGCTGCTGTTATTTCTCCGGTGTCTGTGTGGGTAACACGATAACTCACCTGAAAATTGAGCATTTTAGGTATTCATTAGAACAGACACAGAAGGGTTTGGGATGAGGGGGAGTTTAAAGCTCCTTTAAGCTTTAAACTTAAGTGGTGGTTTCATTTTTCCTCACTTAAGAAACACTCAGCTACAGGGTAGAGAGACGTTCAGTCCTCTAGAGGCTGGGGCCTGACTTCTTGATGAACCTCTTCCGAGCTTAAGTCCAACATGGGATCACTCAGGTTGGAAAAGACCCCTGGGATCATCAAGTCCAACCATCAGCCCTGCCCTACAAGTCCAACATTTGGCTGTTTGGGATGAAACAGAGCTGCTGCTTGGTTGTGAAACGCCCGACGTCGATGTTTCTCCTGGTGGTGTCACAATGTGTGGGAACTGGGCCAGAGCTCCCTCACCTCTTTGCAGTTGGAGGCTCAGAAGTAGATTTGATGCCTAAGTTCTTGCCATCAAGTGGAAAAGAACAGTCACACCTATGCCAAAGGACTACATGAGGTGGGAAGGGACTGTTGTACTCACCCCAAGAACGACATTTATGCACAGTCCATCCACAAGTGTGGGAAGCCTGAAGACATCGCTACCCTTAAGTAAAGTCCGCGTTCCTTTTGGAGACTGGACAGTAATGGAGTGGACGGTGATGTTTACCTGAAAAACAAATCCATGGCAGCTGTGAGTATGAAGTGTCATGATCCTTGGCCTTTTTTTGCATCATAATACCTGTGGCTGTTCTAGGTTCAGTCCCATCCCCCTGCCACAGCAGGATCCCCTAGGTCCAGTTGTGCAGGAAGATGGCCAGGTGGGTTTGAAATGTCTCCAGAGAAGGAGAACCCCCTGAGCAGCCCCTGCCAGGGCTCTGGCACCCTCACCATGAACAAGGTCCTTCTCACACTGATGGGGAACCTCCTCTGCTCCAGCTCACACCCAGTGCCCCCTGTCCTGTCACTGGGTGCCCCTGAGCAGAGCCTGGCTCCATCCTCCTCACACCCACCCTTCACACACTGACCAACACCCATGGGGTCACCCCTCAGGCTCCTCTTCTCCAGCCCCAGCTCCCTCAGCCTCTCCTCAGCAGGGAGATGCTCCCCTCCCTCCATCACCCCTGTGGCTCTGCCCTGGGCTCTCTCCTTCTGGAGCTGAGGGGCCCACAGCTGGACACAAGATTCCAGATGTGGTCTCCCCAGGGCAGAGCAGAGGGGGAGGAGAACCTCTCTGGCTCCATTAACCCTCCCACTGAGCACGACTGAGGAACAACCGTGCCCCTGGCACTTCAAACTTACCATCTGACTCGATTTGGGCACCTAGAAGAGAATGAAGGAACAAAATCAACCACCAGCAAGGAGCAGGGAGTTAAAGCTCTTCAGGGCTTCACTGCTTTGCATGTTGAACTCTGTGAATCCAGTGTTGAACACTCAAGTTTCAACTCAGTGCTAGGAAACACTGACCAGCTTCACCAGAATCACAAAGGTGGCTCCAGAAAGGTCACTTGACCTTTACTGTGGTGTTTGAAGTATTTATCAATAGGAAAGGGATCAACAATCAGACCCTAGACTGAAGGAAGCCCTGTAGAATTACAACAGGGTTATGGCAGAGGGCACATCCCCCTGAGCTGGAGAGCTGGAGGTGCTGCAGGTGAAGGCTGTCACACACCCTCACGTGTTTGTACCAACACCCTGAGGTGCAGCTCAGCCATCAGAATGAGCTGGATGAGCAGAAGTGCTTGGAAAGGTCGGAGTCATCCTTCAGGGAACCATGTTCTTTCTGACTGGGGCACAGGGACTGAGCACTGCTCCTAAAAGTCTATTTCCCTGTCACTGGGGTGATGGATGATGCTGCTGTAGGTTGCAGAGATGCCTCCAGCCACGGCTCCATCTTCCCACCAGCCAGGGGGACAAGGCCTAAGGGAGACAGCCCAGGATACACTAGCCATGGCATCACACTGTATTTTGGGTTCCAAACATCCCCAGCCCCCCTTGATCTGGGGAACAGGCCAGTGCAGAGAGCAGAGATTAGCTGCAGCCACCACGACGACCTTGCAGTCACTCAAGCTGCCCGCTGTGATGGTGAGTGTGGGCTCCTGATGGCTTTTCTGAAGGAACTGCTGTTCCAGTCCTCCCACCAGCGTTCCCAGTGAACCCCCCTGGGCTGGTGGTCACTTTTACCATTTCTTTTGCCAGCAGCTCCACCTGGTGGCACTGGGAGGGCTCCCTGCACTGCTCTGTGGCTACCGTGTCCCCAGTACCAAGCCACCTTTGGCTCCCTCTGGGAAGGGGATCTTCTGACCACCTGGAGCATCTGTTCAGCCTCCTCCAGTTCTTGCAGCTGATGGTTCCTGCATGTCTGACACACTCTGCGTGGAATTCCAACCTCTCCCGAGGTGGCCTGTGGTAACTGGCAGGCAGCACATGGCTACTGTGTGACGTACTGGTCTAACAGGGAAGGGGAACTCATCCTTTCATTCCCAAGCATCAGTCCAGAGGCACACTCTGCCTGGTCCTGCAGCCACCAGGAGCTCCCAACACAGTGAAACCCTCAGAAAGGCACCATTTTCTCCACCTCTTCCACTACAGGGTGGCACCTGTGAGGAACCCTCTGCTGATTTCAATGAGATCTTCAGAGAGCAGGAGAATGGTTCCACCTGTCAGGGTGTGAAAGTATTTAGTGGGCTCCCTTTTGCTGGTTGTCTCCAGAGAGATTGGAGGTGGGGGGTTCTTCATGCAGTCCCACACCATGAAGTGCTAATTACATTAATTTAGATAATGATATCTCACTACAAGCCATGATAATGTGGGGCTGCACTGTTCTGTGGCAGCTGGAAGGAGCTACCAGGGTAAGATGTGATGTTTTCCCACTCCAGTTCTGCATGTGTGGTTCCTTGGTCATCTTGAGTATCTGTGAAGGGAGTTTTTTAGCCAGAAGGCACCATCCTCCAGTTCAAAAAGGGAATGAAAAAGGGAGCTTAGCTTTGAAAAACAACCTTGGACTGGGCTGGGTAGCAGGCAGGATACAAGCAAGTTTGCTCTCAGTGGGGCTAAAGGCTCTTTGGGGAGCATGAGGCAGGTTTGGCATGTGCAGCACCTCACTGCTACCAAGGAGAGGTGTGCAGAGGGTTAAACCTTCCAGCTTCTTCTTTAAAGTGCAAAAGTTTCCCAGCTCTTTCAACCCCAGAGTTCTTAGAATTAAGCAGCCTGGGAAAAGGCTTTTTGGAGCAGCACACGAGGCGTGAAGTTGCTGCTGTTGCAGTCAGCCCCAGCTCGGTGGGGTGAGGTGGTCTCCTCACGTGGCTAGTTTTGCTGGAGAGCCTGGAGCCTGCTACTGAGGCTCCAAGTGAAAAAACACCAGTAACATCATCAGCTGTGTGGCTGTTTCAGCTCATACTTACTGCTAAGATGCTGGAGTTGGTATAGAACAGCATGCTGAGTGCTGGAATGCTGTCACACTCCTCCGTGCTTACTGATCTGGTGCATTTCGTAGCCTGACTCACTAAAAATGCTGAGGAAGAAGAAGGCACAAGGCATTTGTGAACAGAACTAAGAAGCCACGTGAGAAGATCAGGGGTAAGACACAAGTAAATGGCATTACTGTTGCAAGCAGGGGGGTGTGTGAGCTGTAAAGTGGTGTTTTCTTAGGCTGTCTGAAAATGCTCAGATAAAATACGAGGTGCTCCTCACCCTCTGCTCTGCCCTGGGGAGACTACAGTTGGAATCTTGTGTCCAGTTGTGGGGCCTCCCAGTTCCAGAAGGACATGGAACTGCTGGAGAGAGTTCAGTGCAGAGCCACAGAGAGGATGAGGGGAGTAGAACACCTCCCTGCTGAGGGAGCTGGGCCTCTTGAGCTTGGAAAGAAGGAGCCTGAGGGGTGACCCCATGGGTGTTGGTCAGTGTGTGAAGGGTGGGTGTGAGGAGGATGGAGCCAGGCTCTGCTCAGGGGCACCCAGTGACAGGACAAGGGGCAGTGGGTGTGAGCTGGAGCAGAGGAGGTTCCCCATCAGTGTGGGAAGGACCTTCTTCCCCATGAGGGTGCCAGAGCCCTGGAAGGGGCTGCCCAGGGGGGTTGTGGAGTCTCCTGCTCTGGAGATGTCTCAAATCTGCCTGGATGTGTTCCTGTGTGACTGGATCTAAGTGATTCTGCTGTAGCAGGGGGATTGGACTGGATGATCTTTCAAGGTCCCTTCCCATCCCTATTGTTGTGTGATTCTGTGACAACGTTTGTTCCCAAGTCTTTATCTGACTGTGCTTTTATGTGTCTGCCAACCTGACTAAGCTCAAGGCTGAGCAAACACTCTAAAACAAACAAACTGGAAGTCAAAGGCATTTTCCAACCTGCAGGATTGGCATCAGAGCACCAGGAGGAGACAACAGGACTGGGGAGTCTGAGAAAGGCATCTGCAGTCTGTATCGGAGCGCCGTACTGCCAAATGAGAGGAGACACTCAAGTGCTTCAGGCCACAGGAAGATTCAGAGCATTTAACAGCAAATGTGAGCAAAAGAATCACTTCTTTCCATCTGTCAACATCACTTGTGCATCCATCCTTAAGCTGCTGCTAGGTGGATGTTCACAGCTACTTCTTTTTCAAAGACCCCAGTTCACTTTTAAAATGAGCTTTCCCAAACCACTACACTTGTTCTTTCTGCTTCTCTGTATTCAGAGTTTGTCTTTCCCAGAAGAAGTGCAGATGCAAACTACTCCTAGTGGAATCAGATCATCCCTCACCTCGTATCTGTAGGTTTCATTTCCACCAGAAGGATGTTCAGCGTCCGCGTTCCAGCTGTCGGGCTCAGCGCTGAAAGCAGGACTTCCAAACTGTTTGAGCAACTGGTCAAAGTTCTCGGAGGTCGGCGTTTCAGGGGAAGGGAAAAAGAGGGCTTCTTTATCTGTCAGAATGGTTTAAGGAAGGAGGTTACTTTTAGGGTGATGTACTCAGTTTGATGCTAAAGGTCATTTCCATGTCTGGAGATGCCAGGCTGGGGGTTCAGATCACCACTACATGGAATCATAGACTGGCCAGGGTTGGAAGGGACCTTACAGATCATCCAGCCTTCCCCAGAGCAGGTCCCTCAGGGCCCCAGCCAACCTGCCCTTCAGCACTGCCAGGGATGGGGCAGCCACAGCTGCCCTGGGCAGCCTGTTCCAGCATCTCCCCACCATCACAGCAAAGAGCTGGTTCCTCATGTTCAACCTCAGTCTCCTCTCTTCAAGTCTGGAACCCTCTCCTCTTGTCCTCTTGCTACCACCCCTGTCACAAGCCCTCCCCCAGTTTTCTTGTAGCCCCCCTTCAGAGATTGGGAAGCTGCTCTGGGAGCCTCCTCTTCTCCAGGCTGAACAACCCCACCTTGCTCAGCCTGTCCTCACAGGGGAGCTGCTCCAGCCCTCTGAGCCTTTGAGTTGCTCTCCTCTGGACCCCTTCCAGGAGCTCTGTGTCCTTCTGATGTTGGGGACTGCAGACCTGGACCCAGGACTCCAGGTGGGGTCTGGCCAGTGGAGAGCAGAGGGGGAGAAGCCTCTTCCCTTGACTGACTGTTCCTGCTCCTTTTGCTGCAGCCCAGCACACAGTTGGCTCTCTGGGCTGCCAGCTCCTGCTGATGGCTCCTGAAAAACTCCTGCTCTATCCCCACCCCCAAGTCCTTCTCCTCAGGGCTGTCTTCAACCCTTTCTCCTCCCAGTCTGTATTAATTAAATCAAGAGAACTCAGAACTGACCACTTCTTGCTTCCCTATGAGTCCCAAAGGTCTTGTTCTGCTGGTGCCTGTGACACTTGACTTTTTTTCCCCAACAGAGAAGACTAGGAGAGTGTGAGATGGTTTAACTCCACAGTCTCACAAGTGCAAGGGTTTCAATGTAGGGACTGAACATTCAGCATCAGCAGCTTTCCTACCAGGTTTAATTGTTCCTGGTGCTGAAATAGGAAAAGTAGCAGCACAGTCCTTCACACTGGCAAGAGCTCCACTTACAGTTTGCAGCATGGATGCAGAAAACACTGGGATTGACTCGCTCTGTTAACTCAACAATCCTTTCTGGGGGATCTGCTCCAACATCAAGCGAATACACAGCAGCTTTCTGACTGCAAAGGCGGCTGTCTCCACTGCAAACAATAACAGTAATAAAATCAACCCACTAGGAGTTAGGACTGGCTGCATGATAAAGCTCTCTTCGTGTATTGAGGCAGCATCTAGGTAAGTTCATACTGGCCCAGTCTCCTGCAGCGCTACAGGCTTGGGGAAGGGTGGCTGGAAGGCAGTCTAGCAGACAGGGACTTGGGTTTTGAACTGACAGGCAGCTGAACGGGAGCCAGCAGGGTGCCCAGGTGGCCCAGAAGGCAAATGGCATCGTGGCCTGGATTGGAAACTGTGTCCAGCAGGAGTAGGGAGGTGATGCTGCACCTTGAGTCCAGTTTTGGGCACCTCAGTACAAGCTGCTGGAGCCGGTGCAGAGGAGGGCAATGAAGCTGGGGAAGGGCCTGAAGAATAAATCTCAAGAGGAGAGACTGAGAGAGTTGGGGCTGTTTAGTTGGAGGAAGAGGAGGCTGAGGGGAGACCTCATCGCTCTCTACAACCATCTGAAAGGACACTGGAGAGATGTTGGTGCTGGGCTCTTCTCACAGGTCATTACTGACAGAAGCAGAGGGAAGGGCTTCAAGCTTCAACAGAGTTAGACTGGACATCAGGAAGAGATTCTTCCTGCAGAGAGTGGTCAGGCACTGGACTGGGCTGCCCAGGGTGGTGGCTGAGTCCCAGTCCCTGGATGTGTTTAGATGTGATGCTAGGGGATCTGGTTTAGGGGTGACCTTGTAGAGTGGGGTTGATGGCTGGACTCACTGATCCCAGGGGTCTCTTCCAACCTGAACGATTGTATGATTCTGTGATTCTATACCCCAAGGAGCAGTGGTGTGTCCTTCATGCTAGAAATATAAGGTGGTGATCCCTGTGAAAAGAGATTTTACATCACAGCTCCAACACCCTTTCTCTGCTGTTTCAGAGACCAGAGAACCTCTTACTTGTGATCACTCAAACCCTTTTGATAACAAATGCAATGATGCAAGTGTATATAAATCTTGATGGAAATGATTCCTGGAGATCACAGAATGTTCTAGGCTGGAAGGGACCTCTAAAGGTCATCTAGTCCAACCTCCCTAAACACAGGGACAACTCTACCTTGGTCAGAGCCTCATCAAGCTCAACCTTAAATGACTCCAGGGATGGGGCTCCCACCACCTCCCCAGGGCAGCCCTTTCCAGCCATCAACCACCCTCACAGTGAAGAACTTCTTTCTAACATCCAGCTTGAACCCACTGCTCCTTGTCCTGGCTGTTCATACCCTCTTGAAAAGCCCTTCCCCTGCCTTCATGCAGCCCCCCTCAGGTACTGGAAGGTCAAAAGTCCCGTGGATTTTCATGCAGAAGTGAACACTTTGCAGAGAAGAACTTGGGGGAAAGACAGACAACTTAGTTTGAAGCATTTCTAGCTGACAGAGACAGAAAAGTCACCCAAGACAATTGCACTGTGACTCAGGAGGGCGTTGATTAGCCCTTTCTAATCTCTATAAATACCTGGAGATGGGTAGCAGCAGTCATTGTGTGCCAGAACAATAAGAAACTGCAGTCTGGGATGACTGCTAATTCGAATTTCAAAGCACTGAGAATAAACCCTGCTGTTCACATTGACATAATTGATGCAGAAAGTGGGTTGAAGAGCTGTACTTTGTGTTCTGAGGAGCCACCGAGAGATTTTTACAGCGGGGCTCTGAGGTGAGCTGTCCTAACTTCTTTCTGAGAGGATGAAACGGGGTGAGGGTGTTTTCAGGTAAACTGTAAACACCAGAGGAGCAGCTCTGGGAATGAATTTATCAATATAAGGTTACTCTTCATTGTTTGGCAAGTGACAGGCTGGCAGTGAGGCAGCGGGCTGGGACGCTGGCTTGTAAAACCAGTATCAGAATGATGCTCGTGCTGCTTCACTAAGTTCCCAGTTGCTCAGGTTTCTAACTGGTATCATAAACTGCAACGAAAGAGGTGACTGACAGACTGCTGCTGGGCTAGAGCTGGCCAGATGGTCCCGTGCTGTCAACTTTCTCAACTTCCAGGCAGCAGCATTAAATCGATGAAAGTCTAAAGATAAAGATTCTTCCCCTAACAGGAGGCACCACAGACACTGAAAGAGGAGAAAAGCCAGTGGTGTGAGTTTAGAAAAGGGGGAATAAGTGAAACTGGGAGGCCAGTTTGCTGATCTACCTGGCTGGGGCCAAGCCTAGCACGAAGGACTGGTGAAGAGGTAGGCAAGGAGGTAGGACAACGGGGTTGGAAAGTGGTTGGTGAGAGGAGAGGATGGAGCCTTACAAACACAAGCAGCAAATACAACAGGGCTTTGTACTTCACGAAGCTGCTCATCCACTTACGTGACAACAGGAACCGAGCAGGTGGTGAAGAGGCTGAAATCATCCGCACTGCAGTCGGGGTCACAGCAACAATTCACGTCACACTGTGCCACCAGCAGGTCACACACACACAGCTTGGCCACTGCAGGAGAGATTTCCACAAGGACAGTTGGAACTCAACACGCTACAGCATGTTCCCTGACACTTCCACTCCTCACCCTGCCTTAGTTTTTGACAACAGTCACAAGTTCTGTTTCAGTTCCCCTGTGGTTTGTTGAGGGTTTTTTTTTTGCTAAAGTAATTTTTAAAAGCCTTTTTTTTTTTTTCCTGCTTCTTGGCAAATCTGTTGGGAGCAGAGTAACAAACCCAAGGGCATCTCAAGAACTGCTGGTCTGCTCCCTATGAAATCAAAAAGAAGCTACTTAATAGGAATTTATCCACCTGTTTCTGTTTATTGGGGGGAAAAAACTACTTTGATAGGGCAGGGAGATGTTTATGAGTATTGAGCATGTCCCAGGGTCCAGGAATAGATTGTCCTGATGTGCCAACATCACTGAAGGTGACTTATTTGAAGCTGTTTTATTTCTTTTAGATAATACTGAGAAATACTGTCATGATGTGCTAGCAGGACCGTGAACTCTCTGGATAAAACACTTTCAGCAACCTCTTAAAAGCATTCTTAGGTTTTTCAAGCTGATGAATTCAAAGAGCAGTTATTACTCTACTGAACTGTTTAGGAGAGTTGCTGTTCTACACAATTTAAACCATTTTAATAAATAAATGGGCCTAAATGTGTAAATAAATCTAAATAACACAGCGTGAAGACAAATGAAGACCATCCCTCCATGGGCAAGACAAGGTGCATTTTTCTAACTACTGATTTATCTCAACTCAGCTGTCTCTTGTTTCTCTACAGCTTCCTGGATGCTGACTGAACAGTATCCAGGAGTTTCCTGGAATCTCTGAAGTTCTGACTGTTCTGCCTGTTGAGTTTAGCACTAGAATCCTCAGCTCACCTTGTAAACAAGGGAATCACAGAGTGTTAGGGATTGGAAAGGGCCTTGAGAGATCATCCAGCCCCATCCCCCTGCCACAGCAAGATCCTCTAGATCCAGTCACACAGGAACATGGCCAGGTGGGTTTGAAGTGTCTCCAGAGGAGACTCCACAATGCCCCAGGACAGCCCCTTCCAGGGATCTGTCACCCACACTGGGAAGAAGGTCCTTCTCAGATGATGTGGTACCTCCTCTGTTCCAGCTCACACCCACTGCCCCCTGTCCTATCACTGGGTGCCCCTGAGCCTGGCTCCATCCTCCTGACGCCCACCCTTTCCACATTGATCAATATTCATGGGGTCACCCCCCAGGCTTCTTTTTTCCCAGTTCAAGAGCCCCGGCTCCCTCAGCCTTTCCTCGTAAGGGAGGTGTTCTACTTCCTTCATCATCTCTGTGGCTCTGCGCTGAATCCCCTCCAGAAACTCTGTGTCCTTCTGGAACTGAGTGGCCCAGAATTAATTGCAAGATTGGAGATGTGGTGTCGCCAGGGCAGAGCAGAGGGGGTGGAGGCTCTCTATCTACTAACCATCCCCCTTCTAATCTACCCCAGGATGCCACTGGCCTTCTTGGCCACCAGGGTCCATTGCTGGCTCCTGGTCATCCTGCTGGCCACCGCACAATTAGGTGGCAGTTATGCTTCTGACATCAGGGATTTAAGTCTTTTTTGGCTAATAAATGCAGGGAAGTTTGTGACCTGTATTACAGGAACAGTACGTTTGTGGGGTATAATGTCACAGTAACACTCAAAATTCACAGAGCTGGGGCTGAATTAGGAGTTTTGGGTCAAATCGTGTGTGCAGCCACCTCGGTGTCACCTCCTTGTGTAAAAGGAGGTGTCTGAGCTCACCCAAGGGAGCTAGGTCCCCTCTGAAAAGGAGGCTCTGCCCTGGGGACCCAGAGCTGGGCGTAGGGATTAGGAGGGGACTGGCCACACATGGGACCAGCGGATCTGGTACCCATAGGCTGCACTGAGCTGGCTGAGCCTTGGCTGTTTTTCTGAGGAGGAGTCAGTGCTCGGCTGCAGCACAGTCCCGGTTAGACCCCGGGATGGAGCCAGGCAGCCGCACCGGGAGCCGGAAGAGGACCGAGAGGCCGTGAGCGGGGCTTCCCTTAAACCGGGAAGAGCCGCCGGCGCCCCGCGGACTCCCAACACCAGGCACCCACCGTCCGTCACCGGGTCCGGCCCCTTGCGGGGCCGCTCCCAGGCAGGAGCGCTGGTCTCCGGTGGCTCCGCAGTGCTAGTTGCAGGCCCTGCGGTGCTGGTTGCGGGACCCGCGGTGCCTGCTGCAGGCCCTGCGGTGCCCATTGTGGGCCCGGCGGTGCCGGTGGCCTGCTCCGCGGTGCCGGTCGTGGGCCCAGCGGTGCCTGTTGTAGGCCTGGTGGTGCCGGCTGCGGACCCGGAGGTGCTCGCTGAGGGCCCTGCGGTGCCTGTTGTAGGCCCAGTGGCGCCGGCTGCGGGCCCCGCGGTGCTGGTTGTAGGCCCAGTGGTGCCGGCTGGGGGTTCCGCGGTGCCTGTTGCGGACCCGGCGGTGCTCGCTGAGGGCCTTGCGGAGCCGGTTGCAGGATCAGCGCTCGGCTCTGCAGCCCGGAGCGGCGGCGGGAGCAGGAGGAGGCAGATGAGGAGGGCAGAGGCCCTGCGCCTCGATCCCGCGGCCATGGCGGAGCCTCCCCCCACCGCGGCTCCTGCTCAGGCCGCGCGGGGCATCACGGGAAGGGCGGGGTCCTGGCGGGGCGCGGGGCATCATGGGAAGGGGATGGGCAAGATGGCGGCAGAGGGAGGCCCGTGGGTCCTGGGCCTGTAGAAAAATGGTTTCTGGAGCGTCTACCTTATGGAGAGGGGCTGCTCAGCCTGGAGACGAGGGGCGTCTCATAAGCGCTTTAAAGTATCTGAGGGGCGAGTGCCAGGAGGATGGGATCAGGCTCTTCTCAGAGGTGCCCAGCCACAGGCCAAGGGGCACTGGGCACAAACTAGAACACAAGAGGTTAACTTTAAATATAAGGGCAAACTTTTTCACAGTGAGGATAGCAGAGCCCTGGAACAGGCTGCCCAGAGAGGTGGTGGAGACTCCTGCTCTGGAGACATCCCAAACCCACCTGGGTGTGTTCCTCTGGGTTCAGCTGTAGGAGATCCTGCTATAGTAGGGGGGGTTGGACTAGATGCTCTTCAGAGGTCCTTCCAATCTCTACTGTTGTGTGATTCTGTAGTGTTACTGCTGCCTTTTAGTCCACAAAGAGGCTTGTAAGAAAGATCTTTTAGCAGGGCCTGCTAAAAGGGCTGCAGTGTGATGATGGTTTTAAACTAAATTGATGGTTTTAAGCTAAACCTTTGTCTCACCTCACTGTGTCAGGTGTCTGCTTGCACCACACAGCCCCTTCAGAATCAGCCCAGCACAGTTGTAATGGGATGTCTGTGGCCCCTTAGTACCAAGATTAAGGTGGCCATGTATGTGCTTTCAGCAAAAATGCTATTGGAAGGCCATAAGGAAAACAAGTGTGCGGACTGACCCCTTGTGATTATAAAACCCTGGAGCAGCTGCTGTCTGAGGACAGGTTGAGCAAGTTGGGGTTGTTCAGCCTGGAGAAGAGGAGGCTCCCAGGTGACCTTCGAGCGGCTCTCCAATCTCTGAAGGAACTGGGCTCCGAGAAAGCTGAGGGAGGGCTTTTGACAGGAGTGGTAGCAAGAGGACAAAGGGAAAGGCTTCCAGACTTGAGAACTTGAGGTTGGCCATGAGGAACCAATTCTTCCTTGTGAGGGTGGGGAGATGCTGGAGCAGGTTGCCCAAGGCAGATGTGGCTGCCCCATCCCAGGCAGTGTTGAAGGGCAGGTTGTCTGGGACCCTGAGTAACCTGCTCTAGGGGAGGTGTCCCTGCCTGTGCAGGGGGGTTAGAACTGGATGATCTTTAAGGTCCCTTCCAACCCTGGCTACTGTATGATTATATTAATAAGGTCACTGAAAGGATGTTACTGTTTTTTTCAGCTGTAAAGAATAACAGTAACTTGAAGACTCCTCAAGTTTTGCTTCTGTTTTGAAAAGTGACTGCAGAAATGGTATCAGAGGGCTCCTTTTTCTTCTCAGGAAGCTGTGCCGGGAACTGGCTGCAGTCATAGAAGAGAGCATGTACCTGTATTTAGAGGAACTAATGGGAAACTTTAAGAAGTGGTCTGTTTCATTGTCTCACAGCAGAGATGCGAGACAGGCACAGCCTGAGGAAGTTGTCTGAGGACTTGTTTGTCGCCAGCAGTTACAAGTCTCACAGCTTCAAGAAGAAGGAGGCCTTAGGCAAGGAGCTGTCCTCTACATAACAGCGGCTTGTTTTCCTATTAAAAGGCAAGTGAAGCTCTTGACTTTTATCACTATTAAGTGGGTTAAGTCTCCACATCCTCTTGCTTGAAGAAAAGTAAAATGGGTTTGGGAGTTTTACTTGTAATTGCTGCAGTGCTTGTCCTGTCCGCAGTCCAGGAGCCTGCAGGAAGGGATGGTCTGAGCACGTGGCTGCTCTCTCCACTGCCACATGTTTGAATCATACAATCATTCAGGTTGGAAGAGACCCTTAGGATCATTGAGTCCAACCATCAACCCCACTCTACAAGGTCACCCCTAAACCAGATCCCCCAGCACGACATCTGAGCTACTTTTAAACACATCCAGGGATGGGGACTCAGCCACCACCCTGGGCAGCCCATTCCAGTACCTGACCACTGTCTCCAGGAAGAATTTCTTCCTGATGTCCAGTCTAACTCTCCTCTGTTGAAGCTTGAAGCTCTTCCCTCTGGTATCTCTCCTCATAAGATTTATTCTTCGTTGCCCTCCTCTGCACTCGCTCCAGCACATCGAGGTCTCCTTTGTACTGAGGTGCCCAAACCTGGACCCAGTACTCAAGGTGTGGCCTCACTAAGTACAGGGGGACTATCATCTCCCTACTCCTGCTGGTCAGGATCCAGGCCAGGATGCCTTTGACCTTCTTGGCCACCTGGGCACCCTGCTGGCTCGTGTTCAGCTGCCTGTGAATTAGAACCCCCAGGTTCCTTTCTGCTAGACTGCTTTCTAGCCACCTTTCCCCAAGCCTGAAGCATCATCTCCCATGGTCAGTGAACAAGGATGGAGAGTTTTCTCTAACCCAAAAGGCCTTCAGATTTTGAAAAATGACATTTAGTTCTCAGGCTGGGATGGAGGATGGTGCTTACTTGATTGTTTATTGTCACTGCTTGCATTCTGCCTTCTGTATCACTTGTTCAACTGTCTTGTCATGAGCTAATTAATGCTAAAGTACCTCTACTTGTTAGTTTACACATCTCTAATGTGTTTCTCATCAGTAAAAGAGCTGCTGGCAATTCACAGGGGAAAAGATAATTTAACACATTGGGTTTTTTCCATCCAGAATTACTCTGCAAAGCCAATGGTGCCCGAGGGAGCAGACTCCTAGAGGAAAAGCAATCTGCAGGCACAGATTGCACCCTCCGTACACGTGGGCAGGAGCTGGATGAATAAGGAGGTACCGCTTCTTGCTGCATCTACCGCTGACACAGAATGGAACTGGGCAACTGTGCAGTAGCAAAGTGCAGTGTGATTAATCTGTTTCACTCCTTACTTTGGTTTTTATTCCTTCTGCGCTCATGAGACCTCACCTTGAGTACTGGGTCCAGTTGTGGGCACCACAGGATCAGAAGGACATTGAGGGGCTGGAAGTGGGGCCAGAGAAGGGCAATGAGGCTGGGGAGAGGGCTGGAGAACAGGGCCTGTGGAGAGCAGCTGGGGGAACTGGGGTGATTGAGTCTAGAGGAGAGGAGGCTGAGAGGAGACCTTCTTGCTCTCCACAGCTACCTCAAAGGAGGTCATAGTGAGGCTGCTGCTGGGCTCTTCTCCCAAATTACTAAGGATAGGATGAGGGGAAATGGCCTCAAGTTGCATCAGAGGAGGCTTAGATTGGATCTTAGGAAGAAATTCTTTCCTGAGAGAGTGGTTGAGCACTGGAACAGGACTGTGGAGTCCCCATCCCTGGAGGTGTTTAAAAACCGAGTAGCTAGAGCACTTGAGGTCTAAGGGTTAGAGAGATGCTGGGATGAGGCTGGACTTGATGATCCTGGAGATACTTCCCAGCCAGGATGATTCTATGATTCCATTCATGAGTAAGTCCAGGCCTCACTCAGACCAGGAGTTCACCTGAACTTACTGTAAAAGAACAGGAAGAACTTAGCTCTTCTGTCACTTTTCTCTTCCTCAACGTTTAAGTGACTAACTCTGAATCCATTCACTGTGGGGTGTGAAAGTTCAGTAGTCACAAAGAGTCTTGTGCAAGACACACACACAAACAGAATGCAGTGAGTCCCTGCAGAGAGAAATGCAAAGAACATAATGAAAACACCCCACCTTAGTCACACTGAGCAGAAAGACAAAAGCCAAGGATAAGAAAAAACCATTTTAAAACAAGCTTATTGCCACAAAACACTCTCCCTTGTGCTAATTTCTGCAGCAGCTCCAGCCTGGGGGATGAATGGCTGGAGAACAGCCTGTCAGAGAGTGGCTTAGCAGTACTGGGTGACGACTGGCTGAACAGGAGCCAGCAGGGTGTGCAGGTGGCCAGTGGCATCCTGGCTTAGATGGGCAATAGTGTGGCCAACAGGGCTAGGGATGTCATTCTCCCCCTGTACTGGGCACTGGGGAGGTCTCTCCTCGAGTACTGGGGGCAGTGCTGGGCACCTCACTTCAAGAAAGAGATGGAGGGGCTGGAATGGGTCCAGAGGAGCAGTGAGGCTGGGGAAGGGACTGGAGGGAAAGGCTGAAGGGGAGAGGCTGAGGGAGCTGGGGTGTTTAGCCTGGAGAGACTTCCTCCCTCCCTCCCTCCCTCCAACTCCCTGAAGGGAGGTTGTAGTCAGGTGGAGGTCAGGTTCTTCTCCTAGGCAACTAGAGACAGGACAAGAGGGATGAGAGGGCCTGAAGCTGCCAGGGGTGGGTTAGGTTGGGTGTTAGGAAGCCCTTTCTCAGACCCTGGACTGGGCTGCCCAGGGCAGTGGTGGAGTCCCCATCCCTGGAGGTGTTGAGGCCAGCCTGGCTGTGGCCCTGAGTGCCCTGGTCTGGCTGCTGGGGTGATGTTAGATTATGGACTGGGCTGGCTGAGCTCAGAGGGCTTTTCCAGCCTCAGTACTTCTGGGGTTCTGTGTAGGGCAGATCAGGATGTTAATAAGTAGTGTATGTTCTCCCTCACAGAGCTTTTAATTTATCCTCTCTACAGGAGTTAATTAACAATGAAAAAGAGCACTGCGATCCCCGCGTGGGAGGTCCTATAAAATGAAGCTGTTTAAGATGTGGTAGATTGCTGTCTGTTACAAAAACACAGGGAATTTACTGTATTACTTGTTTAATTCTGTTTTAAGCAGTGAGATTTGAATGTGCATTTAAGCATTAGAACATTGCATTTGCCATCCAAACATGGCACATCAAGTCCCAGCACAGAGAGGAAAATCAGGGGAAGTCACTGATTCCAAACACAAATAAAACTAGCACAGATGTCTTCTAAGAAATGTGAAGATAAAGGAGAAAACACAAATATTTCTGTTTAATCCAGGCTTCATTCAGTTAAATTAACATTTTTAACTGTGTAAGACTCACCTCAGCCCTTCCCTTTTAAAACTACTGGAGATTTAAATGATTACATGACTTTTACACATCTGAAAGTATTGCTGTTCCTCAGAACAAAAGACACTTGAGTTTTCAGAGCAGTGCAGCAGTATCTGACCAGAACACAGCTACAGCTCTGCAAACCTACGTGAGTAAACAGTCCCAGTCAGCATGTTTTTCTGCAGTGGGAGAGTGACACAAATTCTGACCATGGACACATCTTTTTCGCAGAATCACAGAGCATTAGGGAGTGGAAGGGACCTGGAAAGATCATCTAGTCCAAGCCCTCAGCCACAGCANTGTGGTGTCACCAGGGCAGAGCAGAGGGGGAGGAGAATCTCTCTCCATCTACAAACCAGCCCTCTTCTGATCCACCCCAGGATGCCATTGGCCTTCTTGGCCACCAGGGCCCATTGCTGGCTCCTAGCCATCCTGCTGTCCTCCAGGACCCTCAGGGCCCTTTCTCCGACACTGCTCTCCAACAGGTCAGTCCCCAACATATTAAACAGTTTAATTTTGGACACATGATCTAGGTGATCCTGCTGTTGCAGGGAGATTGGACTAGATGATCCCTTCCAATCCCTAATGTTCCCTGATTCTGTGATTTAAATGCACCAAGTGACTTATTACCACGACCTTCACAGATTGTGGGGTTCAAGCTGTTTGTGGGCTGAATATGCTGATCTTTCTGAACACACTTCAAGTGCAAGACTTGTAACTGGCTCAGGTGTTAGCCTGAGGAAGTTTTTAGTGATGAAAAATGCTCAGCAGATTTACTGTCATGAAAGAGCTGCTCTAGGAGGTGGTATCGGTCACGTTAAGC
The DNA here is from genome assembly GCA_013400115.1 of Rhinopomastus cyanomelas. Classification (NCBI taxonomy): domain Eukaryota; kingdom Metazoa; phylum Chordata; class Aves; order Bucerotiformes; family Rhinopomastidae; genus Rhinopomastus; species Rhinopomastus cyanomelas. Next base: position 122,756 of record VXBP01003685.1, read on the forward strand.
TGTATAAATGAGAATAAATCTTAAGAGGGAACAGATTTCTAGCTGCATTCCTTGATCTGAATGTGTGTTTTCAGCTTGATACCACTCAAACCTGATCAAAACTACTGCTCAAAACTCAGAGTCACTGTGAAATCAGCAATATCTTGAATTTTATGGAGAAGCTGGACGACTTAGAGGAGGAGCTTGGACTAGATGACCTCCAGAGGTCCCTTCCAGCGTAGAAGGAAGACTCCATCCTGTGAGTCTATGATTCTGTGACTCGGCTGAGGTTCTGAAGGAATTTAGGAACAAACTGATGCACAAAACAAATGAGCTCTCCAGGATTTCAGATTGCTAAGGACTGGGAGGTCCGAGTTCCCCACCCTGAGATGCTGATCATCTGACTCTGCATCTTGTCATGACTCTGCCACGTGGAGACGTCTGCTATCATCCTTCTCACATGAGTTTTGTCTTAGATGCTAACTCTGCTGTCTGAAGCTCTTTGCCTTTTCCAGGCAACTGTTGCTTCTGCTCTGTGGCGGATGGCTTGAAAAATTCAAGCAGACAGGCCTTTTTAATTAAGACTCCAAGCAAAATCAAATCAGGCTGAAATAAACCACGCTCTGGTCTAGCACAACATCAGCCCTTCAATAAAGAGCGCGAGGTCTGGGCTGCCTCTGTACAGCAGATGGCATTACAGGTGATATTTATCACGCTCTGAAGCCAAGGCTAAGACAGTAGGGAGGGAGCACTGAGAGTCAGCTGCAAGTGAATCAGTCTTAACACAGCCTGAGAAGCTGCTTGTGCTTTCCACAGCTGGTTATGTCGTCCAGCACTTTTGCTTCCTGCTCCCCATTGCATTTATCGGTCAGTTTGAGCAAGGCCAGCAGGAAGAGGTCATTTTGTTTTGCAGCTGGAGTGATGTAAATGGATCTTGGACTTTGAGGTGGGAAGATTCCACCCACCAGGGGGATGCCCTTTGCCCCAGTTTTTGGTGCCAACTTTGTGCATTGGAGAATTTTAAACAAATATCACTTGGCAGGATGGTGACCCTCTGGGTACGAGAATAACAACTTCCAGTAAGGCAGCAGGGCATGGACTGGGAGGGATTTGCAGCGCTGGTACTGAGCAGTGGGGAAAACCAGTTCTGGCCCACTGCATTAACAATGGCTGTTCTTTCCTCACAGGAGCTGACTGGTCCTCTGGAGGAAAACCAGAAAGTCATGCTTGACCAACCTGAGAGCCTTTGATGAGGGCAGAACCTGGTGGATGGATGAGGGCAGAGCAGTGGATGTGATCTATCTTGACTTGAGTGAGGCTTTTGACACGGTCTCTCACAGGATCCTCGCAGACAAACTGAGGCAGTGTGGTCTAGATGATCAGGCAGTGAGGTGGATGGTGAACTGGCCACAGGATAGAAGTCAGAGAGGAGTGGTGGTCAATGGGACAGAGACTAGTTGGAGGCCTGGATCTAGTGGGGTGCCCCAGGGGTCGGTGCTGGGACCAGTCCTGTTCTATCTATTCATTGATGACTGGGATGAGGGATCGGGGGCACTGTCAGCAAGTTTGCTGATGACACAAAGCTGGGTGGTGTCGCCGACACCCCTGCAGACTGGGCTGCCATTCAGCGAGATCTGGACAGGCTGGAGAGCTGGGC
>VXBP01003685.1:124641-188821 GCA_013400115.1 Rhinopomastus cyanomelas
AGGTCCCTTCCAATCCCTAATGATTCCATGATTCATCTGGGAACACCGTCGTCATGCAGGCGTGAAAGAGTTCATCAAAGGTTACTAATTATCACATAACTGATCCAGTCTTCCTTGGCTGTCTGGGCAGATGTGGGTGGGTGACCAGGAGCAGAGGAGTATGAACTGCTCAGGGCATGACTTGGCATGGGAGCCTGTCCCAGAACATGGAGTCATGCTCTGCCAAGTCTGTTTGACAGTCCTGTGCTCCTACAGAGCTTCTTAATCCGTGAGTCGTGGCTGATTGGCAAAGCGGTAGGGAGAGCATCCCGTCCAGCTCTGGGGGATGTGCTGTGATGGGGCAACGGGGAACTTGGGTTGGGTGGGAAATGTAGTTGGGTTCATAGAATCCTTAAGGTTGGAAGAGACCTCCAAGTTCATCCAGTCCAACCCAACCCCACCCTGCCCACTAAACCCTGTTCCCCGGTGCCACAGCTACTCAGTGTTTGAACTCCTCCAGGGATGGTGACTCCCCAGCCTCCCCGGGCAGCCTGTTCCAACCCGTGACCTCTCTGTCAGGGAAGAGATTTCTTCTGATGTGCAGCCTAACCATCCTTTGGCACAACTTGAGGCCTTTTCCTCTTGTCCTATTGCTGTGCCTTGGGAGAAAAGGTTGAGAAGCAATGTGCACCCAACACAGTGTAGGACGGGTCACCCTGCACCAACCAGAGCTGCTTGCACTGGAGTTGCTGTGAAAACCTGCTGCGTTGGAGAAGAAGTTAGACCAGGCTGGTGTTACCCAACAAGAGACCTGGACATGAAGGAGGTTGAATGAGGGGAGGGAAAGAATGACTCTGTGGGGAAATTCTGAAAACATGTGCTTCCCTTTCCTGCTGGAGATACGGGAGAAGGTGAGGCAGCAGCACCGCTGCTGAGGACAGCCACCTTCCAAGTCCTGTCTGTCATCTCACACACCCTGATGGGCCTTGACAGCAGCACACCCTTATCTCCAGCACGTTGGCAACTTCAGCTGTGCAGCCCTTTCCTAATTCACCAAGGGTGAGTCTGGGCCAGTCTCTCATGCCGTATGTTTTCCTTCTCCCTGTTCTGCCAGGCAGGTTAAGTCTTTTCTTAAGTTTGGATACAGTTTCAGCTGCAGGCAGAAAATGCTCCTGCCTTGCTTAAGCCTTCAGCAGTTTAAAGGAGAGGAATATTGTGTCCATTGGGATTTGCAGCAAATGAAATGCCTACGGTCTCTTAATGCTGTTATAATGATGGTTCCCTGTGGGTTGGGTCTGTGGAATACGCCGCACAGCTTTTCCTTTCACAGGAGTCAGCTCGGGGTTCAGGTTTCACACCTACCTCTGCTTCATTTACCCCTGTCTATTGTTTTGTTATTTACATACCTGGGGTTATATAATGCAGCAGCAGTCTCTTTAATCCTCGTGTACGCAGAGGCATTAAATGAATTTATGTACCTTGCGTGGAGCTGCCTGCTAAGAGCTTCCATCTTGCCCGCCCACAGAGCAGCATGGCAAACTGAACTGCAGGAGAGCAGGAATTGGGGCTCTTCGAACGCAGAATGGTTTGGGCTGGAGAGAGATCACCAACCTCCAGGCACCTCTCACCAGACGAGGTTGCTCAAAGCCCCATCCAGTCTGGCCTGGAACGCTTCTAGGGATGGCGCAGCCCTGGGGCAACCTGTTCCAGTGCCTCAACACCCTCACAGTGAGGAATGTCTTCCTCAAATCATGCAAATCTCCCCTCTTTTTGAACACAGTGGATGGTTTAGAACAAGGTGGGGTCTGAAGTGTTGATGCCTTTAAGTTGTTGGTCACTTTGAAGTCACTGCCATCTCTGAAGTCATCCCAAAAGCCACCTCACTGCCTTTGTATCACGTTCACCTGCAATTAGAATAATTTTAGTGGTTTTTGCATGATGACTGCCTGCTCCAGAGCCTCCTGCTGAGGGTTTTGTTCAGCGTTTCACATCTCTTCCCCCACGGCACTCGGTGCTTTCGTGCATTTCCACAGAAACCACAGAGGCACATCACGCGCCTCTACCGGGCTGGCTCTGTCCCCAGCCGCACCCCGACGGGGGGGAGGGGGAAAACAGAACCTGTTGTCCTTTAAAAACACATTTTCGAGAGCTGTGACTCACACCAACCGCCCCCAACGGCCACAGGGCACCAACGGCCAGCGAGCTCCTGCGAGCTATGCGGAGCACGCGAGACACGCGGCCCGCCACGGGCGTGGGGCGCGAGTGTCTGGGTTAGGTTTAGGTGTGGAAATCACTCGCAGTCTTCACGGGGAAAACCCGCAGCGAACCGGGAAGCCGCGCCCGGGCCCCGCTCGCCCCCCGCCCGGGCTCCCGCAGCTCTGAAGGCCGGAGAACGGTCAACAGCGCAAGAGGCGCCCTCAGAGGGCGCCGCGCGGGGGCTGCTGGGAGCCGCCCGCTGTTATTGTCCCGCAACATGCAAATGAGGCGCGGAGGGCAGCCAATGGGAGCGGCCGCCGGCTGATGCGCGTGCGCGCTGAGCAGGGAAGGGCGGGGTTGACCTCGCCGCCCGCCCCGCCCCGCTTTGCCGAGTGCCGGGGCCTCAGCACGCGCGGCCCAAGATGGCGGCAGCAGCAGCGGCGGTGGCGGACGGCGGGGTGCGGGGGTTGCGCAGAGGGAACGGCTGGCTCTGACCGGGGCTGCCCTGAGCCGGGGCCGGAGGAGCCGAGTGTTGGCCGAAGGGCTAAGGACCGGTGCGCGCTGAGGAGGCTGCGGTCCGGCGGAGAGGCTGAGGGAGCTGAGGCCAGTGGGAGCTGAGGGCCTGTGGGGGGCTGAGGCCGGCGGGAGTTTGAGGGCCTGAGGGGGCCTGAGGGCCGGCCGAGGCTGAGACCGGAGGGAGCTGAGGACCGGCGAGGGCTGAGGCCGGCCGGCGGCGGGGCAAGGCTGGCGCCCTGCGGCGGGCGCTCGCAGGTCAGGAGGCGGCTGCGCCGGTGGCTCCCCGCGTTCCTGGCTCTGGGCTGCTGGGCTCCCCACGCCATGTTCTCGGTGCTGTCCTATGGCAGGCTGGTAGCCCGGGCAGTCCTGGGCGGCCTCTCGCAGACGGACTCCCGTGACTACAGCCTGGTGACGGCCAGCTGTGGCTTTGGCAAAGATTTCCGCAAGGGCATCCTCAAGAAGGGCATGTGCTACGGGGACGACGCCTGCTTCGTGGCCAGGCACCGCTCGGCAGATGTGTTGGGTAAGTGCTGTGCGGGGCGTCGAGGTGCCGTTGGCGTCGTGACCTCCCCTTGGGCGAGCGGCACATGGCGAAGCGGCTCGGGCTTTGCTCGCAGACAGAGGAGCTGCTTCTGCCTGTTAATGTGAGCGTGACTTCTCCTTTTTTAGTTTCAAAAGAAAGCTCTAGTGCTCTTTGCTGCAGCGCGACGCCCACCTGGCTCAGCCCACCTTTGAGGCCCAGCCTCGTGGCTTCACCTGGAGATGTCTGTAAGGGCCTGGTGGCCCCAAAAGCCTGAGGAAGTCCTTTGGAGTGCCTTTCACTTGAAAAGCCAACCCAGCCCCATGTGTGTGTGATGCGTTTCTGCACAAAGGATCATTGAAACGAGCACTTCCTGATTGTAGCCTGTGCTGTGTCCTTGTCAAGTGAAAGGCAAAGTGACATTGAGGCTGGTTTCAAATGTCAAACTTCAATTTCAGTGTTTGCTCTACCCTGTTTGGGCTCTCGGGTTTGGATTCACGTGTGAAATGAATTTTAAGCATTCAGATTTTAGAAGCGGCAAATGATTGTAACTCATCAGTGGAATCCTGTTTAGGAGCAGCGTGGCTTTTGACAGCGCTTGACCTTTCTCCTGTGTAGTCAAGGTTGAATTGGGCTAATGGACGCTGCAAAAGTTAGGTTTTAAGCAAAGTAAATTTTCACCAAAACTTTAGCATTAAAAGAAAAGTTGCCTTTTTGTTTTTAGTTAAAACAGGTGGGATTGCACTGCAATAGCTGATGCTGTGACAGCACTTGGTGACTCTTCCCAGTTTGCTGCTGTCGTTGTAACTTGGTTGCTGTTTAACGTAGCTGAGACTTTTTTTTTTTGGGGGGAAGCTCTAACTTGGTGCTAGGTGACAGCATTGCGGTTTATTCTCTGGGGAGCTGTTACTCTGAGGGTGATGCTACACATTTCCAGGAGATGTGGGGAACTGGTCGATGCGTTTTCGATACTCTGCATCTTTTCCTGTGTGCCTATTCCCAGAGAAACTTTTTATTCTTCTGTAGAATTAGCTGTTGGACAGCCTTCCTTGAACATGTGACTCCGGCTGGCTGCCTTTAAAGTTCACACTAGGCCAGCAGCACTGATAAATAACTGAGTAATTGGTATTTGCCCCTTAGGAGAAGCACAGAATCTGCTTTACTTAGGTGTGGACTCTCTCCGTGTGCAAGCGGGTGGGTTTAGCCCCTGCTTGATGATGTCTGGGGCTTTTTGGCCATATTTGGTAACTCCCACGTGTGGACCTGCAGCTGAAATCAGCAGAGTCTCTGTTTGGATTCGGCCTTCACATGAATTTTCATGGCAACTTGAAAACAAACAGAATTGTAACTGTGGTGGCTTCAGACCAAGATGTTTTAACTACCAAGGAGAAAGTAATTTAAGTAGCAAAGCCTGGGGTATTTTCCCCTATAAGGCTGTTTTCATGTTAGTTCTTTGTTGCTCTTCTAATATCCATACCAGAAACCCCAGGTGGCTGTACATTGTGCAAATAGTGAGGCTGAGGATGGCTTTTGATGCAGTCTAACGTGATGCTTTCCCTCCACCTGTAGTTCTAAAGTTTAGTGAGACATAGTTTTCTCCTTCTTTCTGCTACTAGGATCATTTCTTTGCTTTCCCTTTCTCATCCAGCCCTCCTGCACTGCTGCAAAGAGCTTAAGCACCAGCACTTTGCTGCCCTCAATTCCTCTGATTCTCACCACAGATCTGAGGTGTTCTGTTCCTGTTTGCTAAAGACCCTCATAAGTTTTGTGCTGAACACCTGCCTAACTCAGCACCTCAGAACTGTTGCTTCATTTTTCACTGTTAACGAAGAGCCTGGTGTGGTTTTAGCTGAAGAGCAGGGCTCGCTAAACAACGCAGCGCAAGTGCGTGGCTTGGAGTTAGCCTGCCCTAGTAGTCAACAATAACAAAGCCCTAACAGATAATTAATTTGAAATTCTTCTGTGCCAGTCGTTTCTACAACCAGTGCATGGGAAGCCTGCCTGTGTGGGATGGAGATGGGTGTGGTGGACCAGTCAAAGAGCTACTCCCAGCAGTTTGGCACCGGTGCTTGGGGATTCATTTTCTTAGGGCAAACAAAAGTTGAGGAGGGACTGTGTTTGTAGCAGAGACAGAAATGTTAAACACTTCTTTTGCTGTGCACAGTCTGAAGGCTGAAAATTTCCCCTCTGTCTTCAGGTCCCTGCTTTATCTTTTCATAGGAAGGTCAACAACAACCTCATGAAGATGCCTGTGATTTCCAAGTCCTCCCAGTAGTGTTCTAGGCTTGGTAAAGCCTGTTGCTGGTGTGCTTGGGTGTTTTGTCTAAGTTTGGCTTCTGTCTGTGATGTACCTGTTAAATTTGCATGTTTTATTTCCATCCTGAGCACAGGGAGGGACAAGGAACACAGAAGCAGTGTTTTCTCTAGAATCACTGTGAGGAAAGGAAATGGCTTTACTGCTAACATAAATCTCTAGAGCTTTATCATCCAGGCCTGTGTTTCCTTCTGGCTGCTGCTTGTTCCATACTGCACCTCGGTCTGTGCTCACTGCCAGTGACCCACGTCCTCAGAATGTTGAAGTATCTTGTTGAGACTTGGTACATTTCACCTGCTGCTTCTCCTCTGGAGGCACAATTGCTGATTTTTCAAAGCTGAAGCCAAAACTCCTCAGAAACTGCCACCTCTGGTGTTTCCTGATTAGCACAGAGTAGAATTTTTGGTGCCTGGGGAGCAAACCACAAGGTTTTAACGTGAGCTTGAAGCACTTGATGGCTCATGCTGGTGGTCGTTTTTCCCTAAGGTTGGGATCTGCCTTTTCTTGCTTATTTCTGCCTTATCAAGCTGCCAATGTCTTTGCTAGTTTGTTATGGATTTTCCAAGCTGTGGTGTGACTCACTATTGAAACACGACAGCAACCAGCACGCATCCCGTGACAGCATCACTTGGTCAATGGCTGTGCTGGGTACAAGTTTGGGTGTAGCCGGTACAACTTAACCAGTCCTCCAAACTATTTCTGTCCTGCAGCTAAAAAACCCTCTGCCATCCTCTGTGAAGTTAAGATTTGGTGACTGTTGCGTCTGCTAGGGCTTGAACTTTATTGGGTGGGTGTTGCAGAGTAGCTGAATCGAAAGTATTGACAGCAGCCTGCGTAGCAGGGATGTCCTGGATCATCTTTGGAGGTGCCTTCCAATCCCTAATGATCTTGGGGTTGACCAGGGAGGTTGTGGAGACGTTTAAAATGTGCCTGGAGATGTTCTTGTGTGACTGGATCCAGGGGATCCTGCTGTGGCAGGGGGATTGGACTAGATGATCTTTCGAAGTCCATTCCAATCCCTAATGTTCTGTGATCTTAGGGTTGACCAGGGAGGTTGTGGAGTCTTCTTGTCTGGAGATGTTCTTGTGCGACTGGATCTAGATGATCCTGCTCTGGCAAGGGAATTGGAGTAGTTGATCTTCATAAGTCCCTTCCAATCCCTAATGTTCTGTGATCTTAGGGTTGACCAGAGAGGTTGGGGAGTCATCTTGTCTGGAGATGTTTAAAATGTGCCTGGACACGTTCTTGTGGGACTGGATCTAGATGATCCTGCTCTGGCAGGGGGATTGGAATAGACGATCTTTCTAAGTCCTTTGCAATCCCTAATGATTCTGTGATTCCGTGAAGCTCCCCTGGAGTATGGTCAGTGTGAATGTCATCAGGAAGAGGTAACTGCAAAATGTGAAGGGGTTGGTAGACAAAATGCCAAGGCTGTTCTGGCAGCTCTAAAGAGATTTTGCTTTCATGCCTCAAGGTCATGTAAGACCATGTTAAGCCATCTCTTTGGTGTCACAGGCATTGAAGAACGCTGCCTTATCGCGCTGCAGGAGGCGGCTTGTCTGCTTCCTCAGGGAATAGCCTTGTACCTGCTCAGGACACCTTAGAGGGAGTAACCAGTGATTTGAAAACAATCCAGTGTGTTAATTTGTAATAGACCCCATGAAACCTCCCCGTGAACACGGGAGCGCGAGTCTGTCACCTGCGGAGAGACTGCAGCTGGAGGAACGTCCCGGCGAGCGGCCGCGCTCGCCAGCATTCTTGTCGGTGCAGCTAATCCAAATGTCAGCAGAGCTGTTGATGTTGAATGTAACCTCTGAGAAATGTGGCAGCTGAAACTCAAATCTGGTTATTCTTCAGCACGGTTTCTGGAAGGGCCCTGCACGTAGCACAAGCTGCAGCCAAAGCAGGACTGATCCGTGTTACACGCAGGTCTTCGCTTGAAGGAAGAGCAGGTTGTGTCAGACATCTCAGAAAGAAGTAGGTGAAGCTGGATGCTGCACGCTGGGTGAGGTGTTACTCATACCTGTGTCGCAGGAAACATTGCAGGATCTCCTGCTATTTATTCCTCCACCCTGGTACTAGTGTGAGCCTAGAGCAGCGGGGCTCTAGGTGAGTTCAGTTCAGCTCAGCTGGAGTCTGTCCTACTTCCCAGCCCTTCTCAGAGCCAACCACCACGAGCAGTCCAGAAAATTAAGTGTCACGGTTGCTCAACACCTTGAGAGATTAAATAGTTAGAGCTGTGTAGGGAGATCTTGTCAAAGCTTTCAGAAAGAACTGATAGTGTTCTGTAGCTTCCCAAATCCACTGTGTGGTTCCTTACATAAAACAGCTGAGGGATCTACCTGGTAAAAGCCTGTGTGAGGATCAACTGTGTATTTTGTGGCAGAGAGTGGGGAGGGGGAAAGGGGCTAGAAGGAAGTGCAGCTCTTTCCTGGAAGCAGATGCATCACTTAATGCTTTCAGTTCCTTGTTTCTCTCCCAGGTAGATGTTCAACACCATCACTCACGCTGCCTCTTGCTGTTTGTTCCTCATGACCACATAACCAGTTATTTTTCCAGTACCTATTTAATGCAGAGCTCCTTGAAGGTGTTTGAAGAGCACAGTGTGAGTAAATAGCCTTTCCTTTGGTATCACACCCAACCTGCCCTAAAGGGGTTGGTATTTGGGTTGTTCCTTTGTCAAAGCTGCTTAGAGAGGTGGTGCTGGCTTGGAGCATGTGAGTGGCTTTGGGTGGAGAGTCTCCCTAGGAGTGAGATTTATCTCTGAGCTGATAAGCCCAGACATTGAATCAGTTTATCTGGATTCTGATATATTGGCCAATACCAGGTGCTGTGTTGTGACTTGTGTAAGGCAGGAGGTTGCCCTCTGTTACCATTCCAGCCTTTCTTCTGTATTTCATAGAGTCATTCAGGTTGCAAAAGACCCCTGGGATCATGGAGCCCAACCATCAACCCCACTCTACAAGGTCACCCCTAAACCAGATCCCCCAACACCACATCTGAGCGACTTCTAAACACATCCAGGGATGGGGACTCGGCCACCAGCCCGGGCAGCCCATTCCAGTGCCTGACCACTGTCTCCAGAAAGAATTTCTTCCTGATGTCCAGTCTAACTCTCCTCTGTTGAAGCTTGAAGCCCTTCCCTCTGGTATCTCTCCCTATAAGATTTATTCTCCAATCCCTAATGATTCTGTGATTGATCCAATGTTTGGAAGTATCTGTCTTTCCAGTGATTGTTCTGGGACAGAGAGATCCTCCTGGACTCTGACCATGGGCAGGTTAGCTTGCCAGCTAGCCAGAGCTTCCCCTCATAACCTTATTTATATTAAACAGGGTTTCCTTGGTGTCGTGGCTTTGTTGTGAACTTTAAGCCTGGAGAGTTTGTGTTTGCTCTGAACCGGGTAGAAGTGTGTGGTGAAAATCACACGTTAACTAGTCTCAGCACCAGCTGGTGGTTCCTTGGGCTTCAGCAGTGCCCCTGGTGTGCTGGCAGTCAAACCTTGACGTTTACAGTTGAACTGGTGCTTCGTCCCACGTGCTTTTAGCATTTCAGATGACATTTATAACGAGCTTCAGCATCAGTGAGTTGTCCTTTGACTGGAAACCTCACTACAGCTGACTGTCTGTGAGAGACTGAATCTTTCAGGAGTTGGAAGGAGCTGTTTTTTGGACTGACACACACAGCAAGTGTTTGATCTGGCAGTAGCATGTGTGTGTTTTCCAGCAGAAGGTAACGTGGTGGAGTGTAAACTCTCAAGGATTTGGAAAGATCTCCATGATACACTTGAATGCTTGAGAAATATTTACTCTGTGGAAGTAACTTCTTGTGAACTTTTTCAATGGCTTTATTTACAGTTGCTGTTCCTCAAGCCACAGGCATTTCAGAGAGTCACAGAACGTGAGGGATTGGAAGGGACCTCAAAAGATCATCCAGTCCAATCCCCCCACCACAGCAGGATCCCCTAGATCCAGTCACACAGGAACATGGCCAGGAGAGTTTTAAACTTCTCCAGAGAAGGAGACTCCACAACCTCCCTGGGCAGCCTCTTCCAGTGCTCCCTCATTGTGAAGAAGTTCCTTCTTAGACTAATGTGGAACCTCCTCTGTTCCAGCTCACACATGGTGCCCCTTGTCCTATCCTCGGGTGCCCCTGAGCAGAGCCTGGCTCCATCCTCTTCATCCTGTTTTGTCAGGCAGGTGTTCTGAGCTGAGTGTTGGGTCCTGTAGAAGACAACATTTCATGTTTAATGGTGGAGTGGGAGGAAGTGACAACCTGAGTCGTCCTCGTTGGTTAAAACAGTGGTTATTTTGAATATTTATAGGGGTCTCTTTGTCTTAGATGGCAGTAACAGACGATGCAAATGAATGGAGCTTGGTGTTAGTCCTTGGCGTCGCTACTCGGACTTTTCCCTTGGTGACAGAGGGGAAAATGTCAATTAGTAGAAGTTAGTCCATTATTAGGAGTTGAGTTTTTACATCTGGAGTTTGAATTGCCTCACAAATGGTCTTTCTGCCTGTTTTATGATCTCAAACACCTCCATCCCAGAGCAGCAGGGATTGGAAGTGACCTCAGAAGATCCGTTTGGTAGCAGCTGGTTCATTTTGTTTTACAATCTCGCGTTCCTTTCCAATGAAACTGTTCATGTTGAGTGTGTAAAGGTGCTGGTTTGCTTTCAAACCACGCTGAAGGTGGAACAGCGTGGCTGAAGATCTGAAGGAATGTAAGAAGCTTGTTTCAAGGCAAAACCAGTCCAGGTGGATGGTTGCTCGGTGGTGTGGGGTTTCTTGAATGCTCATTGCTGATGTTCCGCTGTCGATCTCAATGGCAGCAGCAGCAGCAGCTCCTGGCTCTGTGCTGGGTTTGGGAGGCAGCAAGGTCATGTAGTTCACATTAAATGATCTGAACTATCATCTCAAAGAGATATGGCTGGGAAAAAGAAAGGAAGGTAGGGGAAAAGCCTCAAAGGTTTGAGGAAAACCCCCTCATGTTAGCATAGAATCACAGAACATCAGGGATTGGAAGAGACCTGGAAAGATCATCCATTCCAATCCCCCTGCCAGGGCAGGATCCCCTAGATCAAGTCACACAGGGACATGCCCAGGCGGGTTTGAAGTGTCTCCAGAGGAGATGACTCCACAGCCCCGCTGGGCAACCCCTTCCAGAGCTCTGTCACCCTCACTGGGAAGAAGTTCCTTTTGAGATTGATGTGGAATCTCCTCTGTTCCAGCTCACACCTGTTGCCCCTTGTCCTATCCTTGGGTGCCCCTGAGCAGAGCCTGGCTCTGTCCTCCTGACACCTGCCCTTTCCATGTTGATCAACATTCATGGGGTCACCCCTCAGGCTCCTGTTTTGGCTGGAAGAAGTAGATGCTGGCGGTGCCGCGTGTGTTAGTGAGGTGCAGAGGTGTTGGATGCTGTAGGACCTGCTTGTGATCGGGGTGGTCCTGTTTGCGCCGGTGATGGATGAACCCCCAACCATCACGTTGGTTCGTAAGCAGATGGTCTGGTCTGTTATGTGTGGTGCCAGGCTATCTCAGAGAACCTGCTCGTGGCCCATCCAGAGGATGAATGTTTAGGCAGGCCTTGGCAGAAGGTCCTTCAAGCTGTTTATAGCTTGCAGAAAGCAGACAGGAAGGAAGGGAGACATGGCTCAGGACAGAGCATGAAGTGTGCTGCCATGATTACAGACTCAGATTTCCTGCCTGGAGAAAGGGGTGAGCGTGGAAAATCAGGCTGCTTGCCCTAAGTTTTGCTTTAGCATTTCACAGCACTTGTCCATCAGTGTGAGAAGGAAATTCTTCATGGTGAGGGTGCCAGAGCCCTGGCAGGGGCTGCCCAGGGGGGCTGTGGAGTCTCCTTCTCTGGAGACATTTCAAACCCTCCTGGGCTGTTCCTGTGCAACTGGATCTAGGTGATCCTGCTGTGGCAGGGGGTTGGACTGGATGATTTTTCAAGGTCCCTTCCAACCCCTAATGTTCTGGGAGTCTGTCAGTTCATCACATTAACCCTGTTTTCTGTGAGGCAGCGCTCTGTCCTGCCAGCCAGCGTGGATTGTGTTCCCCGTGACAGAGAGAAAGCTGCTTGTTTGGTAACTTCACAGCATCTCCATCCCACCAGCCACGTGGTGTCTGCTTCAAGTTCCAGATCTAGAAGTTTTTCTTAAGAATCTCTGTTATCTGCATGGCAGCAGAGAACAAAGGGTTAATCCAGCATCACCCTGAAGTTGTGGGACCTGTAAAGAGATGATTAGATCCGTTTGCTGCTGAGGAAACCAGAGGAGACGTTTGGAGAGCACGAGGGCTGCTTTGCACGAGCGTCTCGCAGGGGTCTGGGCTGGAGGGATGAGACCTCCCTGGGGAATCCGAGGAAGCCGAGGGCCGAAGCAGGTGTCTGAAAGGTTGTGCACTATTTCTGGGAGAAATCTGATTAATGTTGATAGGCTGCTCAGAACCTGGCCATAACCTCCTGGCAGATTATAGTCCGTGCCAAGGTCAGCTCTAAACCTTCCGTCTCCGTTTCAGACGGTGTCTGACACGAAGGGCGTTTGTCGATGCCCTTCTCGGTCGCGTTCTTGTGCCTTTGCAGGTAGCAGCACTTTTTGTCTGGGGAGCTTGTTCTTCTGCACAGGCTGAGCTCTGTGTTTTCACCTTGAATGTTCTGTTGTAGATTCATGATGTGATGGAAACGGTTAGTCCCTCACACGCTGAGGGCTTTTGGGGAAGAACTCCCGACTAGAAACAATTTTATCTTGTAGAAAAACACCATCAGACAGTATTTTGTCATGAAGGCCACTCGAGGAAGTTCAAAATACTTCAGCCAAACAACCAGCAGAATATAGCAGCTGCTGCTTATCCCTCTGCCCACCCACCCTGCTCTTCTAGGTGCATCTGTGCCTCAGGGGTTGTTCAGGAGCTTCCCTGGGCTTAGCTTTCTGATCTCTAGGTTGTTTTAAATAACCTCGTGAAAATTCCCTGCTACTTGTTCTCTAGTGAAGTTGGCCTCCTCACAGACTTCTCCACATGAGCCTTTTGCCCTCTTTTCAGCAATTCAGGTTATAGTCAGACTTGTTCAGGAGCTGATGTCACAGCTTCTCCTAAAAATGCCCAGAATCACTCCTTTCCATATATTTTTCAGGTGGGTGCTGCGTCCTGCTTCTTACTCACCCAACAGCGTAAGCGATGTGCAGAGCGCAAATGCTTGAGGAGCTCTTCCTGCTCATCTAACTCCTTGCTTTGTGTTCTCTCCTAGGGGTAGCAGACGGCGTCGGCGGCTGGAGAGACTACGGGGTCGACCCCTCTCAGTTCTCAGGGACTCTCATGCGCACGTGTGAACGTTTAGTGAAAGAAGGACGGTTTGTACCGAGCAATCCTGTTGGGATTCTCACCGCGGGCTACTGTGAGCTGCTGCAGAACAAAGTACCTTTACTTGGTAAGAGCTGGCTCTCCGTCGCGCATTGCTAGACATCAGCTGACTCATTCAGCTTCTGCAGAGCCCGTTGACTCTTTGTAATTAACCAGGAAGTGCAGAAACACAGTCCTCTTGGCAGTGTCCTTGTTTGCTCTCACAGGTGTGAGAAGCATCTCGTAAGGGGAGGGATGTTTGTGTGTGAGGACACACTTACGTGTGCCTGTGGTGTGTGCCCCTCGTGCTCCACCGAAGACTCCTTGTGACAGCTGGTTGTGGCTTTGTGCTTGAGCTGGGGATGCAGTTCTGCTGCTGCTCCCGGTGCCTTTTTCGTCCCATGAACTTTAGACCAGATTTGTTGCCTTCAGGACTTCACACAACCACCACTGCCGTGTTTTATTTGTTAGAGATTCTTTCTAAAGCAAACTAAAGCAGATGCTTGGCTTATTCTGTGCCAGGCTCGACTCTGGATGGGGCAGCTGGCTGCCTTGGAAGTGGGGAGCAGATAAAGGGGCAGCTCTGGAACAGGCTGCCTGGGGGGTTGTGGAGTCTCCTTCTCTGGAGACATTTCAAACCCAGCTGGATGCGTTCCTGTGTGACGGGATCTAGGGGATCCTGCTGTGGCAGGGGGATGGGACTGGATGATCTTTCCAGGTCCCTTCCAATCCCTAATGTTCTGATCAAGGGGATCCTGCTGCAGCAGGGGTTGGACTGGATGATCTTTCGAGGTCCCTTCCAATCCCTAATGACTGGATCTAGGGGGATCCTGCTGTGGCAGGGGGATGGGACTGGGTGATCTTTCCAGGTCCCTTCCAATCCCTAATGTTCTGTGATACGGTGACCTTAGGGAGGTTGTGGAGTCTCCTTCTCTGGAGATGTTTCAAACCCACCTGGCCTGCGTGACTTGGTCTGGGTGATCCTGCTGTGGCAGGGGGATTGGACTGGATGATCTTTCAAGGTCCCTTCCAACCCCTAACGTTCTGTGAGTTGGCCTCAGCTGCCAACCTTACAGACTACTTCTGAAAAGGGCCTCATCTCCACCCAGAAAGAGTTGCCCTGTGTGATCCTTGTGCTGCTCACCTGACCTTAAGCTCCTGTGCCAGAGCCGTGCTGCGTGAGCTATATTTAACTTCCCCGCTGAGCTTGGGAACAGATGTTCTCGCATTATGTGCCCAAAGAATAGGTCTGAACCTCAGAAGTGACCTTCAGTTCCCTGAAAATAGTGGTGGTCAGTAATGACATTAGAACTGTGCGAGTTTAGCAGCGCTTGTGTGCGCGAAGCAGACGAGGCCGCGAGCGGCGATCTGCGGAGCGGGCCGCTGGCAGGAGCTGAGGCAGCCCTGCCTGGCTTTGACCTTTCGAGGTCTGCGGAGCGGCGTGTGCTGAGTCACAAGATCTGCATTCCACACGTGGCCTCCTGGTTACGCTCCGCTAACAGAGGTAGAATTTGAGACTCGTGCTCCTCAGTTGTTCCTCCTTGAACAGAGAACAATATTTTTAGAAGTCGAAATAAAACCCTGGAATCACCGTGGCAGGGAGCACCGAGAGTCTATTTAAAACAGAGTGAAGGGAGAGGACTTCATTAGGGAGGGTTTGTTTGGCAATAACCTCTCCTTCACTGATGTGTTGTGCTTGGAGCCTTCAGACTTGCTTCCCCAGAGTTGAAGCTGGTAGATATTTCTAAATGAAACTGAAAAGGGAGGGAACCCTGGCATGATTTAAACTCTGAGTTTTCCCTGAGCTACTGCCTTGCCCTAGCCTTCAACAAGAGTGGAGAAGGCCCTTTGTGTTCACTAGAGTGTGGGTGTGCTGCAGGGAACTCCCTGTATTGGAAGGAGAAACAGCTGGAAAAGGTGATTCCTAGAGCCAGCTGGACTTCAGCACTAGTGAGCCTGGCTGTGAGCTTAGCTCGGGGCTTGTGGTCCCTCCAGCACGTGCTTGGAAACTTCCACTGGAAGGGCAGCAGGGCGGAAGGTGCAGAGTATTCACCAGCCAGTGCTGGGGGACTTAGGAGAGGCAGAAGGCACAGTGCTGGAGCTCTTGGGGGATGAACAAGAGTCCCTTCGGTGGCCCTGCTGTGCAGGAGTTGTGGGCTGAAGGATGTAGCCTGGATGGGTGTCTTTGCCGAGCGCTTCATATCACAGAATCACTCTGGTTGGCCCCTGGGATCATCGAGTCCAACCATCTACCCTACCTTACAAGTTCACCCTAACCCAGACCCCTCAACACCTCATCCAGACGATCTTTAAACACATCCAGGGATGGAGACTCAACCACCTCCCTGGGAAGCCCATTCCAGTGCCTGACATTTTTCCTAATGTCAAGTCTAACCCTCCCCTGTTGTAACTTGAACCCCTTCCCTCTTGTTCTATCACTAGTTGCTTGTGAGAAGAGACCAGCACCAACCTCTCCACAGTGACCTTTGAGTAGTTGTAGAGAGTGATGAGGTCTCCTCTCAGCCTCTTCCTCAGACTGAACAGCCCCAGCTCTTCCAGCCTTTCCTCAGCAGATTTATTCTCTAGGCCCTTCACGAGCTTAGTTGCCCTTCTCTGCGCCCACTCCAGCACCTCCACATCTCTCTTGGACTGAGGTGCCCAAAACTGGACGCGGTGCTCATGGCTTGCGACCTATCCCAGTTGGTGTCTGCGTCCCAGTCAATGAGAGGAAGACTCCTCAGCGCCCTCGAGCATGGCCGGGGTGGTTCTGAGCACAGCTGACAAGGAGACACGTCCGTGCTCTGTCCTACTTCCAGGGTGCTGTCTGTCTGCAGAGCAAGTTTCCTTTACGCTTGGGGGAAGCTAATACCCTCAGGACGTGGCTGGCTCATTATTTATTTAGCCAGGCAGAGCCACAGCACCAAGAAAAGCAATTCAGGCAGGTCTCTGCTCGACGTTCTTTGTTTCCAGCTGATGAGAGCGAAGCTGTGTGGGGAGGGAGCGCCTGGCGTTGTGTGGATGCTGCTGGAAGTCTATTCTCTGGATGATTTTGGAATTCCAGGATTTTATGTGAGTTCTGTCAGTCCAGTCCTGCAGCAGAATGTGCTGACAGGCGTCGGCAGGGGAAACCCTAAATGGAAGTGGAACAAAACCAGGTACCTGTCAGCATAATGTGTCTGGCCAAATAGAAGCAGCAAAAGTAAGTCGTGCAGAGGAATCGTAGTTAGTGCTGCAGAGGTTTCCAGGGGGTTGTTTCTGACCCCTGTGTTGGCACTGGTGAGGCTACACCTTGAGTACTGGGTCCAGTTTTGGACACCTCAATGCAGGAGAGGTATCGAGGAGGGAGGGCAGCTAAGCTGGTGAAGGGCCTGGAGAATAAATCTTACCAGGAGTGATGGAGAGAGCTGGGGCTCTTCAGTTTGAAGAAGAAGAAGCTGAGACCTCATCTCTCTCTACAGCTGCCTGAAAGGACGTTGTGGAGAGGTTGATGCTGCTCTCTTCTCACACGTAACTAGTGATAGAACAAGAGGGACTGGGTTCAAGCTTCCAACCCTGAGTGACTCTGATTCCATGGCTTCTCCAGTGAGGTGATCCTGCTCTGGCAGGGGGATTGGACTAGATGATCTTTCCAGGTCCCTTCCAATCCCTGATGATTCTATGATTCTACAACGGGGTGGGGGGGGTGGTTAGACTGGATCTTAGGAAGAAGTTCTTTCCTGAGAGAGTGGTCGGGCACTGGAACAGGCTGCCCAGGGAGGTGGTGGAGTCCCCATCCC
Organism: Rhinopomastus cyanomelas; assembly: GCA_013400115.1. NCBI lineage: Eukaryota > Metazoa > Chordata > Aves > Bucerotiformes > Rhinopomastidae > Rhinopomastus > Rhinopomastus cyanomelas. Next base: position 141,284 of record VXBP01003685.1, read on the forward strand.
TGGAGGTGTTTAAAAACTGAGTAGCTAGAGCACTTGAGGCTGTGGTCCAGGGATCAGGGAGATGCTGGGATGAGGCTGGACTTGATGATCTTGGAGGTCCTCTCCAGTCAGTGGAGAGTGACAGGCTGCTCAGGGAGGGGGTTCAGTCACCTGGAGATGTTTAAAGATAGTTTAGATGTGGTTAAACCCTGGTTTAAGGGTAAACTTTGTAGAGTAGGGTTGATGGTTGGACTTGATGATCCCAGAAGAAGAGACCCTTCCAACCAGAGGGATTCTGTGAGCTCTGCAGTTTTGTGTCAAATCCTGAGTGGTTCTGTTTGGATCTTGGAGAAAGACCTTGAGCCCTTGCACCATGATTAGGGGGGTGAAGGAACGAGTCACTTCTGTGGGGCTCACTGCCGTGCTCTGATTTCAGGAAGCAGCACCGCGTGCATCGTGGTTCTGGACAGGACAAGTCATCGTTTACACACAGCCAACTTGGGAGACTCTGGGTTCTTGGTAGTCAGAGGAGGAGAAGTAGTCCACCGGTCCGACGAGCAGCAGCATTACTTCAACACTCCGTTCCAGCTGTCGATAGCTCCGCCAGAAGCAGAAGGAGTTGTCCTAAGTGACAGGTGAGACGCGAGACGATGGGAAACGTTTCATCTCTGGGATCAGCTCCGAGAAGTTGTGGGTTGGCTGCTGGGGTTTAAACATGAATCCAATCAAGGGGTCTTGGCTCTGCCTCGTCCCCTCCTTGTGCTGGGCTTAACAAATGCAGCACGTTCACGCACGGGCTGACTTCAGCGGGCTGAGGGTTACTCCTTCGTGTGGCAGCCACTAGGCATCTTCTTGCCCATGGAAGCCGTTGCTCAGCAGAGCACGAGTGGCTGGCCTCACCAGTAGCTTTCATTCCCAGTCCCTGTCTGTACTCTCTCGAGACTGGTCTGGAGGAGGCTAATGTAGCTGTCCTGGCAGCGAGGGAGCGAGCACTTGAAGAATAGAGCGGAGGGACATGTGACTGCAACTCGTGCTTCCAAGGAGCTGTGTTTCCCTGCAGCAGATTGTATTTGACCAAAACCAGCAAAGGGAAAAAAAAAAAGCCCAGCCCCGACCAGTTTGGCAGAACACCAAGCTGGGAAATGAGAGTATTAGGAGAGGACAATCTGTTCGCAGGAGTGAGTCGCTTCAAAGGCAGACTGGGACTCGTGTCTTCCCCGAAGAATGTCAGCCTGAGCCACCCTCTGACTGCTCACAGTCTCACCAGTGATGCACGATGAGAAGAAGTAGTCAGCTGTCAGACGTGTTTTCAAGATGGTTGTAGACCTTTGTCTATAAATCCCTCTTGGAAATACAGGAGGGTCTGCTAAGAGTGACCCTTCAGTTAAAAGGGAGGTTCCACATCAGTGCAAGAAGGAACTTCTTCATGGTGAGGGTGACAGAGCACTGGAAGGGGCTGCCCAGGGTGGGTTGTGGAGTCTCCTTCTCTGGAGACATTTCAAACCCACCTGGCCATGTTCTTGTGTGACTGGGTCTGGGTGATCCTGCTGTGGCAGGGGGGTTGGACTAGATGATCTTTCCAGCTCCCTTCCAATCCCTAATGATCCTATGATTCTCTGAAGCTGAAGCAGAGCTCTGACTGTAGAACCTGAAAGACTCCAAACCTTTTCATTAGACTTAAGTGAATTTATGTGAAAGTCCAGAGCTCTAAAACAGAACTCCTGACTCTTCCCTGAGATGCTCTGTCACCCCTGGGGAAGCTGAAAACGCCCCTAAAAAAGCACAAGGATCACTGATGATGTCCAGTGGAAGTTGGGAAAGCAAAAGCCTCTGAATCATCACTTAATAAGGAAAGTGCAAGATAAATGAGCTCCCACACTGCAGCTGTGAATCATGATTACAGCTCTGGCTCGTCGCTGTGCGGTTCGTGACGTTAATTAGTGCCAGTGCCTGTCGTCTCGGTGCTGCTCCAGCTCTTTGCTTTGGTTGCTGGCCCAGCTCCCTGTGAAATGCGGCTGAACGTGGAAAAGGGCCGGCGGTCCAGGTGCCTTTAACATCACAGAAGCTCCAGATCAGTCAGCAAAGCAGTGGTTCTGGGGTTTAGCTCAGTGCAGCAGTTTCTCCTGTTCCCTGAGGAATCACAGAACGTTAGGGGTTGGAAGGGACCTTGAAAGATCTTCCAGTGCAATCCCCCAGCCACAGCAGGATCATCTAGGTCCAGTCACAGAGGAACTTGTCCAGGTGGGTTTGAAACATCTCCAGAGAAGGAGACTCCACAACCCCCCTGGGCAGCCCCTGCCAGGGCTCTGTCCCCCTCACCATGAACAAGGTCCTTCTCACACTGGTGGGGAACCTCCTCTGCTCCAGCTCACACCCGCTGCCCCTTGTCCTGTCACTGGGTGCCCCTGAGCCTGGCTCCATCCTCCTGACACCTGCCCTTTCCATGTTGATCAACATCCATGGGGTCACCCCTCAGTTTCCTTTTTCCCAGCTCCCTCAGCCTTTCCTCAGCAGGGAGATGCTCCCTCCCTCCATCATCTCTGTGGCTCTGTGCTGGGCTCTCTCCAGCAGAGAGATTCTCTCAAGAGAATCTTTAAGAAGGAAGGGTTTGTCCTACTGCTGCTGAGAATCGGATTGTGCAGCAAAGTTCATGGGGCCAAGGCAGGTATTTTCTCCCCTTGGTGTTCGAAGATGTTAGACTTGAGTTCCATCGCAGTAGAAAGTGATCCAGAACCCTGCCTGGTGTCAGCCTGTCCCGTTACGGATTGTTCTTTTGAGTCCAGCTCTCTCCCGTGTCCGAGATGAGCGAGGAGGAAGCCCTGAGCAGCTGTTCCGCTTGGTGGCTTCCATGGCCAGCCGCTTGCAAAGCAGATCAGCCTGGAAGGTTGTTCACTGGCAATCCCCAAGGGCAGCCCTCTGTGTAACAGCTGGAGCATTGCCTGTTCCCAGTCCCCCTTCCTCCAGGGTGGCTTTGTGACAGCTCCACAGCCAGTGGTTGTTCACACAGCTCCTGAGGACAGCGAACGACTTCGTTGGGTGAAAGCTGGAGCCATTTCCCCTGACTTCTCTGTCCTCTCCGCAGCCCCGACGCTGCTGACAGCACTTCATTTGATGTCCAGCTTGGAGACATCATCTTGACAGCGACGGACGGGCTGTTTGACAACATGCCTGACTACATGATCCTGCAGGAGCTGAAAAAGCTGAAGGTAAGCGTGCGCGTGCCCCATCTCTCACGTCTTCCACGCCGGTTACTCCTACAGTTACTTTCCAAACTCCTCACTTCCGTATCCTGTAGAATCAGGGGGTCCATCCACTCACCCACCCGCTCCAAGCCCACCACCTCTCAGTTCCATCACAACAACTTCCCTCTTAAAAAACGCAGGCACCCACAAAAAAAGACTTTGAATGGAAAAGACCCAACCCAAAGCTTGACTGTTTAGAGGCTTCTCAGTACCACATGTTGGTGCTGGGCTCTTCTCACGGGTCATTAGCGACAGAACCAGAGGGAAGGGCTTCAGGCTTCACCCAGGGGAGGGTCAGACTGGACATCAGGGAGAAATTCTTCTCGGAGAGAGTGGTCAGGCCCTGGAATGGGCTGCCCAGGGTGGTGGTTGCGTCCCCATCCCTGGATGTGTTTAAAAGTCACTTAGATGTGGTGTTGGGGGATCTGCTTTAGGGCTGAACTGTAGAGTAGGGCTGATGGTTGGATTTGATCCCAGGGGTCTTTTCCTACCTGGATGATTCTGTGATTCTATGTCCTGGCTAAAAAACAAACCCATTTCCCAACAACTTTTCCAACTTAGTAGCCACACATGTTCTATCTAACAGTAAAACTACATGAAAATGTTCTTAGTTTGGCGGAGAGCACTTAGCTTCAGGCTGTTTACTTAGAGAAGGTAAAGGATAGGTAGGGGATGTCAACCTTCCCCGGGGAAAGCCTTCTGTTGTGAAATGCAAATGGTGTTGAAGCTGGAATTACCCTGCGGTTTCCAATGAAACTTGCCTGCTCCTGCCCTGCAGCTACTAAAACTGAGAGGGTTGTCAGGCAGAGGAGGGCTCCTTCAGAGGGAAGGCTCTGAGAGACCTTTGCCCAGCAGACAGGCGCTGGTGCTGCCCCTCAGGGCAGGGGGAGGTCACTGGGAATCGCTGGAGGTGGAATTCCCCCTGCAGGGAAGTCGAGCTCCACCTCTGGGCGTGAGTGGGGGAAGGCACCGCTGCTGCCTGCTGGGTTCAGCCTAGAGCCCGAAAGGCTCCTGAAATGACAGAGTCTCTTAAAAATCTGTAGGAACAGAACCAGTTGTGTGCTCAGGACATCTTTTCTGAGCTGCCTGCTCAAGCAGCCCTTTCCCCATGAACCACTGGAAGGGGCTGCCCAGGGTGCTTGTGGAGTCTCCTTCTCTGGAGACGTTTCAAACCCTCCTGGCCCGTGCTGCTGGATCTAGGGGATCCTGCTGTGGTGGGGGGATTGGACTGGCTGATCTTTTGAGGTCGCTTCCGATCCCTAATGACTGTATCGAAGGGATCCTGCTCTGGCAGGGGGATTGGACTGGTTGATCTTCTCGGGTCCCTTCCAATCCCTAATGTTGTGTGATTCTGTGATACTGCAGCAGGACGGGGCCTGTGAGGGAGGGCTGGTTCTGCCCCTGTGAACTGCCTGTAGCGCTCTCAAACGTCCAACCTCAGTCAGTGTTTTTTGACTCTCGGTCGTTTGGAGGAGAAGGTGGTAACCGTAGGGCCTTTCCTGCGAGAGAGGGGCCTGGCTCTGAAGGCATCAGCCAGGCAATTTCCAGGTGACTTCCTTGTCAGACCAGCCCTCTTCTCCTCGTTCACGCAGAACTCCAACTACGAGAGCATACAGCAGACTGCGCGAAGCATCGCCGAGCAAGCCCACGAGCTGGCCTACGACCCCACGTACATGTCGCCCTTCGCACAGTTTGCCTGTGACAACGGCTTGAATGTGAGAGGTAAGATGACGGGACTCTCCTTCTCCTCCTCCCGCTCCGGTTATCTTGGAGGAACCTCGAGCCAAGTGCAGTTCTGTTGTTCCAGCAGCAAAACAGAGCGTTAAGAACCGGCCGGCAGTGGAGCGCCAGCCTCACGCTAGCGCCGAGTCTGGCACCGGCCCCAGCTCCTGCCGCGGGTCAGCCTGGGCCCTGGCGGTCAGGAGCCTCCTGTGGGGAAGCAGCTGGAGCTGAGGATCTCGTACTTTGCATCCAATACTAGAGCCCTGCCCCGGGCTCCCGGGGAGGCTGTGCACGACTTGTTCCCTGCAGCCGGGCGTGTGGGTGGCGTTGCTGCCGATGTGTCATTCTGCTTCCTGGGGGGGTTTTTCAAGTCTTCTCTTATCGATGCTTTTTAGCTGAGGTTCTGCCACCCTTTGGTGCTCGGTTGGTGGTTCTCTGCTTGGGCTTGATGACCCTTGTACCTTCAGCAGCCCAGTCTTGATCGCTCTGTTTGCTCTAGAAAGCTGCTGACCCCTGGGGCAGTTCAGAGTCCCGACAAACACCTTTTTAAAACTCATTCTGCTGGCGAAGGTACCGTCACCGTCGCTGTATCAGGAGGGCAGGATTTCCTGCAGGACCCGTAAGCATCTTCCCCCAGGGTAGTGATGACAGCTGTAACGCTCGGGGCTCCGTGCGAGTGCAGCTCAGCTGCTCAGCGCTGCCGGTCTCCTCAGCTGAGAACACAGCAAGTTGCTTCTCCAGGGTTTGAGGGTTTTGCTGCGGGTGGGGAGGTTTGAGCCTCCGTTCAGCAGCTCTTAGGGAAATCTTGCAGCGATGCAGAGCTGGAGAAGGTGCTCGAGAGGCATGTGACTCCAGGAGGACTTCCTCAGAAGGTCGTTTCTTGCCGCTGGCTTGAGCCAGAGCGCCATCAGGGGGTTGTACCTTCGTCAAGCAGATCAGAGCCCTGCCAGACGCCAGCCTTGTGTTGTGGGTCCTGTGCTCCTCTTGGGAGTCTGTCTCTCTTCCGCTGCAAAGTCTCCTTTGGAAAGGAGGTGGAGGAAGCAGAGCTCTCGTGTGGACAAACCAGCTTGTGAATGTGAAAACTGTTTCTGAAGCCGTTGGTTTGGTCAAACAGTTCTCATTCTCTCGTGTTCCAGGGGGAAAACCAGACGACATCACCGTCCTGCTTTCTATCGTAGCCGAGTACACAGACTGACGGGCCCGAGTGTCGGCTGCTGTCCCCAGCTCCCAGCGTCGTGCGCGGCGTCCTGCTGGCAGGATTGTTTCCTTCCTTCGCAGCCCATCTCAGCGGCCAGCGCTCGAGCTCGTGGCCTGTCCCGAGACACACTGAGGTCCATGTGAAGAACCACTCTCGTAGAAACACTGGTCTTTGTCTGCCGGCAAGAGATGAAGAAGCCCGAGGCCTGAAGCATGTCTTTCAGAGCTTCGGCGTCGTCCGTACGGGACGGGGAGGATCAGCCCCACGTCGTCCCTGCCTTTGAGACGCGACTGACTTTCAGAGGAGTAGAATTGGTTTATCAACTTTGCAGCTAGATGCAGTAGATCCGAGCTCTCCCCGAGGGCGCTGGTACCCCCTTTGCTAGAAGACGTTCACTGTTCCCTCGCGGGGTTTGTTGCCCGACACAGGATCATCCGCGTAGTCTTGTCCCGGTGATTAGCTGAGGTTTCCCATGTTCCGAAGCTCCGGTTTTCAGGAGGTTTCTGAACTGCTGTAACCGTTCTGCTCTTGCCATACGTGGTGTCAGCCTTAGGAGCCTTTTTCGTTCGTTCCCTCGTGCGGAATTTCAGCGACAGGAAGAAAAACCAACCGACAAACCGCCGCCACACTTCGCTCGAGTTCTGTGGATGCACAATGTGTGTTGTGATTTCAGGTGCTTAACTGTGATCTTGGAAACTCTGCAGATCGTTCGTCCACGACAGGCCTGGTATCTGGATCTTCTGGCTGTGGAGAATTATTCTTGTTCGTGTTTAAAAGGTAGAAAAAAACCAACCACAAAAGTTGTCGCTTGCTCTTGAGAAGCCAAAGTTGAGGCCCCGGGTTGAACCCGTCTTGACGCCGTGGAGACTGGAGCGCCCGGCGGCTTCGCTCTCCGGGTAAGGAGTTCTGTTGTCAGTGAATCTCGTTGGTTGCTCGGGTCAGGATGGACAACGCCGCTGCCCCGGCTCGAGTCCTTTCGGCCTCTCCACCTCTTTGCTTCCGCCGGGGCAGCAGCAAACCCGGGCGCAAACGACTAACCAGTGCAAAAAAAAAAACCCACCCTGTACATTTCAGCCTCTCAGAGTCTGGGGTCTTTTGAGGGCGTTTTGGAACGAACCTTAACGATGTTTACAGTTACCTAACAGCCACTTCTGCAATAGTCCTTTCCCTTCCCGACGAGCTTTTCGCTCCTTCGCCCTTCCCTTCCCGCAAAGCTCCTTTCGAGTCGTTCTCCTTTCTCCTCGACGTTCAGACAGAAGCCGATCGCTGTAAAGATGAGCTAGGTGACCGACAGAGAAATAGATCTATTTTTGGGGTCAGTTTTTCGTTACCTTTTTCACTGGTGGAAGAGTCTCATCGACACAAACTTCAAGCCATGGGTTTCTCCAGAGAGATCTCTCCAGGTGTTTCTCTAAACCAGCCAGCCAAGCAGGCAGTCGGGTCACGCTGCTGTCCAGCTGAGCGCAGTTCAACCCGAGAGCGGTGGCAGCTCTCCCTCCGGAAACGGAGACATTCGCTGGGGGGGGAGGTTTTTATTTCCCCGCTGCCGGGTTCGTTTAGGAAAAACTGTTGGAAGTTGGAGGTTACCTCAAACTCGTCTCAAACGACAAACGTGGTTTGTTTTTGTTGTTTGATTTCTGTGGATTCGTACTGTATATTTTGCGTCGCTTTGTCAAGCTTCTTTTATTTAAGGCCGTCGCGCATGTACCGTGTACATGGCGCTCGGCTCGATTTCCAGGCGTCGCGCTCGCTGCAGGCTTTTCGTTGCGAACAAGTGACGCAGCCGGAAGCTCGTCCGATTCCAAGTCGATCCGCTTGCCCCGCGATCGGCGCGGTGTTCGCGATCCGTCGTAAGGTCACCGTTGTAATTACTCGTCAAAATGCCTTAACTACCCCGACTTGACCAAAATGCTCCCTTTTTGGTGAGGGGACGGGGGAGGATTCCCTTCGGAACGCGCCCGCGAGTCGCCCAGCGATGAGCGAGCAGGGAGCGGAGGGTATCTTTGCACAAACTCTCGGCCCCGGCCGCTTCTCGAGGCTGACGGAGCCGTCCCCGGCTGTCGTGAGCAGGAATGTATCGGCGCTGCCGTCACAGGGCTTTGCGTCCGGCGCTGGGGAGAGGGGCCCTTCCCTCTCAACCCCGCGTGTCTTTGTTTTCGTCTCCGGTGTCTCCTGTGGCGCTTCTCCCGTGTAGAGCAGATTGGATCAACGATTCTCCCCCTTCGAGCGATGCCCCACTGTGCCGTGCTCTGAGCCCCCCGCGCTCGTCCCTCCCCTGATCCCCGCGTTAGATCGGGCCGAGGCGCCGGCCGCTCTGCCACCTCACGCTCCCCTCGCAGCCGCTCTCAAGCCGAGCAGTAGCTACGAAGCCGTCGGCCTCGTGTCGCGCCATGATTTTAGGATTTGTTGTTTTCTTTCCTTTGGGACAAAGAACAAACCTGGATTTTTAATTTACAAATCATGAGTTTTATTCCCTCACCAGAAACACCAAAGACCAGTGAAGCTTGTTAGAGCTTTTCCATCTGTTTATAGAGCAATACTGTACTATAAAGAATCGATATTTTTATCACTCGCTCGATTGTTTTTGGGGTTGTTTTGGTTGTTTTTTGTTCTCGCTCTTGGTTTTGTTCTCTGCTGTTGTTTTTTTTTTTTTGAAGACGTGCACTCGGAACATATCGAACCTGATTTCTTCCTACGAACTTAAGCTGTCTGCGCACAAGCAACTCGAGTACTTTGGGCAAGGAAGCGGCGGGGCCCACGACTGTTTTCAGTTGGTTGAAGCGGTGACTTGGTGGTTGTGGCTGTGCCCCAGAGGGTTGTACTGGGGTGTTTCCGTGTGTGAGTGCTCTGCTGCCGCAGGGGCTCTCCCCGGCGCTTCGGGAGCAGCCGCCTGAAGGGAAGAGTTTTCGCGCCGGTAACATCCCGGGGCTGGTGGAGCTGGGATGACTGGGGAGGTGGCTGCAGCAGGGTGAGGATGTGGCGAGTTGGAAAGGCTCTGTGGTTCCTCGTGGTGTTTAGGGCTCTCTGGGAGACCCGTGCGTTCCGGGTTCCCTCCAAAGGTACTTTCTTTGTTTATGAAGAAGATATGGCCAGAAAAAAAACCAAACCCAACTCCTGGGACCAGACAGGTGTGGCCAAGGCAGGGAGAGGGGAAGGTGCGGCGGAGGCCCCATCTCCTGGTAACAGGACGTCCTTTCTCCGGGGAGAAACAGCCCGTGTGTGTGGTAGAAACTGAGGCGGGGGGGAGGTGGTTCCTTACGGAGGGAGCGGAAATCACGCGGCAAACCCCGGTCCGTGTGTAGTGAGGACGCTGTTTCGTTGTTGTCAGACTATCATCGGCGCTTACGAAGAGGCAATTATGTGAATTTCATGTCTGAGGTATAACTTATGCAGGAATAGTTCTGTAAATACATTTAAATGAATTGTAAAGATATTTAATAAATATAGTATTTATACTAAAACCTGGCCGCTCGCTCGGGGTGTTTTTGAAGGTGACTGCCACAGCTGACAGCCGGGATGGCCAGGAGCCAGCAGTGGGCCCTGGTGGCCGAGAAGGCCAATGGCATCCTGGGGTGGATCAGAAAGGGGATGGTTAGCAGATGGAGAGAGGTTCTCCTCCCCCTCTGCTCGGCCCTGGGGAGACCACAGCTGGAATCTTGTGTCCAGTGCTGGGCCCCTCAGTTCCAGAAGGACACAGAGCTGCTGGAGAGAGTCCAGTGCAGAGCCACAGGGGTGCTGGAGGGAGGGGAGCATCTTCCTGCTGAGGGAGCTGGTTCTCCTGAGCTTGGAAAAAAGGAGCCTGAGGGATGACCCCATGGATGTTGATCAGTCTGGAAAGGGTGGGTGTCAGGAGGATGGAGCCAGGTTCTCCTCAGGGGCACCCAGGGATAGGACATGGAGCAGTGGGTGTGAGCTGGAACAGAGAAGATTCTATCTCAATATGAGAAGGAACTTCTTCCCAATGAGGATGACAGAGGACTTGAAGGTGCTGCCCAGGGGGTTGTGGAGCCTCCTTCTCTGGAGACATTTCAAACCTGCCTGGGCTGTTCCTGTGTGACTGGATCTAGGGGATCGTGCTGTGTTGGGGGGATTGGCCTGGATGATCTTTCACGGTCCCTTCCAACCCCTAATGTTCCAGACCTCTCAGTTCATGGGGTGATGTTGGTGCTCAGGGTGCTGGGCTCTCACTCAGACCTTCCCTCAACATCCTCAAGCCCACGTCTGACACTACAAACCTCACCAGTGGCTCCCACAGACAGAGCAACAATCTGTTAGTTAATTAAAGGCTGTAAATGTCACTGTTTTATCCCAGTGACTTCAGAAACAGCAAATTGTCACTGGCTTGTGGTCGGGCAGGCTAGGGGGAGGAAGAAGAATAACACGAATCTGAAACAGAAACCCTTTCAACTGCTGAAATTACTTTTTAAACTCATTTCTGTGACTATTTGGTGTTTCGGGGAAACTTTCCACTGTAGCAGCGCCAGCAGTTCGACAGCCTTGATGTTGGGCTGTGCCAGAGCTGTCTGTTGTCCCAAGAGCGGTTTAACTGGCCTGCAGTGGGATTAAGTTGTGGGGAGGTGACTCCTGCAGACCCCTGTGGGCTTCACTAGAGAACAGGGGAGGTCTGCGTGTTGCCCCACTCAGTGTCACTAGCAGTTGCAGCTGAGGCTGGCGTGGGTTAGGCCGGGAGCTTCGTGGACTTCAAAGTCAGTCTACAGTGTTCACTGGCTTCCACCAGTGTCCCCACTGTTGCCGCAGTGGTGGTCCGTGGCCATGAAGCCGGTTCCGTTGGAGCAGGACTGAACATCCACATGCAGCAGGGTCCAGGTAACCGACCGCGATTCTCTTACCTTTACATAGCAGCTCTCTGTGGCCTCTCCTCCCTGCTGGTCCTCAGCCCAGGTGGCTACTGCCCTGCCTGGCCCGAGGCTCTTAGCGGCTGTGCGAGCACCTCGGAGCCATCTCTTCGTTCAGGGCCCTTCCATCCCACTGTGGCTGTTTGGAAGAAGCTGCTTCTGCGTCACAATCTATCCACAGAGGTTTCCTCAGCTTCATCTGCACAGCTGGGACAGAGGGAGTCAGGTTAGTAACTGCCTTCCACGTGGTTTGTTTGAACATCTGTATTTTCAGTTGAGAAAAAGCATTAAGGCTTTAGGACAGAGTCTCAAGTGCCACCTTCCCTTCCCCTCTACTGGCAAGAGAAGCCCGTGTGGATCCACCGTTACCTCTCCTGCCACTGCGGTTCACGGGGAGCCTGCAGTGAAGCCACCTCCTCCACCTCACGCAAGGTAGCCAAAACAACTCTGGCTTCCAGTGCCACGTCCTCGACGCTGAGAGCCATCGGCTAAATGCAAATATTGAGAGGCTCTAACCCGTGAAACGACTTGGGCAGGAGCTGCAGCAGGTGGGTTCCAAACCCTACTTCTCAGATCTGTCAAAATGAATCGAGATGAAAGCTGCTGAAAATGCCAGGAGCCCCTGAAAAGAAGGGGTGAGGGGGCAAGTGCTGGTCAGAATCCAGAGGATGGGTATTAAAACCCAGATCAGTATCAGTGCACGTTTATCCCAGCTGCTCTTCAGTGGCAAAAAGAGGGTGAGGATCTGCTGCTTCCAGGACACTTCCCTTGACTTCCCTGCCTGGTGTTTGCTGAAGCAGCTTCTGTTTTATAACTGAGACAGAGTCTCGCTTTACCGTCAGCTCTTTAAGGCAAAAGGCCACTTCAGAATCGACTCCAGCTTGGAGTGAGCATCATCTTCAACAAACCTGCCTGAAGGAGTAACAAGGGCTCAAACAGAGTCAAGTCTGAATCAACTCTGCTTATAGCCACGAGGTTTTCACATCAGCATCATCTGAGCAAGTGATTGTAGTAGTGAGTAGCACTCATCACTGTTGAAGTTATCAAAACTCTTCTCATAATCAAGTGAAATAACCTAATGACTTATAGGGTTGAGTAGGTTAAGTAGATTTGCAGTGTAAAGTGGAGATTTAGTGGCTTCAGCAAGGCTCCAGCACACGTGTGAAGCCCCTGAGCAAAACTCCTCAGCGCTGCAGACATATCACACCACCTACTAACACTTTGTGCGAACCACAACAGCTCTGGGCAGAAGGTGAGACCTCAGCTGGAGCGTTGTGTCCAGTTCAGGAGCCCCCAGCACGAGAAGGATGTGGACAGACTGGAGCACGTCCGGAGAAGGCCACTGCAATGATCAGGGGAACGGAGCAGCTCTCGTATGAGGACAGGCTGAGGGAGCTGGGGCTGTTCAGCCTGGAGAAAAGAAGGCTCCAGGAGACCTTCTTTTGACCTTCCAGGACCTGAACGGGCCTCCATGAAGGCAGGGGATGGTTTATACAGACATGACAAGTAGATTCAAGCTGGGAAAGGAGAGATTTAGGCTGGATATTAGAAACCAGTTCTTCAGTCTATGTGACTTGGTCTAGGTGGTCCTGCTGTGGCAGGGGGATTGGACTAGATGATATTTCAAGGTCCCTTCCAATCCCTAAGTGAGGGTGGTTGGTGGCTGGAATGGGCTGCCTGGGGAGGTGGTGGGAGCCCCATCCGTGGAGTCATTTCAGGTCAGGCTTGATGAGGCTCTGAGAAGCCTGACCTAGGTAGAGTTGTCCCTGTGTAGAGAGGCTGGACTAGATGACCTCCAGAGGTCCCTTCCAGCCTAGAACATTCTATGATTCTAAGGTGCTGCTGCTTCAGAGAGTTAAACTCCCACGTAGAAAACCCCACTGTGGCCTCAGCGCCGTCCCCACTCCTGTGCTCGAGGTCCCCACCCCTGTGCTTGAGGCCATCATCTTTTTCCAGGTGGTTATCCCCTGCTTTGCTCCTCAGGATGGAAAACATCCCTTCCTCACATGAAAAGCTGGAGCAAAACACAATTAAATCTTCACAATGAGGCTGAGTCACCCCCGAGAATCTCACTTGTTAAATTGCTCTTTCTGAAACATGAAATTAGCTCCTTCCTGCTCTGCTGCGCGTTGCTCTCTCGCAGCGCACTAATTACCTCGGCTCCAGCCGCCAGCGAGCTGCAGAATTCATCTCCATCAGTTGCTCAGGCTGGTGTCTGCCACCAGGAGCAGGAAAATGCTGCTTAACCCCCACTTTTTTAACTGATCTTAACACCAGAGGGGTGGCACCATGACTTAAAATCTCTCTGCAGATGTCCTCCCTTCTCAAAACCCTCCTCCAGCCATAAAGAAGATTCTCTGTTTGCAGTGCCACAGTGTCTGGTCCTTTTGTCCACCTGTTTTTCAAGTCCCAGAGCGGTTCCTGTTTCTTTACTGGGGTCATCCTTGGTGTAGCTCTTGAAGGAGGCTCTCACCAGAGTGACCACTAAGGTTATTTCTTCTTGACTGGTTGGAAAGTGAATCCCGGTATCGGCCAGCAGCCTGGGGATGGAACTGAGCGTTAAAACCCTGGCGCTGCCGCAGCTGAGGAGCTAAGGGTTTGCTGAGTCTCCTGACTAGAGCAAAGAACTTCTTCCTAAGATCTGATCTAAACCTCCCCTGAGCAACTTGAGGCCATTTCCCCTCATCCTATCATTTGGGAGGAGAGAGCAGCACCAGCCTTGCTACAACCTCCTTTGAGGTGGCTGTAGACAGCAAGAAGGTCTCCTCTCAGCCTCCTCTTCTCCAGACTAAACAACCCCAGTTCCCTCAGCTGCTCTCCACAGGCTCCATTCTCCAGCCCTCTCCTCAGCCTCGTTGCCCTTCTCTGGTCCCACTCCAGCCCCTCAATGTCCACCTGACCCTGTGATGCCCACAACTGGACCCAGTACTCAAGGTACAGTTTCATGAGCGCAGAGCACAGAGGCACCATCACCCCCCTTACTCCTGCTAGTTACCCCGTTCCTGATCCAGGCCAGGATGCTTCAGGAACGTGCTGCTTGGGGCTGTGCCCTGCTCACACTCTGATTACGTTGATGACTCTGACATCAGTGTTTTCAGGAAACATTCCTTACCTGGAGTGAACTTTAAGCACGTTGGGACACAGGCGCTTGGCAAAAACAGCCTGCGGTGGGTTGCACTCCTGGAACTGCCCCTAAGTATCACAGAACATCAGGGCTTGGAAGGGACCTCGAAAGATCATCCCTGCCACAGCAGGATCACCCAGACCAAGTCACACAGGAACACAGCCAGGCGGGTCTTAAACTTCTCCAGTGAAGGAGACTCCACAACCTCCTTGGGCAGCCCCTGCCAGGGCTCTGTCACCCTCACTGGGAAGAAGTTCCTTCTCAGATTGATGTGGAACCTCCTGTGTTCCAGCTCACACCCATTGCCCCATGTCCNCAGAGCTCAGCTCGGGGAGGTGCAACTTGTGATGTAATTAAACATGAACATGCCCTCCTAGAGAATCACTCCAAAGCCCTTGAGCCTCCCCCTGTAATTTCAGGTGGAAACTGGGCCAGTTTGCTGCTGGCAAAGGTGTGGGTAGCAATCAATTACACTGTACCTTAACAATCAGCTTAACTGTGTGTCCCTCTGGCACGGCCGAGGTGCAGCTGTCCCGCTGTAGCGTTGAAGAAACTTAGAGGAGAAGAAGACACCTGCGTACACTGACCTCGACGAATTCACTGGCCTCAAGGCAAGCTGGAAAGGTAAGTCAGATGATTTATTAACCCAGAACTCTTTAATATTGAACTTTCAGCAGGTTGAGTCCCACATCTAAGCCACAAGCACTTTAAATATTCACATCTCAGAGATGTGTGGTGCACAGCATTGGATTTGGACTCAGCACGGTCATTGCTGCTGGTCAGAAGTCACTGGAATCATCTGGGTACAGGGATCTGAGCTGTGGAGATTTAAATTGCCCTGGAATCAATCATAAAATCATAGAGTAGCCAGGGTTGGAAGGGACTTAAAGGTCACCCAGTTCCAATCTCCCTGCAGAGGCAGGGACACCTTCACCAAAGCAGGTTACTCAGGGCCCCAGCCAACCTGACCTTCAGCACTGCCAGCGATGGGGCAGCCACAGCTGCCTTGGGCAACCTGCTCCAGCATCTCCCCACCCTCACAGCAAAGAATTCATTCCTCATGGCCAACCTCAGTCTCCACTCTTCAAGTCTGGAACCCTTTCCCCTTGTCCTCTTGCTACCACCCCTGTCAAAAGCCCTCCCTCAGCTCTCTTGTAGCCCACTTCCTTCAGAGATTGGGGAGCTGCTTGAAGGTCACCTGGGAGCCTCCTCTTCTCCAGGCTGAACAACCCCAACTTGCTCAGCCTGTCCTCATAGGGGAGGTCCTCCAGCCCCGCTGATCATTGGAGTTGCTCTCCTCTGGACCCCTTCCAGGAGCTCTGTGTCCTTCTGATGTTGGGGACTCCAGAACTGGACCCAGGACTTCAGGTGGGGTCTCCCCAGTGCAGAGTGGAGGGAGAGAACCCCCTCCCTCAACCAACTATCAGTGCTTCTTTTGCTGCAGCCCAGGACACGGTTGGCTTTCTGGGCTGCCAGTGCACACTGATGGTGCTTGTTAAACTCCTGGTCCACCACCCCCTACAACATGAGTTACCTGAACACTGAGCACTCAGCTTGTGCTGGAGGGGTTTGAAGGACTGAGGTTTATTCCAGAACAATCTTCCCATCCACATAATACCTTGGAGTAAGCCCTACGAGCACCTCAAACATTATTGAGGTATAAAAAGAAATGATCTCCACATGATTTTCTAGCCTCCCAGCCAGTCAAGGGGAGCTGAACACTTTGAACTACAAAACCTCTAGAGAAAACCCTAATTTTGCTGGAAATGGTGTTTGATTAATCAGAGACAGATTAATGGCTGGTTTCTTCCTGTTGAGTCATATCAGTACAAAAACACGTTGTTTAGAGGCGGCTTCTGATGGGGTACAAAGCAGGAACCTTTTGACCCATGGCAGCAGAAGGAAAACCCTCGGTATGAATCCGGATGTTGTGGACAAGCTTCATCGCAGGTAACAAAGAAACCAAAGACTCCTTGGGGCACCGGAGGAACGAACCTTCCATGATACCATCTGTGTAATTACAATCACAGAAAGTGTGGCTCGTGTCCATATGGAACGTGGAGGAAGCTTGAGAGAGAGTAACTCACACTAAAGAGCACCCATAGGAAAATAGCACAACATCCCGACAGCATAAACACTGCACTTCCAAGAAGGGGTTTAAATTTACAGTAAATCAAATCCACTTACCCCTTTTTCTACCGGGTCAAACCAAAACTCATCGCTCATGCATGCTGTGGCGTGTAAGGCTCTTCCAAACACTAAGGGAGGAGAAGAAAGCAGCACAACATCGATTCTGCACTCATAAAAGGAGTTAAACTGTGTTTTCTCTGGAGTAATTTAAGAGGAAACATAACAGATTTCCTACAGGTTTGAAATGAAAGCAGTGACATGGGGGAAACCATGACAGTTTCCTTTTTAGTAGAACAAATGTCATGTCTTGAGGGAAGCTGCCTCCCAGGTGGATCTCAAACAGAATCATTCTGGTTGCAAAGGACCCCTGGGATCATGGAGTCCAACCATCAATCCTATTCTACAAGGTCACCCCTAAACAAGATCCCCCAACACCACATCTAAGTGACTTTTAAACACATCCAGGGATGGGGACTCAACCACCAGCCTGGGCAGCCCAGTCCAGTGCCTGACCACCCTCTCCAGGAAGAATTTCTTCCTGATGTCCAATCTAACCTTGAAACCCTTCCCTCTAGTTCTGTCACTAATGACCTGTGAGAAGAGACCAGCACCGGCATCTCTACAGTGTCCTTTCAGATTGCTGTAAAGAGTGATGAGGTCTCCCCTCAGCCTCCTCTTCCTCAAACTAAACAGCCCCAACTCTCTCAATGTCTCCTCACAACATTTATTCTCCAGGCCCTTCCCCACTTCATTGCCCTCCTCTGCGCTGGCTCCAGCACCTCAATGTCTTCCTTGTGCTGAGGTGACCCAGTACTCTAAGTGCAGCCTCACCAGCGCTGAGCACAGGGGGGTGATCCCCGTATTTGTCCCTCTGCAGCATGACCTGGCATCATTGAATCACAGACCATTAGGGATTGGAAGGGACCTCGAAAGACCATCCAGCAGGACACCACTAATTCAACGTCTACAAGTTAGTTTTGTCAATGACAAGAAGTTTGGGCAAAGGGTAAGCAGGTATTCTGTAAAGAGACTTGGAATAAACCTGCAGCGGTCTCAACATTAGTCTCTGCCCACCTCGGCACTGGCAGAGCTGCATTTGGTAGGGAAACGGGGTGTGCAGGAGGTTTAGCTGGGTCCCTGGAAAGGGCACGGTGTCTCCAGGAGGTGCCCAGCCAAGCGACACCTTCTCCACCGTAAGGCACCTCTGCCCTGTCACCTGCACAGCCTTCAGAAGCTGCGCAGCGCCCCACAGAGAGGCCTGCACGCTCCTGGGGATCAGCCGCGCAGGGGCCTCGCTGAGGGCGGTGCCAGGGTCGCATCGCCAAGGCCGCCGGCCCGGCTGAGGTGTCTCAGTCCGCTCCGGGGTGCCCGCTTTTCCCTCAGACATCCTCACCCCAGCTGCTGCCCGCCCCCGGGTCACGGCTACCTCGGAGATGAGCCCCCCGCCCCGATCACACACTTCACGGCGGCCGCCCCTCGCCCCCCTCACAGGGAAAGGGCGGGAAACGCCTCCTCACAGACCCGGATGTAGCAGCCGGGCGGGGCTACGGCTGCGAGGAAACGCGGTTCGGGCTCTTTAGACCCTTCGGAGCCGCCGTAGCGGGAGGTTGGCGCCGGCCTGCGCTTCCGGGTGGGGCCGCAGCGGCTGCGGAGGAGCGCGGCGCCGGGCACGATGGTGAGCGGCGGGGCCGGCCGGGCCCGGCCCGGGGCATCCTCACCCCACCCTGAGCCTCCTTGTCCCCACCGGGGCCTCACCCCGCGGTGTCGGGAGGGCCAAGATTCGCTTCTCCCCGCTGCGGCCCGTTGGGGTCAGCGGCGCGGTGGTTCGCGGGGCTCTGTGGGGCTGCAGGGGGGCTCCGGCGGTGCCGAACGGGAGCCCAGGGGAGGTTTTTTTTTGTCAGGCGACGGCCCGAAACCCGCCTGATGCCCAGCTGGGGTAGATGGAGGGGCGGGAGGGGCCCGTCATGGTGAGGAGGCCGTGCCTAGGGGCTGTCAGCGGCCGGGGCTGCGCGCAGGAGCCGCTTTTTAATTCAATTAATTTTAATATATTTTTAACGCTTCTTTCATAACATCGACAATTCATTAATTATGATTTGCCTATTCATTTGGCTATGTTTTCTCTTCTGTTGCTTTCTTTTGTTTTAACATTGATCATGTTTCGCCCTGTTTTTCATCCCCCCCTCCTTCCCTGTCTGCAATCAACTCCTTCATTCCACTAAGGCTGGGCACAGAGTAAGTTTTTTCCTCTTGGCTGTTGCTAACACCGGTGGTAAGGGCTTGTTAAAGTTGCTATGAGATGTAATTGTCACGAGGTTCATGTGAATTAGGGGTTGCTGTGCAAACGGCGCTCACATTCCTAGTAAAATCCAGATGTTGTAAGGCTCCTGGCAGCTGTTCGAAGCTGCGGTTACCTGTGGTTGATTATTAAATGCACCGCAGTGCTTTTAATTGGTGTCAGTTTGCTGAGCTGGGTGACTTTGTCATGAGCTTGCCAAGCTTCTCTTTGATCAATTAGAGCTCAAGCGTGATTTGGGGGAAAATACAGGGGCTGTCAGTTGGACAGCAGAGGACGTGGTCTGCGTGACTGCGCACGCTGCGCTGACTTCAACGGGTTTTGTGGTTTCAGTGGCAGTATAATTTTATTAAATATTAAACACAGAGCTGGTTTTGTGTGGCTAAGCCCCTCATCAGTAAGAGAATCCATCCATTGCCACTCATGATAAAAATAATTCTAATAATCGATTATTTGTTTCTAAATTGCATTCTTGACTGATGGTAGGAAGGTTTTGCACTGGAACTCCTAAAACACCGTCAAAAATGATTCTTTTCCTGTAGATCCAGTGGTTTTACAGTGTAGTGGCATAACATCCCACGCTTTCTAGAGCTCTTTGTCCCTTTACATTAATTAATTTATTGCTGTGTTGCTCGCATTAATGATTTCTTTGTTTGCAGATACAAACCCTGTGATATTAAACTGTGGCCTTCACCTGACTCCTTAATTTTGATGCCCTTTCCTTGCATCTGTTGCCCTTAGGCTATGAGTATGTAGAATGGGTTCAGAGGTTCCTATAGTGTGGATTCTGAACGGGCTTTGATTCTGGCCAGTGATTAACACAAGCTGCAAACTTTCTGCCTTTTTTAAAATAAGAAAGTAGAAGCTAATTAAAGTAGAAACTTGAAAGTGGAGTTTTAAAAGGAGTCTAGCTAGGCCTGTGCTTGAGAACATACAGGAGAGATGCCCTCTATGACTTTTTTTTGATGTTTAAGGAGAAAAAAGTGGGCTAGAATCATAGAATTATCCTGGCTGGAGAGGATCTCCAGGATCATCGGGTCCAGGCTAACATCTCCCTAACCTCTACACCATGGCCTGAGGTGCTCTAGCTGCTCAGTTTTTAAACCCCTCCATGGATGGGGACTCCAGCATCTCCCTGGGCAGCCTGTTCCAGTGCCCAGCCACTCTCTGAGGAAAGAACTTCTTCCTAAGATCTGGTCTGAACCTGATGCAGTTTGAGGCCATTTCCCCTCATTCTATTCTCAGTAATTTGGGAGAAGAGACCAGCACCAGCCTCGCTACAACCTGCTTTGAGGTATCTCTAGAGAGCAGTAAGGTCTCCTCTTCTCTAGTCTAAATAACCCCAGTTCCCTCAGCTGCTGTCCACGGGGCCTGTTCTCCAGCCCTCTCCTCAGCCTTGCTTGGCCTTCTCTGGCCCTGCTCCAGCAGGCCAATGTCCTTCTGATCCTGTGGTGCCCAATGCTGGAGCCAGTACTCAAGGTGCAGTCTCATGAGAGCAGAATATAGGGGCACCACTGCCTCCCTTTCAACAGTGGTTAATTTTGTGTGACATGCATCAAGCAGTAACGCATTTATAACTTGCAAAGGCTTTTAGCTGTAAAATCAAACCAAACAGGACAGTCCACTGATTATTTTTCTGAGGCACTTCTTCTAGATAACATTTTAGGTTAGTGAGGGCCCTTGTTTCCCCTTGATGTAGCAACAATCCATCACCATTTCATTCTTACTTTAGTAGCTATTTCATGGAATTGGAGGGAACATTGCAGTGTGTTTGGGTTTGCCAGGGAGTTTTGCCCTAACAAGTCTGTGTAACCATTTCTCTCTCCCGTTGTGACACCTGCTAAGTTGGTGTTAGTATTAGGAGACCTTCACATTCCACATCGATGCAACAGCCTCCCAGCCAAATTCAAAAAACTGCTGGTTCCAGGAAAGATCCAACACATCCTCTGCACGGGAAACCTCTGCACCAAGGACACGTACGACTACCTCAAGACTTTGGCTGGGGACGTTCATGTTGTCAGAGGGGACTTTGATGAGGTACTGTGTGTCTTTTGTATGTTTGCGTTGGAGTAGAAGTGGATAAATTGAGGTTATGGGGTACTAAGAGCACATGAAAGACTGGGCAGATGAGTTGTGGTTACAGTTAATAATGTGAACTGTGCAGTAAGGCCTTATCTGACCAGTATGAATGCCTTGGCTGTGCCTGGGACCCCAGTAAACAGGATCAGCTCTTGCCAGCAGTTTGAAGGTTCTTTCATCCCGCCTAATGTTCTGTGATGGGAAAGATCATGTAGTCCAATACCCCTGCTACAGCAGGATCCCCTAGATCTGGTCGCACAGGAACAGTCCAGGTGGGTTTCAAACATCTCCACAGAAGGAGACTCCACAACCTCCCTGGGCAGCCCCTGCCAGGGCTCTGTCACCCTCACTGGGAAGGACCTTCTCATATTGATGTGGAACCTCCTCTGTTCCAGCTCACACCCACTGCCCTTTGTCCTATCCTTGGGTGCCCCTGAGCAGAGCCTGGCTCCATCCTCCTGACACCTGCCCTTTCCAGATTGATCAACATCCATGAGGTCACCCCTCAGGCTCCTTCTTTCTAAGCTGAAGAGCCCCAGCTCCCTCAGCCTTTCCTAATCAGGGAGATGCTCCCCTCCATCATCTTTGTGGCTCTGCACTGGACTCTCTCCAGCAACTCTGTCCTGGAACTGAGTGGCCCACAACTGGACACAAAATTCTAGATGTGGTCTCACTAGGGCAGAGTGGGAGGAGAACCTCTCTGACCCCACTAACCAGCCTCCTTCCACTGGCCTTCTTGGTCACAATAGCCCATTGCTGGCTCCTTGTTGTGGTCACCACATTCTCCAGTTACCACAAAAGCAGCTCTCTAGCTCTTTCTACAGCAGCAAGTATTTACATACCTTCCCCAACCAACTTCTTGGAGTTGCAGTGATTTGTTCTTCAATATAAATCTCTACATCTAATCTGTGTTCTTGTCGTTTGTTTGATTTCTAGAACCTGAATTATCCCGAACAGAAAGTTGTAACTGTTGGACAGTTCAAAATTGGGCTGATTCATGGCCACCAGGTGATTCCCTGGGGAGATATGGCCAGCCTGGCCCTGCTACAAAGGCAGTTTGATGTGGACATCCTCATTTCAGGACACACACACAAATTTGAGGCGTTTGAACACGAAAACAAGTTCTATATCAATCCAGGATCAGCTACAGGAGCCTATCACGCCTTAGAGAAGTAAGTGACCTTTGGGAAGCAGCTGTGAGGGTTTCCTTTGGTAACTAGACTGAACCTAAAGAGTAAAGAAGTTTGATGTTGAGTGTTCTAGGTTGTCAGTACTCACCAGATCCCCCCGAGTGAAGCAGCTAAAGCTTCAGATTTGTGCTGACAGAATTCTTGGCAAGATTCTTGTCCACAAGCAGTGAATTAATGTCTTTCCCTGTCTTTCCAGCAACATCATTCCTTCATTTGTGCTGATGGATATCCAGGCTTCTACAGTAGTCACGTATGTCTATCAACTAATCGGAGACGACGTGAAAGTAGAAAGAATCGAGTACAAAAAATCTTAAGCAATGTTTCTGCCTGTCTGACATTTTTACCATCTCGTTCTGAACTGCAAGTTACTCCAATACTTGATTGCTAGTTTACAGTCCTACACTTAACGTGCTAAGCGGCTTAACGATGTAGCTTATCGGTAAATCTTTAAAACATTGTGTTTGCTTTTCTCTGTATGAATTGATTTGTAAAATATGCCATTAAATAACTGTTTAAATACTGTTCCTTAATGTAATAAACTCCACTTCATAGAAAAAAACCCAAAGCTTTATGAAGTGTTTTGGTTGGGGGGGAAGCAACAGGTGTTGTCATTTTGGAAGCACCCGATGCTCTGGTTTGCTGAATCATTATGTTAAGGGCTTGAGCAAAAGGATTGAGGGTTCTGGGGTCATGTCACATCTGCCTCAGAATCCAGTTGATATTTAAATCATCTATCAATTTAACACTCCCAATCAAGTTAAAAGGATAAAATTTATAAACTTGATTATTAAATGATGATTTATACACTTTAATTAAATGTGGGAGATGTGAAGGAATCAGCTACTTGGGCATATAAGCTGATTAAATAACTGATTTGTAATCAAAGTAAACCTGTTTTACCTAAGACAAAGCCCAAGAACTTCAGCCTGGTGGCTCAGGAAGCTCTGTCTAGCTGCTGCCTCATGCAGTGAAGCGTGACTACTGCTTGATCCTGCTGCAGACACACAGAAGGAAGTGAAAAAGCAAAGCTTGGCACACGCTCAGAGAAGGCTGAGTAAGCAAAATAGCAATTTAGGGAGAATTTTATTATTTAAGAAGGTTTCCTTGTGTAGCTAAAATTACAACTTGTCTACAAAGGGTATTTTACACATAGTTTAGAAAAAGCTTATCATAATTACACAAGGGTATGTGTCTGGGAATGAATCTTTACAGCAATCCTCAGGAGCCTTGAAACATGAGTGGAAGAAATCAACTTTAATCCTTCCTAAAAATTAAGGTGCTGAGTGTGAATGTTGCTGTGTAAGAGAGACAGGGAATTCTGCTGTAAATCTGAACTGTTTCAACAGGAGTAGAATATGGAGTGGAAGCAGCCTAGGGCTGAAAAGTATGGAAAGCTCAGGGTGGCTTCTGGCAAAAGAGAATCAAGGTTTTAGTGTAACATCCAGCAGACCTGAATGAACGTCCTCATGCTTGGACCTTGTCTTGCTGGTAGAGGGAGAACAGTAAAGGGCAAATCAGGACCTTACTGATGACAGATCCAATACACAGGTCTCCTCTGGTCCCTTCAGATACATCTGGAATGTAAGAGAACATGTTAAGAGGGTTTAGGAAAACAGGGTGTAATCTACACAAGCTCTGACCATACTGGAAAGCTCAGCAGGGCACAGATTTCCTTCAAATGACAATTATTTGAATTAAGGGCTATTTTATAATTTACAATATACTTCAGTAAGTCAGCTCACGAGTGTTTTTGCTAAAAGTTGAGTGAAAGCCAAACAAACAAGGAGAAAACAGCGTGTGGCACAATGAAGCTGTTGGTTTTACCTTCAGCAGATCAGATGATGGTATGTCTGCTAGGGAGGGATTTCCACATTTCTCTTGATACTCCTGGATTAGGGCTGTTGCATCGTCAGTGCTGTAAGGAGGCAAAAATCTATCAACGCTGTCACCTCTTGAGCCAAGAATTTCAGAGTAAATACACTGAAGTAGAAAACTAAGATACGAGGCCAGATAGATCCTATAATTTCCCAGGAGAGGAAAAGCAGCTACAGTGATCCTGCTGTTTGACCTGGGGCTGTTCATAAACTAAACAGATACTAGAATGTTTATAAATATGTGAGAGGTGGGTGTCAGGACGATGGAGCCAGGCTCTGCTCAGTGGCATCTAATGGTAGGACAAAGAGCACCATGTGTGAGCTGAACACTGGAGGTTCCACATCAATGTGAGAAGGAACTTCTTCCCAGTGAGGGTGACAGAGCCCTGGAAGGGGCTGCCCAGAGGGCTTGTGGAGTCTCCTTCTCTGGAGACATTTCAAACCTGCCTGGATATGTTCCTGTACAACTGTAGATCCAGCTGTGGCAGGACGGGACTGGATGATCCTTTGGGGTCCCTTCCAATCCCTAATGTTCTGTGATTCTGTAATTTAAATGGTTATTTAATAGTTCCTGCAGGGAACTGGTAACAAAGTGAGCTGCACCACTCAATATGTGGGGTGTGAACTGGAAGCTGGCAGCTGTGTGCAATGAGCCCAAGTGCTATGAGTCACTAATTGCTGATTGAGAGCTGCCCTGTAGCAGGTTAGCAAGGAGACCCTTTGTTTTATATAAGTGGAACATGGGAGGTGTTCTAGGCTCTTGAAAAATCTCTGCAGCAAGACCACAACTCCTTAAGTCCAGGCAGTTCATTTATTTTTTCAGAATGTTCTTACTGCGGAAGCTGTGACGACACGACGCCCCCGGGCTTAATTCATCTCAAGGTAGGATGAAGTGATCCAAAGTGAAAGTGTTTGTTATTTCAGTGAGGTTATTTCTGTTATTTTAAGTGTATTTGATCTGTTTGCCAGTCCAGGCTCAATAAGCTCTTACTTTGGCTTGAATGATGCTGTAAAGCTCAAGTATGCAAAGTATTGAGGGGAGATGTTGATTTTGCTTGTTTAACTTAGCAACGCTTCAAAAATTCTTGGAGAGTGAGTACTAGAAAAATCTCCAGGGCTTCAAATGAATGGAAATCAAACAGATTGAAGTTTTGTTCTTGTGCATCTTAACTTACCGGTTCTTCTTGGCAAAATATTCCACCAGTTCTTTGACTCGGTGGTTGTTGATCAGTTGTTGCTTCAACAGTGGAAAATACTTAGTGTTCAAGAGCTGCTCATACAGCTTCTCGTTTATGATACTGTCCAGAACCAAAGTTCTGATCTGTAATGCAGTAAAGGAGAAGTATTAATATTTTAAGTACAAGAAGTTTTCCCTTTGAATGAAAAGAGCTCAGAAGTTTTTTTTATTGGGCTCCTACGGGGCAGGATTAGGTGTTTTAAGATTTCTTTCAGTGCTGCAAAATGGCAGAATTGCTTGAGATTCCACTGAGATTCAGGGAGGGGAATGAGCTCAGAAAACTCCTTTTAGGAAGGCAGCTCAAGAGAAAATGCAGTTTCAAAGACCTTTTAGTTTAAAACACAGAATCATCATGTTTTTCATTTAAAACACAGAACCATCATTACTTTTTTGGATGTTTAAGGAGAAAAAAGTGGGCTAGAATCATCACAGGTGGGAAAGACCTCCAGGATCACTAAGCCCAGTTCTCAGCCCAACAGCTCTTTAACCTCTGGACCACGGCCTCAAGTGCTCTAGCTACTTGGTTTTTAAACACCTTCAGGGATGGGGACTCCACCACCTCCCTGGGCAGCCTCTTCCAGTGCCCAACCGCTCTCTCAGCAAAGAACTTCTTCCTAAGATCTGATCTAAACCTCCCCTGATGCAACTTGAGGCCATTTCCCCATGTCCTATCATTAGTAATTTGGGAGAAGAGACCAGCAGCAGCCTCGCTAGAGCCTCCTTTGAGGTAGCTGGAGAGAGCAGTACGGTCTCGTCTTCTCTGGACTAAAGAACCCACAGCTCCCACAGCTGAAGGAAGGACAAGTTTTTCCGCTGCACAACGCATCAGGAATAAAACTGCAGAAATCCCTCTAATTGTTGCTATATTTGGAAATAGTTTTATATATAAAAATACTTCAATATTTGCTATCTAAAGGGAGGCAAACCTCTTATTTATTACCTGGGAAGCAAATGCCACTGCTTCTCCCGTGTCCATGTGCTCGTCTATTTGTTGCAGCACGGTTTCTGCGTTACACGTCGGTAGGAAACCCTTGTGAAAACAAGTTGCAAGACATGAGAACCCTGTGAATGATTCAAGACTCTCCCTTCAGAGGAAGCGTTTGATTTATTCAGGAGGAGTTAATCACAGCATGTTAGGGATTGGAAGGGACCTTGAAAGATCATCCAGTCCAATCCCCCTACCAGAGCAGGATCCCCTAGATCCAGTCGGCCAGGAATGTGGCCAGGAGGGTTTTAAATGTCTCACAAACATGAAATTATCAGGAGAGGATGTGTGTAGACTGATAGAGGAGTATTTGTCATGGGTATTTTGCTGTAGCAGTCACAGATGCTGTAAAACAGGTATCTTGTCTTACAGCAGTGCTGTAATTTGGGGAAAAATCTTTCTGAGGTTCACTTTAATGACTGCAAGCTTAGGAAGTTAAGATGTCTCTACTAGGGCCATCACAAACCATAAATAAGATGGGTTTTGTGGGTGGGAACCCATCAAATAGCCTCAAATCCACAGGAAGCAATGCTGTATGACAAAGCTGAACTTGAAGCTAGCTGGGTTTGCTTTAAAAAAACAACCCCAAAGCCAAGCAGCTGTCAGCAGTGAGATAGTTAAGTAACCTGTGTAGTAAGTTACTGTCTTTCACAGCTCATAATGTGCTGAAAGACCTTTAGCTTGCACAGGTAGAGCACAAACCCCAGTATTTACCTGAATCTGCTGCTCTCGCTTCTCAGACTGAGGAATGAGCAACAGGCAGCCCAGAGCAAACGCCGGAAGGTCCAGCTGTGCGTATTGTTTGGCTATTCCAATGACATCCAAGTCAGCCAGAACAGGACACCTGTGGAGGAAGATTAGGGGTGAAGGTCTCCTCTATAACATCTAGAACTGGATGGCTCAGTGCCATCAACACCACTGCACTGAGATTTGTGAGACAGAACATTTTCATTAGACAGATGGTTATGAGTTGATCTTTCACCAAATACAAACACAGGAGAATTTTCTAGCTTGAAAACACCCCCAGACTACAGTTTCTAAATACTCAAGGCTCTGTTTGAAGGGGAAGTGCTGGGCAGCTGCCCAGGGCAAGGCTTTGGTTCCTGTGTGTATGTAGGTGTGTTCTTCAGCTGGATTCCTTTCCAGTGTTTCCTGACTTCTAGTTCAAGTCAGGCTGGTTGCTCTCTTGAACAATTCAGAGTGTTGTGGACAATGAGATAATGGTTCATGTACAGAGTGGTTTGGAACATTAATGCTACAGGTTAACCCCATCTATAGATGGTCTCTGTCATGTCAGCTCTATCCTTTGTAGGAAAATGAGTTCTCTCTCTTGTGCTCTGTTAATGTTTTATGGAATGTGCTGGATTCTGGATTTTTAGGGTAGACAACCACTGAATTCTTTTAAAACATTGGAACAGGAACAGATCCTTCATGGGGGCAGCAGCTGAGCTGATTTGAATCCCAGTTTGGAAAGCAGTTCCCAGTACAGTTTAAACAGCCAAGGTACTGAGTTACAGCTCATGTTGTCAACAGTCTGGGAGGAAGCACAGCATTTCTGCGTACAGCATCACAGAGCATTAGGGATTGGAAGGGACCTTGAAAGATCATCCAGTCCAATCCCCCTGCCACAGCAGATCAAGAGAGAAGGAGACTCCACAACCCCCTGGGCAGTCCCTTCCAGAGCATCTTTATGTGGGCAGGTTGGTGGATGAGAAATTGCAAACACACAGCCCCAGTCAAACCCAAATCACCGTGGGATTTAGTGCCTACTTACTTGAGCAGAATCACAAAGCACTCACAACACTCCTCTAACTGTTTAGGACTCAGTGGACACGAGGCTAAGGAATAAAGGAAACGTGATGAAGTCAACAATTGACCAAGGTGCTACACAAGCACAACAGCTAATAGCTACCTCACCTGTGAGAAATGTTGACAGCACTACACTTCGCCAGGCTCGGCTGAAGTTGGGAATCTGTTGACAACAGAGTTGGAAAGTAATAGCCAAATGCAGTTGTGTGTTCTTGTCACACAGACATCCTGACCCTCTGTAGGTGGAAGAAGCCTGTTAACTTTCCTTTTACCTTGGATGAGTTGCTCCCTAGCATTGCTTTCCTCATCTTGTTGTCTAACATTTAGCTGTATTTTGAGTCTGTGGCAAAATTACTCTGCCAACTTTACAAACACGATGCAAAATTCCTTCTAAGTAAAGAGCAAGATAGAGCCTCAGGTTCTTGGCTTACCTCCCACAAGGAATGAATCCCAGTAATTGCTATCAAAACTCTTCTTAGATAGTGCATCTGCAAAAATAAAGTTCATTATAAAAATCACAGAACATCAGGGATTGGAAGGGACCTCGAAAGATCATCCAGCCCAGTCCCCCTGCCAGGAAGATTTAGTGATGAACTGCAGATCTGCAGTGTGCTGCTTGTTGTGTCTGCAGGATGCAAACCTGCAGATCCTCAAGGTACCCTGCTCCTTTGGGAGGACTGAGTGGTGCATGCAGAAGTGCAGTTTGTAGTTTAGTAAATTAAACTATCACAAGCAGTAGCAGCGTTGTCGCCTCAGGAAATAACTGATGTTATTAACACATAGTCTTAATACAGCTGGTGCTTGAAAAGTTTATGTCCCCTTCTCTGCTACTAGCACCCAAATCTCATCAGATTTAAAGTCACTTTTAGGGACCCTACAGTGATCAGGGGGATGGAGGATCTCTTGTATGAGGACAGGCTGAGAGAACTGGGGCTGTTCAGCGCAGGCTCGGGGGTGGAACCTTCTTTTGACCTTCCAGTACCCGAGGGGGGCTGACGTGAAGTCAGGGGAAGGTCTTTTCAAGACAGGACAAGGAGCAATAGGTTTAAGCTGGGAAATGGGTGATTTAAGCTGGATATTAGAAAGCTCTTCAATGCGAGGGTGGTTGATGGCTGGACTGGGCTGCCTGGAGAGGTGGTGGGGGCCCTATCCCTGGAGTCATTTAAGGTCAGGCTTGATGAGGCTCTGAGCAGCCTGACCTGGGTAGGGTTGTCCTTGTGTAGGAAGGTTGGACTAGATGACCTCTAGAGGTCCCGTCCAGCCTAGAACATTCTACAGTTCAGTAACCACTCCTGACACAACCATATTGCCAGGCTCATCTGTCACTTCCTTAGGCTGCAGCACCTTGACCAGAAGTTTGACAATCATAGGCAATGATGGGTTTGAATGACAGAAGTCAGGGTTACTACAATAACAGACACATTTTAGGGGTAATATTTTGTTGTGTGTATACATTTGCACATAAACAACACACAGCATGTTGTAAAACCATAGTAACATGAAGAAATGGACCATTGTAGGATTTGCTGCTGTTGTCTGGAAGGCTTTGTGCCTTCAAAAAAACCAACTCTCCAACATTTTAAGATCAATTCTCAAGCAGTGAGAATTGATCTTAAATTCACAAAGTCCTCAAGGCTTCATCAGTTTAGTAGCCTGAAGTAGCCACAGACAGTGAGCAATTTTTGATAATTTAGATTTATAGTCCTAGAATCGTTAGGGATTGGAAGGGACCTGGAAAGATCATCCAGTCCAATCCCCCTGCCACAGCAGCATCACCTACACCAAGTCCCACAGGAACACTTGATGTACCTATCCCATTCTTTAGCAATCAGAGGACTGTGAAGCCTTTTTCTCACCTCACTGAGCACCTTAAAAATTCCTTACCATGTTGAAACCAAGGAGTTTCTGCAGCAGGCCATTCCACAGCTGGGGATCATACACTTTGTATTCCAGACTAAGTTCTGTCACCAGTCTAACAGCCTGAAGGAGAGCAAGGACACGTCGTATTTTAACAGCCATCATCAGTGATCTTCAAATCTTTACTGCCTGCCAGCATAATTTTAGATGTTTACAGCCTTATGGGGACCTTTAACTCCTGAAAAGCCACAACTAAGCCACCTTCAAAATGATTTTACACATGTGGGAATGAAAACAAAACTGAAACACCCACCTCTATACCTGATAGGATTTCATTCTCTAACTGTAGGAAGGTTAAAGCTCTTTTAGTCTGTTAATTTCAGACTTTAGACTAGCATGTGTGTCTTTTAACCGCAGAACAGATCCCTTCCATTTCATATCTATAAATCAGAAGGGTTACTGCTGAAGCTGTAATGGACTTGAATCCTTTTTTGGTCATATTCTGTTGTCTACCTAGAAATCTCCTTTGCCTGCCCTTAATGTGAGCACTATCTGTTTACAAAACATATTGGGGAATTGAGTAATTCTCAAATTCCTCAGCAGACTGTAACTTAAAACCTATCCCTGGCATATTAGACAAGCAGCAGTCCTTCTGAAGGTGGAGCCAGTTAATATTTAATTCCTATTAAAGTGTGAGGTGTGACTTCAAGCAGCTTCAAACAACCTAAAAAGGGCTTCTGTATCAAAAGCCTCTTGTTCCAGGCTAGAGACGTGGCACAGGTACACAAAGGTGGGGAAGTACTAGAGAATAATTATGTGACTGGCAGCAGTCAGCACATCAGCAGGGTTGGGGGTTTTCTTTTGGTTGCTGTGAAAGAGGGGAGCCTTTGGGGTAGGTGTGTGGCCACTGTGAGCAATGTGCCTGAATAGTTAGAAGGGTGTGTGCCGTGCACAAAGCTGCACATCTCACACCAGGTGTGACAAGCAAACAAACACTTACAAAGGATGTGAAAACATCATACCCTGGGTTCGTGGCTGTGGTTCTTCCACAGCCCTTTAACCATTCCTTCCTTAGGACTCTTATGAAAGGACTCGTATGTATAAGCAATATTCAAGATTTCAAACTCTGCCAGGTAAATGCAGCATTTCAGAAAATACCTGTAGAAACAAAAAAGTTCCCCCAACACCAGGAGTTAATGATATTTGCAGAGGTTGTTACGGTGTCATTCACTGAGCTCAGGGTAATGTTGCAGAAGGCATCTTCTGTTGCTCAAAAAAGAAGAGGAAAAGTACTGCAGAATCATTAGGGATTGGAAGGGACCTCAAAAGATCATCTAGTCCAATCCCCCTGACACAGCAGGATCACCTAGATCCAGTCACACAGGAACACATCCAGGAGAACACATCTCCACAACCCCCCTGGGCAGCCTGTTCCAGTGCTCTGTCACCCTCATTGGGAAGAAGGTCCTTCTGATATTTATAAGGAACCTCCTATTTTCCAGCTCACACCCATTGCCCCTTGTCCTATCACCAGATGACACTGAGCAGAGCCTGGCTCCATCCTTCTGACACCCACCCTTCACATATTTATAGGCATTAATGAGGTCACCCCTCAGGCTCCTCTTCTCCAAGCTAAAGAGACCCAGCTCCCTCAGGCTTTCCTCATAAAGGAGGTGTTCTACTTCCTTCATCATCTTTGTTGCTCTACACTGGACACCCTCCAGCATCTCTGTCCCCTTCTGCAACTGAGGGGCCCAGATATGGTCTCACTAGTGCAGAGTAGAGGGGGAGAAGAACCTCTCTAACCACCCCTTTTCTGATCCACTGTATTTGGACTTGTGAAGAAGGTCCTGAAGCAAAAATCTGTCGGGTAATTGCTTAGGAAAAATTCACCTGAATGATGGATGAATTGGATCATCCCTAAAGAGACATCGGTGTCGTTCTTGAGTGTACAAACAGACTGTGATTGCATTAAACTGAAGATCTAATCGTGCTCTTCAGACTTAGAAAGTTATAAAAAACCCTGAATAATTGGGGAATTAATTTTTTTAGTATTATTTCTTTCCAACGGTGGTTAAAGACCAAAAAAACATCGCTAAGGAACAACTTAAGAACAATTCCACTTACTTTACTTTCTCAATGGGTTTCTTGAAGAGGTTTTCCACAGTGTTGGTATCTGCCAGGTAGAGCAGACACTTGAGTGCTCTGCACCTGTGAGCAAAGGTCAGCTGAGCAACTCCAATGGGCTGAGAGGGGAGGAAACGGAACCCAACAGGGTGCAAAGTTAGATACAAAGGCCTTGGGTTGAAACACATACAGGAAGCAGAAAGCAGGTAAAAATTTACTGGGGAAAATAAAGAATGTAGAGACTTACAGATGTGGCAGATGTGGTAATTGCAAAAAGCATTCTGGAACTGTAATCCATTGGGCAGGACTGAAGGAGGTAAATAGCTCTGCAAAAATGCACGTGTGTTTAGTGTGAGTACAGCCTGGCTGCCAAAACACAACCTACCAGTCTGCATTCAAATGCAGACACAGTTCACTGTCAGAAGGAGATTAAGGGGTCCCAAGGACTGACTTAAACATGCAAGTCAACAATAATTTGCTGTGTTATAGGTAAGAAAACACACATACCTTTGGAGCTCTTTGTCTTCCTGTATACCTCCAAAGGTTTCTTGAGTTGTCTTTAAAGAGACATGAAAGTCTAGTTGTGAGAGTGTTTGGCTAAGTCAGTCGGTCATGCCCTTGTCTAAGCCCTGTCTTAAAAGCTGGGTGCAGTGTTTGATGAGGCTGATATATTTACAGCTCCTCCAGGCTGGCCACACAACCTTCCTGCAGCACCAGAGATAAGATTTTGATCTCTCCACTGATGGGAAGGCATTTTGAATCCTTCTCACCAGAGACAGCGGCGTGCAACAGTATTAGGAAGGTACTGAAACTGTTGGTGTCTTGCACGCAGATCTATCTTAAACAGAGCCGTGAAGACTAAAGACAAATTGTGCAAGATAACCTTGTTGAAAAGACTAAGTGATAAAAAATACTTATTTTATGTAAATCCCTGAATGTTAGGGATTGGAAGGGATCCTGAAAGATCAGCCAGTCCAATCCCCCTGCTGCAGCAGGATCACCTAGATCCAGCTGCACAGGAACATGGCCAGGTGGGTTTTAAACTCCTCCATGGGAAGGAGACTCCTCAACCCGATTGGGCAGCCCCTGCCAGGGCTCTGGCACCCTCACTGGGAAGAAGGTCCTTCTCACATTGATGTGGAACCTCTGTGATTCCACCTCACAGCCAGTGTGACACCCAATCCTCCTGACACCCATCCTTTCCATATTTATCAGTATTCATGAGGTCACCCTTCATTCTGCTTTTTCCCAAGCTCAAGAGATCCAGCTCCCTCAGCATTTCCTTGTAAGGGAGATGCTCCCCTCCCTCCTTCATCTCTGTGGCTCTGTGCTGGGCTCTCTCCAGAAGCTCTGTGTCCTCCTGGAACTGAGGGACCCAGAGCTAGACACAAGATTCCAGCTACAGTCTCCCCAGGGCAGAGTAGAGTGGGAGGAGAACCTCTCCCCATCTGCTAACCACCCTGCTTCTGATCCACCCCAGGATGCTATTGGCCTTCTTGGCCACAAGTGTCCATTGCTGGCTCCTGGCCACCCTGCTCAGGTCCCTTTCTCCTAGGCTGCTCCCCAAATGATCAGTCCCACTTGTCTCCAGTGACGATTTACCTCTGAGGGCAGTGTGCTTGGACACAGCCATTTCTCCAGCAGTTTGTCCCAAATCTTGTTCATATCCAGGCAGTTAATTTCGGCGATCTCCTTGGTTGCCTTGTGGATGTCTGTGGAGACCACACCACACTTACAAACCAGTTGTCACCTTGCTTAGCCTTTTTACTAGGAGTCCTTTTTGCTCCTTTGCAATGACCTCCTCCATACTCACCTGGATAATCTGCACCAGTGGGATTCTGGATTCTTTGGACTATACTGTGGTGATTGTAGAGTAAAACGATGAGGTTTGCTGGCTTCCCAATAGACTTCAAGTGCTCTCCAGTGTTCAGGTTGTGTGTTATTAGCACGTTTTCTGTTGCTGATCGTTTATACTGCATGTACAACTTCTTCTGCAGGACTTCTGCTTTTTCATGTGACTCATCCTTTAGCAAAAGTTACAGAAAACATGATCCTTTTACTCAAAAGCACTAGAAAAATGCCTTTTTTAGGGCCTAGAGAAGGGAACTGGGCAGCAAGATCTGTCCTTCAGATGTGGCCCCACACCTCTTTCTATAAAGAGACAGCATGAACCATTCTGCTGTAGCAAGAAGAAAACAAATTGTGACCAAAGGTATTTTGTTTGGCCTTTCACAATGTAGGTACCACAGTCCTCAGTATTTAAAGGTACTTTGATAGAGCAGAAAAAGAGTGAGTAAAAAGATTAAATTAAAAGATTTAATGTTAAACATTGGCTGCTAGAATCACAGTTGAATTTTGGCACAATTCTGTTCACAGATGTGAGTAAGCATCAGAGAACTGCTTAGTGTTCCTAGAATCATTCAGGTTGGGAAAGACCCTTGGGATCATAGAGTCCAACTATCAATCCTATTCTACAAGGTCACCCCTAAACCAGATTCCCCCAACACCACATCTCAGAGATTCTTAAACACATCCAGGGATGGGGACTCAACCACCACCCTGGGCAGCCCATCCCACTGCCCAGTCACTCTCTCTGGAAAGAATTTCTTCCTGATGTCCAATCTAAAACTCCCCTGATGAAGCCTGAAGCCCATCCCTCTGGTTCTATCACTAATGACCTGTGAGAAGAGCCCAGCACCAACATCTCTGTAGTGTCCTTTCAGATAGTTGCAGAGAGCCTTGAGGTCTCCCCTCAGCCTCCTCTTCCTCAAACTAAACAGCCCCAACTCCCTCAATCTCTTCTCATAAGATTTATTCTCCAGGCCCTACTCATTGTGTCCCAACAACTCCGTAGCCAGTTCAACAGCTATAAGCAAGCTTGAGAGTTTTATTCACCTTTCTCTACCAACCATGAAAAAAACAGCTTGAGAATGAAGTCAAAGCAGATTAGACTAATAAATAAATACTATAAATAGCAAAAGAATCTTGGAACTCAAAGCAAAAGTTAATAGTGCTGTTGATCCAGCAGCTGGAACAGATGCCAACTCATTCTCCTGCAGCAAGAAAAATGCACACTGCAGGAAAAAGAGCAAATTATTCCTCCTCAAATCTGTCTATTTTTTGTCCAGCCTCCCAGAACTGTAAAGTTCCCTTTTTTACTAGGTTGTGAACAGGAGAATGTTACTGGACAGAGAGGGTTGTTCTTGCACAGTCCCTTCCCCAAACCAAAGCACTTTCCCTGTCGGAGCTGGTTGACCTAGCGTGCACACAGCGCTACCCAACACCCTAGAAGATCAAACATTGGTGCCCAACTACACTACAACAGGCTTGTGAGCATTACCTTAGCTGTGGTGCTCTTCAGCCACTTCTCACTGAGATAGAGACAGAATTGCAGTGCTTGAATCTGGTCAGGACCTTTATTGAAAGGGAAAAACAAAAGCAGAGGGTGAAAAGTAAATAAAGTGAGTTTTCACTAATCCTTTCTAGTATATATTCTTCTTTCTATATATTCTCAGTACATTTCAAAGGATTAAATAAGGATCAATTAGAAGCTGTTAGGAAAGTTCTTGTGCCCCAAAATCAAACACTCCTCTATTAACTGAATTCAAATAGATAAACTAGCTTGAATTTAGCTGAAATATGTAACTTTGCTGGAAAACTTGTCTGAAGATGGGATGAGCATGGAGAAGCTTAAAGCAAGACAACGTGGCTTAGAAAGGAGGATACTACTAGCACTGCAGTGGCAAAATGGCTGTTAGTTTAGCCCACTGCTCCAAACTGGCTGTAGGATACAACAGCATTTTCACAGAATCGCAGAACATGAGGGATGGGAAGGGACCTTGAACGATCAGCCAGTCCCATCCCCCTGCCACAGCAGGATCCCCCAGATCAGGTCGCACAGGAACGTGGCCAGGTGGGTTTGAAACATCTCCAGAGAAGGAGACTCCACAAAACCCCTGGGCAGCCCCTCCCAGGGCTCTGGCACCCTCACTGGGAAGAAATTCTTTCTCATATTGATGTAGAACCTCCTCTGTTGCAGCTCACACTCGCTGCCCCTTGTCCTATCATTGGGTGCCCCTGAGCAGAGCCTGGCTCCATCCTCCTGACACCCACCCTGTCCATATTGATCAACACCCGCCAGGTCACCCCTCAGGCTCCTTTTTTCCCAAGCTGAAGAGCCCCAGCTCCCTCAGCCATCCCTCAGCAGGGAGATGCTCCACTCCCTTCATCATCTTTGTGGCTCTGTGCTGGGCTCTCTCCAGTAGCTCTATGTTCTTCAGGAACTGAGGGGCCCAGATCTGGACACAAGATTCCAGCTGTGGTCACACCAGGGCAGAGTAGAGTGGGAGAACATCTCTTGATCTGTGAACCACCCCCGTTCTGATCCACCCCAGGATGCTGTTGGCCTTCTTGGCCACAAGGGCACACTGCTGCCTCATGGTCATCCTGCTGGCCACCTTTCTCCTACACTGCTCTCCAACAGATCAGTTTTTATTCTCAAACCTCCCCAGGGTTTTATCCAAGGATACAGAACGAATCTCACAGGTCACAGGTTAGATTCTTCTCTTCTCAGACTTGTTCTCCTCACAGTTGCCACCCCTCACGACATCCCGTACGCGCCCTACCTGTTGGGAACTCCTGTGCAATCTTGTGAGCAATAGCTACAGCCCACTCTGGATTAACTATAGACAGAAGATAGGACTGAATTGTCTGCACAGTTTTAGTTGTTTCCTTGTTAACAACTGATGTGTATCCAGCATTCCTCATTTCCAGTATTTTTGGTTTCAGTTTCCTCTCAAAGACGTGTCGAGCTGCAGACATGTGTAAAGTATCTAGTGAAACCTAGAAAAAACAGGAAAGCTCTCATGTTGAAAAAGCATAAATATAGAAGGCTAATTGGAAGAATAAATAACGCAGACTACTTTAAAGAATAAATGAAGAGTTGTCTGAAGCTCTATAGTGAGGCCAAATAAGGCAAAAGAGAGACAAAAACCCCTTTTTGGTGGGGGAGAGGGGAGCAAACTTTGGAAATAAAGTCTTACAAGGTGCTACTTTACCTTCATTACTCTGGAAATCAACAGGAGTTTTGGGAAGGATTCCTCACTGAGCTCTGCAGCTGAAAGGAAAAAGCACTTTCAGTTTATTCGTAGGTACAGATGTCCACAGAGAGAGAATATCATCTTCATAGAATCATTGGGGATTGGAAGGGACCTCCAAAGATCATCCAGTCCAATCCCCCTGCCACAGCAGGATCACCCAGACCAAGTCACACAGGAACACATCCAGGAGGGTCTTGAACATCTCCAGTGAAGGAGACTCCACAACCCCTCTGGGCAGCCCCTTCCAGGGCTCTGTCACCCTCACTGGGAAGAAGTTACCTGGTGCTGGTCTGGGAAGGGGGATACTTGGATTACTTTGGTCTTTGAGAGGTTTTAGGGAAAGAATTTGTGGGTAGAATGTGTATTATCTTAGCTCCACTGAAAGCCAGTCACCTCACCAGCAGCAATTAAGGAGCACAGGGGACTTCAGCAGCACTTGGGGTGAAAAATGCTTTAATACAGCAAACCAGTAGAAAATGCACCCTGTGCAGCTTTTCAAGCTCACAGACAGGAGGTGAAGGAAGTCGAATATATATGTGACCACGACACCGAACGTACATATAATGCTCCAGAAACATTGTGTAGTTCTGAAGAATATCAGGTGGAAAGGCAGTCGGGTTTGGGCAGCTGGAGATAAGGGAATTGCATGCTGCAGAACATATTGGTGCTCCAGGTCCACAGGTGGAGAAATTCTTTTGTATGAGTTCAGGTGCTTGAGGAGGCTCAAAGCCTGGGAGGAGAAGGAAATAATTCAGTTAGAAGGAAAAGGCAAAGAAGCCCCATAACTACTGTATTTTTCCCAGCAAACGTGCCTGAGTCCTGGAGGTTTTTGTCACAGGTGGAACATCTTTGTGTAGTTCTTAATCCCTACTCTGAGCTGTGCTGAGACAGAGCTAGAGGTCACTCTGTTTCCTGAATGCTATTTTCTGACTGAGAGCTGTGCAGGCAGAATAACTCCAACAGGCTCTTGAGTGGCTGTGCTAATAAAAGGGCAAAACTGAACACAGAGGCTGTTTAACAGCAACAGACTTGGACATACCTGACTGAGCTGGATGCTGGTGTTCTTCTCATCAGCATTTTGTATGACTTGCAGGACAATTTCAATAGTTTCGTAGTCGTAAGGATCAAGCTGTTCAAGACAACATCTATTTTGTAAGTTGTTACGTAGAAAACATACCACTGAGTTAAGATTTTTCCAGTTCTAGGAACAACTACCTTGATCTAACACTGACTTTTGAGGTCCCTTTCAATCCCTTATGATTCTGTGAAGAAGCAGTGTCATGACATGCTCCTCAAAATAAAAAGAGACTTTGGACTTTCTGGACCTTAAATCCTAAAAAAGAAACTTCCAGGAGGAAAAAAAACCCAACCCAACAACTAACTCCCAAAATCCTAATAAAAACAACAAACCACCAAGGTCATGGGCTGCTCAGGGTGGTGGTTGAGTCATAGAATCATAGTCACCATCTCTGGATGTCGTGTCAGGGGATCTGGTTTAGGGGTGAACTTGTACAGTAGGGTTGATGGTTGGACTTGATGATCCCAAGGGTCTTGTCCAACCTCAATCATTTTCTGATTCTGTTAAAATGCTCCTATATATTAACTGACACTTTGGAATGTCTCCAGTGTGCTGTGGTATCTAGAAATTACTTAGTTGTCTTCCTAGAGGAAGTTGTGAACAAAGACTCTGGCTGTCTTTAAAGGAAGTTAGATGTGTTCTATTTTTTCCTGTAGAAAACTGAAAGCAAACACTTACATTCTTTAGCAAACTGGGAAAAAGACAACGTTCACATTTTTGTGGGATCACTGATCTGTCATTTGAGTGACTTCTAGGACTAGCTACACACTTCACAGAATCACAGAACATTAGGGATGGGAAGGGACCTCAAAACCTCATCCAGTCCAATCCCCCCACCACAGCAGGATCCCCTAGAGCCAGTCCCACACAAACATGGCCAGGTGGGTTTGAAATGTCTCCAGAGAAGGAGACTCCACAGCCCCCTGGGCAGCCCCTGCCAGGGCTCTGGCACCCTCACCATGAACAAGGTCCTTCTCACACTGATGGGGAACCTCCTCTGCTCCAGCTCACACCCGCTGCCCCCTGTCCTGTCACTGGGTGCCCCTGAGCAGAGCCTGGCTCCATCCTCCTCACACCCACCCTTCACATATTGATCAGCATTCATGGGGTCACCCCTCAGCATCCTTTCCAAGCTCAAGAGTTCCAGCTCCCTCAGTCTTTCCTCCTCAGGGAGATGCTCCACATCCTTTGTAATCTTTGTGGCTCTGTGCTGGACTCCCTCCAGCAGCTCTGTGACCTTCTAGAACTGCAGGACACAGAACTGGACACAAGATTCCAGCTGTGGTCACACCAGGGCAGAGTAGAGGGGGAGGAGAACCTCTCTCCATCTGCTAACCACCCCCCTTCTAATCCATCCCAGGACAACATTGGCTTTCTTGGCCACAAGGGCCCATTGCTGGCTCCTGGCCATCCTGCTGGCCACCAGGACCCCCAGGTCCCTTTCTCCTACCCTGCTCTCCAACAGGTCAGTCCCCACTTCAGAGGCTTTTTTTTGCTTGCTTTTTAGACTGTTGTTTTGTCTTTAACTTGTCTTTACCTTGTACAGTATCCCACTGAGGCTGGTGACCAGCTCATTTGTGCTTTTCAGCAGAGGAATTATTTTCAGCGCTCTGGCTAGTAATGAGGAATGAGGTTGCCTCTGGCTGTGTTCTGCAGAGTCATCTCCAACATGATTTGTATTAGCATTCTGGAGAAGAAGTGTTTCAATGCAAAGCTGCAGTGTGGCATCGCTGTCCAGCATGAAAGCACTAGAAAAGAACAGAACGTTATTTCCTCTGGCCTTTGGTGCCTCCAAGGTGTTTATTTTCTTAGGGATACACTCACCAGAGACCAGTGTGTGTACTGATTCATGCTTAACAAAACAAACACCCCTCCCAAGCTCTAAATAACTTTCGTTATTCAGGGTTTGTTCAAACCAAAACAATTCAGCAGACAGGGTTGTTATTACAGCAACAACTGAACACAGGGGGTCTGTTTCAGTTACTACCTGCAGTAATTAAAGATGAGATTTGTGTCTACGCTTGGGTTTTGTACCAGTGTCCTGATGAGTTCCTTCTTCCTTATTGATGGTTCTCTAAAGACAGTCTCAAAAGAAATCTATAGATAGAAAAACAGTCTTATCCTCTTCCCAAAGAACTCTTTCAGACAATCATAGAATCATAGAACATTAGGGATGGGAAGGGAAGGGACCTCAAAAGTCCAGTCCTCCCACCACAGCAGGATCTCCTAGATCCAGTTGCACAGGAACATGGCCAGGTGGGTTTGAAATGTCTCCAGAAAAGGAGACTCCATAACCCCCCCGGGCAGCCTGTTCCAGGGCTCTGGCACCCTCACTGGCAAGAAGTTCTTTCTCACACTGATGTAGAACCTCCTCTGTTCCAGTTCACACCTGGTGCCCCTTGTCCCATCATTGGGTGCCCCTGAGCAGAGCCTGGCTCCATCCTCCTCACACCCACCCTTCACACACTGATCAACACCCATGGGGTCACCCCTCAGGCTCCTTTTTTTCCAAGCTCAAGAGACTCAGCTCCCTCAGCCTTTCTTCCTAAGGGAGATGTTCCACTCCATCATCTTCATGGCTCTGTGATGGACTCTCTCTAGCATCTCTGTCTCCTTCTGGGACTGAGTGGCCCAGAACTGGGCAAAATTCTCCAGATGTAGTCTCCCCAAGGCAGAGGGGGAGGAGAACCTCTCTAGCCCTACTAACCAACCCCCTTCTAAGGCATCCCAGGATGCCACTGGCCTTCTTGAGCCAGCAGTGGGCCCTTGTGGCTATAGTTCAGCTCTTACATTTTCTTTAATCCAGATACTTTTAGAGCAGGAAACAGCAGTGCCTTTGACTATGCCCTCTGCCAAATAATATTTAAGCACTCCCAAGTTCTTTTACAGCACCCCCAATTATTGCATTTCTTGGTTCCTGAGGCTTATTCCAGCAGAGAAGCAGAATAAAAACTTCAGAGTACAACTAGCCCTCAGCTAACTGTGTATTTGAATGGGGCACTCTTTCTTAAATTGCAGTAAGTTTCAGAATACACTGATATTAACAAAGGCCATAAATTAATGAAAGAGACTTACACCAAGCTTGCCAAGTTGGATGCCCCATTCTGCATCAGTAACCAATTCTTGGAACTTTTTTTCTTCTTTTTCTTCACCATATTGCTTAGCAAGCTGTGCTCCAACCAGAGCCACTGCCTAAAAGGAGCAAGAAGGGAAGTCAGTACAGATATCATAAATAATCCAATCGTTGTTATCCTTTGTTATGCTTTACTTCCAGCCTTCCTTTATTTTTTTAATAGATGCAGTTATTTATTCATTTCATTCTCAGAGCTGTCAAGAACCATTCCTCCAGCCTGTCACGTAGGTCTAAATTAATGCAGGACCTGAAGTAAATAATTTTAAGCTTTGGAATGGGAGCTGGGTCTCTTGAGCTTGGAAAAAAAGGAGACTGAAGGGTGACTTCATTAATGTTTATGAATATGGAAAGGGTGGGTGTGAGGAGGATGGAGCCAGGCTCTGCTCAGGGGCAGGGGATCCTGCTGTGGTGGGGGAATTGGTCTAGATGATCTTTCAAGGTCTTTTCCAATCTCTAATGTTCTGTGAGTCACGATGAATAATGTCAAACTATTGCACTTCCATAAGATATTGCTGATGTCTTTATTTAAAAACCCCTCTTTTAAGAGTCAGAAGCCCTCTTTATCCACTCAGGAAATACAGTGCCTTGGGAACTCACCAAAACTTTCCTGTAGTTTTGCCATGTATAGTTGATGACATCCCACAGCTTGTGGAATATATCTTCCTTGGGCAGAATCAGGCAGTAGCCCAATGCCAGGTTCTGGTCTATGACACGACAGTTGAACACCTGTTTTAAGAGGAAAAAGAAAACCCACCAAAAAAAGCCATTATAAACTTTAGAAATGTATTTAAACCCATCTGTCCATGTTCCTGTGTGGCTTGATCTAGGTGATCCTGCTCTGGAAGGGGAATTGGACTAGATGATCTTTGGAGGTCCCTTCCAATCCCTAATGTTCTGTGATAACAGGGATTGAGAGGCAAATTGGGACTTAAAGTTGTAGGGAAAATAATAAACATGCATTTCAGCTTCTAGAACTTAAAATCTAAATATGCTGACACCAGCCTAAAAGCAACGTCCCTTAGTCTAAACTCCCTTAGGAGTTGGGATGCTGCAGGTTTTGCAAATGGCTTCTTTAAAACCTCTGCTCAACTACAAGTGTGCCAGCAGGAGTAGGGGGGTTATGGTCCCCTTGTATTTGGCACTGGTGAGGCCACATCTTGAGTATTGTGTCCAGTTTTGGGCTCTTTGTGCTGGAGTGGGTGCAAAGGAGGGCAACTAAGCTGGTGAAGGGCCTAGAGAATAAATCTGATGAGGAAGGACTGAAAGAGCTGGGGCTGTTTAGTTTGAGGAAGAGGAGGCTGAGAGGAGACCTCATCACTTGCTACAGCTACCTGAAAGGACGTTGTGGAGAGGTTGGTGCTGGTCTCTTCTCACAAGCAATTAGTGATAGAATGAGAGGGAAGGGGTTCAAGTTGCAACAGGGGAGGGTTAGACTTGATCTTAGGAAAAATGTTTTCACAGAAAGGGTGGTCAGGCACTGGAATAGGCTTCCCAGGGAGGAGGTTGATTCACCCTCCCAGGATGTGTTTAAAGATCATTTGGATGAGGTGTTGAGGGGTCTGGCTTAGGGGTGAACTTGTAAGGTAGGGTAGATGGTTGGACTTGATGATCCCAGGGGTGTTTTCCAACCAGAGTGATTCTGTGAAATGTAAATGAAAAGCCTGAAAACAGCAGAACATTATAAAAGCTGCTGTTACAATTTATAAGTCTTTAAATCACCCCACAAAAAAGACAGGGTGAATTTTAAAGATGTTCTTTCTTTTTTGCCAGAAGGTGCAGGTTTTGTGACAGACGATCTCAGAAATGGCTTCTGCCATCACAAGAAATTGTCCCTTTCTTCTTAGAGAAGAAGGAGCTCGCTCTAATCCTTTCCAGAGCACTCTTACCTTGTGTAGTAAGGTCAGGATAGTGGTCACAATTAGTGAGTTGCACTTCTGTTTCATAGCAAGGAGGAAGCTTTCAATTTCATGTAGCAAATTGCCATTGTGCAGCTATTAAACAAAAGACAGGACATGGTTAAAAATAAATTCAAAACCCTTCAGCTTGTCATTTATAGCATAACAGGAGGTACTGTCTGATCTTTCAAGGTCCCTTCCAATCCCCAGTGTTCTGTGATTTAATTAAGGTCTGACAGAGATCTCAAGATAGTGATTTCTGTTTCCAAAGGCTTTTGAACCAAGGAGTTTTCCACTTGCAGCTCCTCCCGTCCTACT
The DNA here is from genome assembly GCA_013400115.1 of Rhinopomastus cyanomelas. Taxonomy (NCBI): domain Eukaryota; kingdom Metazoa; phylum Chordata; class Aves; order Bucerotiformes; family Rhinopomastidae; genus Rhinopomastus; species Rhinopomastus cyanomelas. The sequence goes on from VXBP01003685.1 coordinate 184,509, forward strand.
CAATGATAAAACAATGGGACAGAACATATGAAACCACTATTCAGGGGGATTGGACTAGATGATCTTTCGAGGTCTCTTCCAATCCCTAATGATTCCAGGATTAGCACTCCTTTTATTGCTGGCCTCCTTGCAGAGACTAGAAGTTTAGATCTGACTGGGCTGCCATTCAGCAAGACCTGGACAGGCTGGAGACCTGGGCACAGAGAAATGTAGTGAAGTCTAACAAGGGAAAGTGTGGAGTCTGGCCTCTGGGCAAGAACAACCCCAGGGACCAGGACAGGCTGGGGACTGACCTGTTGGAGAGTAGTTTAGGAGAAAGGGACCTGGGGGTCCTGGTGGCCAGCAGGATGGCTATGAACCAGCAGTGTGCACTTGTGGCCAAGAGGGCCAACAGCATCCTGGGGTGGATCAGAACGGGGGGTGGTTAGCAGATCAAGAGAGGTCCTTCTCTCCCTCTACTCTGCCCTGGTGAGACCACACCTGGAGTGTTGTGTCCAGTTGTGGGCTCCTCAGTTCAAGAGGGATGTGGAGCTGCTGGAGNTCACTGGAGAAGTTTAAGACCTGCCTGGATGTGTTCCTGTGTGACTTGGTCTGGGTGATCCTGCTGTGTCAGGGGGTTGGACTGGATGATCTTTGGAGGTCCCTTCCAATCCCTAATGATTCTGTGATTCTGTGAATGAACTTTGCAAAGAGAAATCGAGAAGGATAACAAACAGGGAGGAAACTACCAGCTTCTTTCACAAAATGACCCAATATCTGAACAACTGTTAGTAATTTCCGAAAGGTCGCGGCGATGGCCGCTCCCACACCCATCAAATTCTTACAGAACTACTTGAAGCTTGCTAAAGGTTTACTCTCAGCACTGTCTTTGCCATACCCTTACACTCAGGGACAAGTCCATATTGTTCGATATGCCGTGCTGCACACAGGATCCAAACGAACAGACGATCAGCCGCAAAGTTAACTCGCACTGGCTGCACTCCCTGAGGTTCTGCAGCATTATAGAGATGGGAGTTTTGGCCGGCAGCAGAAGGTTCTGCCCTGTGATGCATTTCAAAAACAAACCCCAGAAAAGAATTAGTATATTGAGTATATTGTCCTTGGAATGAATATCAGAGAAGCTTCTCTTTTGTCTTACATTTGAGACACAGGATCAGTCTGAGTTCAGTTTGAAACCTTAAATTTTAAGGGCTTTTAATTTAGTGTTGACTCCCATTTTACTCCAAGACCAGAAGTTGGTCACAGTCTTGGAAAGACTCTAATAGACCCTGGCTCGCAGTGGTAGAACTTCAGAAGCTTTAACATGTTCAAAATCATGTGTCTGAATGGCAGCAACTACCACCCAAACTGATGTGGTCTGTGCTGAACAGAGTAATCCCCTGGAATATGGCTTTGCCCAGGGGGGTTGTGGAGTCTCCTTCTCTGGAGAAGTTCAAGACCCGCCTGGATGTGTTCCTGTGTGACTTGGTCTGGGTGATCCTGCTGTGGCAGGGGGACTGGACTGGATGATCTCTCAAGGTCCCTTCCAATCTCTAATGACTCTATGATAAACCTCAGGCTTTCTATTGGTTGGTTTATGCTTTTAACCCGGTGAATCTGCCATCACGATACCTTCAATAAAAGCACAGTTTGCCAGGCTTGTGGAGTCCAAAGGATACAGCTTGTTCTCTGAAAGATAAATGAAGAATTAGGAAAGAAGCATTTAAGTCAAGAAGGTTTAAAAAAAATAACTTCAAACACTCAGTGCTGCTTTTAGTGAGCTGGAAGTCTCTGAGGGGTTTTTGCAGCACCTACAACATTGTTGAATTCTGTTTATAATACTTGATATTTTCAAATAACTGTGAGTAGAAAATACCAGGACAATGACTGTAGAATAAGCTGAAATTATGCTGGATGAAATCCTATCTTCATTAGTGGCTACCAGATGAGGTTTAGAGAAGATCAGGTCAAGTTTATGGTATCACTTCTACAGAGCACCCTCCATATCTTGAGGTATTTGTCATTCAGCTTCATCCTGATTGCTCCTGGAAGGGGTCCGGAGGAGAGCAACTCAAAGGCTCAGAGGGCTGGAGCACCTCCCCTCTGAGGACAGCCCAAGCAAGTTGGGGTTGTTCAGCCTGAAGAAGGGGAGGCTCCCAGGTGACCTTCAAGCAGCTTTCCAATCTCTGACAGGGGCTCCAAGAAAGCTGGGGGAGGGCTTTTGACACAGGTGGTAGTGAGAAGACAAAAGGAAAACGCTCCAGACTTGAAGAGGGGAGACTGAGGTTGAACATGAGGAACAAATTATTTTCTGTGAGGGTGAGGAGATGCTGGAACAAGTTGCCCAAGGTAGCTGTGGCTGCCCCATTGCTGGCAGTGCTGAAGGGCAGGATGGCTGGGGCCCTGAGTAACCTGCTCTAGTGAAGGTGCCCCTGCCTCTGCAGTGGGGCTGGAACTCAACGATTTGAAGGTCCTTTCCAACCCTGGCCATTTTATGATGATTCTGATTCCTGACCCAGAACAAACCCCCAAATAATCTTTTATTTTATAGCCCTCAATGGATTTTTCTTCCATGACTTTGTCTAACAGATTTCTCAGGTGATAATTTCCACAAACATTGAATTAATTATATTTACAGACAAAACTTAATGAAAGATTTTAAATTGACTTGATATTGAGGAAAAAGTTTACCAGAAACAGGCAGAAGAGAAGAAACAGTTTCATATGCAACTGGAAGAGCTATCTGTGGATCAAGAACTATCCCATCTTCATTAAAGAAGTCATTGAAAGTCCACTCTTCGTAAGGATCTTTATCTCCTCCAAAAGATGTTGTCTAAAGAACAGTGTCAAAAGCACACACAATAAAAAGAACAGCTAGTAAGTCTACTAATAAATTAGGTGGTATGAGAGATTCTAGTGTTCCAGTAGAATAACAGAACTCTCCCTTTTTAAAATGGGCTCTATTAGTAGTAGTAGTACATTTCCTACGTGGAGCAGCCACATTTCCTGCTGCAGTTAGTTCTAGAGCCAAAATTCATCCTTAATTAATCTAAATGGAAGCTTTCATTAACACTCTTGGCCAAGTATTCTAAACAAGCATTTTCCAAGCAGATCATTTAGTAGAAAACTGCTGTTCAGTGCATGAATGTACTTGATATTGTGGATCTACTGCACTCAAACTGTAAGAACCTGTTAAATTTAAGAAGTGCTGCCTGACCCAAACAAAAACCAAAGATGCTCTTCAAGAACTTGATCCATCTTTAAGTTTTATGAAACTGTTGGGAATATCTTCATGCAGTGTCTGCTGTTAAAAACCAAACCCTCCCTGCTATATTTTACATTTTTTAAACAAGCAAAGAAATCAAACTATTCTAAATTCAGCTGTCTAACCTCTCTAGCTACCTTGGCAGCAGCTGTTGAGTAAAATCACTACTATTTTCAGTCATATTGCCAGGGTTTCCTACACTGAAACCTTGCTTTCAGTACTCAAATCAGTTTACTCTTTACCTTGAAGCACACTCAAGAGGATTTTTTTATTTGATGTGTGTTTTCCTTTGCTGCTGTTTGCTTTTTAAACAAGCTGATTAAATATTGCTGGTGAAATGGGAGAAGTAGAAGCCTGTACAGCAAACACTCTCCAGTCAATCAAGACATTATATATGTTACAGAAACATACGTATGCTAGTGTGAAATACCTTTGCTGTAAATCCATAGTTGTCTATTTGGCATTGTCTGTAAATCTCTTTGGCAGCCAACGTGTATTTAGTTAGTTCCAGAGAGTCTAACAGCAAATCTGCAAAATATTGTGAGGGCACAATGAAGGGCAAGTTCATTTATTCCTGTTAACAGCAAGGAGGTGTTTTGCAGTAGCTGTTTTTACAGGGACACATACATGGTCACTTTGAGAGGGTAACTCTGCCCTGGTGAGACCACACCTGGAGTGTTGTGTCCAGTTGTGGGCTCCTCAGTTCAAGAGGGATGTGGAGCTGCTGGAGAGCGTCCTCCCTGATGAGGACAGGCTGAGGGAGCTGGGTCTCTTGAGCTTGGAGGAGACTGAGGGGTGACCTCATTAATGTCTATAAATATGTGAGGGGTGGGTGTCAGGAGGATGGAGCCAGGCTCTGCTCAGTGTCATCTAGTGATAGGACAAGGGGCAGTGGGTGTCAGCTGGATCAGAGGAGGTTCCACATCAATCTGAGAAGGAACTTCTTCACAGTGAGGGTGACAGAGCCCTGGAACAGGCTGCCCAGGGAGGTTGTGGAGTCTCCTTCTCTGGAGAAGTTTAAAACCCGCCTGGATGCGTTCCTGTGGGACCTGGTCTGGGTGATCCTGCT
>VXBP01003685.1:188841-209546 GCA_013400115.1 Rhinopomastus cyanomelas
TGGAGTCTCCTTCTCTGGGGACTTTCAAGGCCCGCCTGGATGCGTTCCTGTGTGATCTGTGTTAGATAGTTTTGTCCTGCTGCGGCAGGGGGGTTGGACTCGATGATCTGTTTGGGTTCCTTCCAACCCCTAACATCCTATGATCCTATGATTCCCAAGGTGAACAGAAATAAACAACACTAGGAATTACCTGGGCTACACAGTGTAGCAGCTTGGCAAGCCATTTCATAGATGACTGCTGGAAGATTCATATCGTTAGGCGTGATCATCGGAACGTCGCCTCCCAGCATGTGACAGAGCCTTTGACACACTGAAAACAGCAGCTTCCCTGTTTCTTCGTTACAGTGATTTTCATAGAACTCCCTATTGAAAAAATGGCTGTTAGGAATGAAACTTAGAACATTCCTGAAAGAGTTTACTGAACACCACATTTTTTAATTATTCTAAATAGTTAAAACACTGTAAATTTTTAAATGCTTAGGTAATTCTTTTATTTCACCTGTATCACTCACTGTGACTAAAACCTCTGTGACTGAGGGAGAACAACACGATGGATCTTACCTTGGAGATAAATTCTGAAGCACACAGAACATTAGGGATTGGAAGGGATCTCAAGAGATCATCCAGTCTAATCCCTCCACTACAGCAGGATCTCCTAGATCCAGTCACACAGGAACATGGCCAGGTGGGTTTGAAACTTCTCCAGAGAAGGAGACTCCACAACCCCCCCTGGACGGCTCCTTCCAGGGCTTGGTCACTCTCACTGGGAAGAAGTTCCTTCTCACATTGGTGTGGAACCTCCTCTGTTCCAGTTTACACCCACTGCCCCTTGTCCTATCATTAGATGCCCCTGAGCAGAGCCTGGCTCCATCCTCCTGATACCTGCTCTTTCTGTATTTATCAACGTTAATGAGGTCACCCTTCAGTCTCCTTTTTTCCAAGCTCAAGAGACCTGATCCCTCAAACTTTCCTCATCAGGCAGATGCTCCCCTCCCTTCATCATCTCTGTGGCTCTGCGCTGGAGTCTCTCCAGCAGCTCTGTGTCCTTCTGAACAGAGTGGCCCAGAACTGGACATTTATGGAAAATATATTTACCATTTCTATTACATAAGGAAAAAGACCCTCAAGAACCTGTTTCCTCTGTTGTACAGGTACTTACTCCTGCAAAGTATCAGAAATGTTACAGCAAAGTCTATTAAAAATGACAATTTTGAAAACCTCTGCAATTTTTACCTGCATATTTTTATAGCATCTTCAACTCTTCCAGCATCTAGTGCTCTGAAGGCCAGTTCTTGTCCCAGTTCTAGCTCTGACCTTTGCAGGAGCAAGGCCAGTCTATACAACCTTGATTCAGTGGATCGGTTCTTGGTTTTCCCATCTTCAGAGTTAAAATTCATTGCATGTGCTTTCCTAGACCTTGAGAGAGATCTGGCAGCTTCATAAGCTTTTATGTGAGTCTCAAGCAGACTAGACATCAGTGAAGGGTTCCTGAATTCTTCAACTGAAAGAAAGATATCAAAATCTTCCTACAAAAAAAAAAAAGTAGACATTTTTACTTCTGGAACTTCCTCTACGCATCTTGGGTTTGTTTTGTTTGCTTCTTTTGTTGAGGTGTTTTAATTTCTTGTTTGATTCTTAGAGAGATATTTTCAGTATGAAGTTGACTTTACGAGTTTCTCAGAGTTACTAATTTATGCAACAAATCAGATATTTGCTAAGTAAAATAACAAAATCTGAAGGATACTGGCTGGCCAAATGCTGTATTAAGTAAGTTTACAAACCATAATAAGATGTTTATAAAACATTACAGTACTCTCTCATGAAATCTTTGAAGTGTTAGTAGCAATTTGGACTTTTGGGGGAGTGATTTTTTTGGTTTAAATGGGCAAGTGAGATCTAGTAATTAGGAACATTCCCACCCACTATTGAAATTGCCAGATTAGCCTTAGAATCTGTTGGAAACCAAGAACAAAACCAACCTTTGCAGGGAAGTTGTAAATACAGTTACTTTTGAGAGTCACCCATGTTCCAGGCTCTTCTCAGTGTCATCTAGTGATAGGACGAGGGGCAATGGGTGTGAGCTGGAACACAGGAGGTTCCACATTAATCTGAGAAGGACCTTCTTCCCAGTGAGGGTGACAGAGCCCTGGAACAGGCTGCCCAGGGTGGTTGTGGAGTCTCCTTGTCTGGAGATGTTCAAGACCCGTCTGGACGTGTTCCTGTGTGATCTTTCACGGTCTCTTCCAATCCCTAATATTCTGTGATTATATTAAAAGTGGTTTGGAACAATTAAGTCACCTACCTGCAGGGCAGCAAGGGTTTCAAATATCTTTAGGTTTGCTTCACATTCATCTTTCTTCAGAGGGTTGTCTGGTGAAGGAGACAAACATTCATTTCCTGACTCCTCTTACATTGAAAGCGTTAAGATTGCAAAGGTGCAGCTTACCTTTTTGAATGCTGAACAGGAACTTCTGGATTTTCACAAGTGTCTCAGTCATAAACACTTGTGTTCTGTGCTGCAGGAAGAGTTAGTTACCAAAGGTTACTGTAGATCTGCTCCCTTTCTAGAAGCAGCAAGTACTCTACAGCTGTGATCTGTTTGCACGCTCCACGCAGGCTCACTGGAGTTTTGAAAAGACCCACCCTTGTCCCTTTGCTCTTCCTTCCTTGCCCAGAACAACTCCCTAAAACAACCCACAACAAAAATTCTCTTCTGTGGCTGCAAGATAGTAGTATGTGCAGTAAACTGTGAAGCTTCAACCCACTTTGGTGGGTGGCAAAGCCACACACCTCTGGTTTTTAGCTGCTTGGAAAATACCCTTTTAAAGAAAGAACTGGAACGTACACAGGATTAGAGGCATAAAAAATAATGCAGCAGGACTTAGAAACTGTTAATGAAATTCAAATAGCCACACACCATGTGGAGATGGCTTTAAAATTACAAAAAATAGTTGTCTGGTACAGAGAATCAGCAGAAACTGAAGTGGACAGAGGATTCAAGAGGTTACCTAGTCCAACCTCTTGCTCAGAGCAGGACCACTTTGTCATCACTTTATGCTGGAGACATAGAATCAATAGTGGTTTCAAGGGACCTTCAAAGATAATCTAGTTCAATACCCCTGCCACAGCAGGATCCCCTGGATCAAGTCACACAGGAACACATCCAGGTGGGTTTTAAACGTCTCCAGAGAAGGAGACTCCACAACCCCCCTGGGCAGCCCGTTCCAGTGCTCTGTCACCCTCACTATGAAGAAGGTCCTTCTCAGATTGACGTGGAACCTCCTATGTTCCAGTTTACACCCACTGTCCCTTGTCCTATCACTAGATGACACTGAGCAGAGCCTGGCTCCATCCTGACACCCACCCTTCACCTATTTATAGACATTAATGAGGTCACCTCTCAGCGTCCTCTTCTCCAAGCTCAAGACACCCAGCTCCCTCAGCCTCTCTTCGTGAGGCAGGTGCTCCACTTCCTTCATCGTCCTTGTTGCCCTATGCTGGACTCCCTCCAACAGCTCCACATCCCTCTTGAACTGTTCTTACACTTTCATCCCCTACCTTTTTTCAAGCAGCTGAGGAAGAACAGTGTTTAGAATAACTTGCATACACACTGTATGACATGCAGTGATTTGGTACCTCCTCAGAATTGTCCGCGTTGTTCCGCAATACCAGCGTTCCCCATATAATCAATCTCTCTGCAACTTTCTCAGCTTCAGCAACAGGCAGAGATTTTAACAAAGTCAGGCATTCTTCTCCCTGAAAAGAGCAGTAAAGTAGAGGTAGAGCAGGTCTAAGATTACAGCAAGCAGAACAACTTGCCCCTGTTTTGAAAACAGGCTTCATTGTCTTTATAAATTCTGAGATCACAGAGTCACTGAACATTAGGGATTGGAAGGGACCTCAAAAGATCATCTAGTCCAATTGCCCTGCCAGAGCAGGATCTGACATGAAGGAGCTTAGTACCCTTTCTTTGTCAATCAAGTCTATCGTCCTCAGCGTGTAGACTTCCACAGTGGGCAGCACATATGCCTTCACAACTTTCAAACCATCTTCCAGAGAAGTAGGGGTGTCTTGTTTGAGAATGTATTTCACTAGCATCTGTAAGAAGAAAACAGATTCAGCCTTTAGATTGTTGAAATACAACAAAGGAAGCTGTTTACACCCAGGACCTCTGCATTGTAGTCGTACAGTTCATAGCCAGCAAGTTATTTGGAAATCTACAACTTCTGCTTGGAGAAAACTTGAGTAAAGCATAACTAGGAGAAGTTTGGGCTTGGGGGGGAAAAAATTACCCTGAGAACTCTCAAAATTCAGGAGANCTTGAACTGTTCTTACATTTTCATCCCCTACCTTTTTTCAAGCAGCTGAGGAAGAACAGTGTTTAGAATAACTTGCATACACACTGTATGACATGAAGTGATTTGGTACCTCCTCAGAATTGTCCGCGTTGTTCCGCAATACCAGCGTTCCCCATATAATCAATCTCTCTGCAACTTTCTCAGCTTCAGCAACAGGCAGAGATTTTAACAAAGTCAGGCATTCTTCTCCCTGAAAAGAGCAGTAAAGTAGAGGTAGAGCAGGTCTAAGATTACAGCAAGCAGAACAACTTGCCCCTGTTTTGGAAACAGGCTTCATTGTCTTTATAAATTCTGAGATCACAGAGTCACTGAACATTAGGGATTGGAAGGGACCTCAAAAGATCATCTAGTCCAATTGCCCTGCCAGAGCAGGATCTGACATGAAGGAGCTTAGTACCCTTTCTTTGTCAATCAAGTCTATCGTCCTCAGCGTGTAGACTTCCACAGTGGGCAGCACATATGCCTTCACAACTTTCAAACCATCTTCCAGAGAAGTAGGGGTGTCTTGTTTGAGAATGTATTTCACTAGCATCTGTAAGAAGAAAACAGATTCAGCCTTTAGATTGTTGAAATACAACAAAGGAAGCTGTTTACACCCAGGACCTCTGCATTGTAGTCGTACAGTTCATAGCCAGCAAGTTATTTGGAAATCTACAACTTCTGCTTGGAGAAAACTTGAGTAAAGCATAACTAGGAGAAGTTTGGGCTTGGGGGGGAAAAAATTACCCTGAGAACTCTCAAAATTCAGGAGATTTGTCTGGTTCCACAGGACGGCGTGGAACTTTCCCAGAAATACTCATGTTTTCTCCTGAATAAAGGAAAGATGCCCCCCAAAAAATTTAAACATGAAAAAAGCCACCAAATGTTGTTCACAGTGATGCTGGAAGGAATCTGATCCTGATGTGTTGAGAGGACTTAGCCTTCTATTACTCTGTGAGCTTCTTAATCTCTTTCCAGCTCTCCCATACAGAAAGAACTAGACTATCAACGCTGTGCTCATCAGGTTCTGTTCAGCCAATCTGCTAATTCTTTACAATAAAGTTGGCTTTCACGCAAAAAACATGTCCCCACAGAACAAGAAAACTGATATTGATTGGAAGGAGGAGTTACCAGCTGCTAAGATTTTTGGTTTCCACCACCCCATGAAAATACACAGAGCTAAGTGTGAGGGTTTTTGTTCAACAGAAGAGAGAGTAATGCTGATCATGTACCATTATCATCTGCTTGTCCCTTAGAAGATTAGTATCTCTTATCCCATAGTCTCGCAAAAGCTTCTTCATCTCCATCAGCCGATAGCTTTCCTGCAGTAACTTCACCCTATGGACATAGTAGGCTACGATGAGTTTATTTGCTCCCTACAGCTGTGTGATTTAATCATCACACCACAGCAGACACACAACGTTTCCCCCTGCTCCAGTCAGAATTCCACATGAATGTGCAGACTGGGGATCATAGAATCATTCAGTTTGGAAAAGGCTCTTGGGATCAGAGTGTCAAACTCTACAGGTTCACCCCTAAAAGGGATCATAGAATCATTAGGGATTGGAAGGGACCTCCAAAGATCATCCAGTCCAATCCCCCTGCCACAGCAGGATCACCCAGACCAAGTCACACAGTCAGTCAAGGTTAGAAGGGACCACAGGATCATCCAGTTCCAACTCCCCTGCCATGGGCAGGGACACCCCACCCTAGATCAGGCTGGCCAGAGCCCCATCCAGCCTGGCCTTAAACACCTCCAGGGATGGGGCCTCCACCACCTCCCTGGGCAACCCGACCCAGGCTCTCCCCACTCTCACAGTGGAGAACTTCCTCCTCACATCCACTCTAAATCTACCCATCTCCAGCTTTGCTCCATTCCCCCTAGTCCTGTCGCTACCTGACATCCTAAAAAGCCCCTCCCCACCCTTTTTGTAGCCCCCTTCAGATACTGGAAGGCCACCATAAGGTCACCTGGGAGCCCCCTCTTCTCCAGACTGAACAGCCCCAACTCTCTCAGTCTGGCCTCACAGGAGAGGATGTTGCCTTACTTGACATGATCCATTTCCAAATGCTGCTTCACCAGCTGTTCCACCGCTGTACTCCACGGTACTATAGCACCACGCATTATCTGCAGAACTGCATCAAATTTCAGCTACAAAGGGAACACAGAGAGATGATTTTTCACAATAAGCTACAAGTTAAAAACTGTTTTTCATTGCAAACTGATGTAACAGAGCCACTTGCTGCCCATCAGGTAAAATACACTTACGTTGGTATCGGAGATACAGCTGACGACGGCTATGGCTTTCGCCTCCCATGCGGTTTCAAAGACGGACGCAGACCACGTATGATGTCCTAGCAAGTCCTGTATGTTTTGATAAAAAGACTGTTAGGAAGGTAGGAGCATCTTATAACATAAACAAAGCCTAATGGGTATCAAGGCTAGATTTGGCCCTCTTCTGTTGTATCTGTTAATGCCTTACTACTGAAATAGTAACTATCAACAAATTCATTCACAGGAGAAAGCTAATTTGAGAGCTGGTCTTAAAATTTTAGTGGAAATAATAACAGCTGTCAAGTTTGTTTTCTGCTTACTCATGTTTAACAAGCTTTAGTAAATGGAAAATATGGATACCTTTATATACTGGAGAAGAAGATCATCCTTTTGTAGATTATGTTCGCACAGGTAGGGCTTTATAAACTTCTCCAGAGTGGATGGGACGAGCTCCGGTGCCAAAATCTTATCAAACATGCGAAACACAATAGTAGTTGCGTTCTCCTGGGCAGGAAGTAGAACAGTACCACGTCAGAACATGATGAGTTAGAACATTTCAAGAACTAGCATTCTTCTTTAGCTCAAATACAGCTTTATTTGCAAAGCCCCTAGTTGGTCAGACCTACTTCTAATTGCTCACTGCTAGTGGCTGCTCCACAACGTACGATCTGTAATGAACTGCAGGCCATGGGTTGAAGCCCTACCTTCTCGGAGTGTCTTGTCTCACTGTATTCATTTCTAGCCAGGGTTGAAACCAAATTTAAAAAAACACAACAGATCACACAGTTATAGCAGCTTGTGAAGACAAGTTTAACCAACAAGTCACAGAATCATAGAACATCAGGGATTGGCAGGGACCTTGAAAGATGAGCCAGTCCAGTCCCTCTGACCCAGCAGGATCCTCTAGATACAGTCGCACAGGAACATGGTTTTAAATGTCTCCAGAGAAGGAGACTCCACAACCCCCCTGGGCAGCCCCTGCCAGGGCTCTGGCACCCTTACTGGGAAGAAGGTTCTTCTCAGATTGATGTGGAATCTGCTCTGCTCCAGCTCACACCCATTATTGTCCTATTATTGGGTGCCCCTGAGCGGAGCCCAGATGCATCCCCCTGACACCCACCCTTTCCTTATTTTTCAACGTTAATGAGGTCACCCTTCAGTCTCCTTTTTTCCAGGCTCAAGAGAACCAGCTCCCTCAGCCTTTCCTCATCAGGGAGATGTTCCCCTCCCTTCATCATCTTTGTGGCTCTGTGCTGGACTCTCTCCAGCATCTCTGTGTTCTTCAGGAACTGAGGGGCCCAGAACTGAACGCAACATTCCAGACCAGGGCAGAGCAGAGGGGGAGAAGAACCTCTTTCGGTCTTCAAATCACCCTCTTTCTAACCCACCCCAGGATGCCACTGACCTTCTTGGCCACAAGGGCACATTGCTGGCTCACTGTCATGCTGATGGCCACCAGGACCCCCCCAGACCTCTTTCTCCTATGCTGGTCTCCATCAGGTCAGTTCCCAACCTATCCTAGTACCTGAGGCTGTTCTTGTCCAGAGACAAGACTCTAAAATCCATCAGGATTCCTCTTTTGTCTGGCTCTTAACCACGTGCTACATTTTTCTCCTCCTCCTCTCGAGCTGGGATGAAGGTTGATCTTAAGGTCTCTTCCAACCAAAGAGATTCTAGGATTATTAGCACAACTCACTAGTCAAGAGCACTTTGTGAAGCATCTGCAGAATTACCTTTTCAAAATCACGGAGTGCCAGCCTGCAGTTGTATTTTCTGTACAGCTTTCTCAGCTCCTGCAAATCATTTACCAGCTTCTTCAGCCTACGCACCTCTTTGCAGTCACAGTGCTTCTGAAAGATTTTAGAAGTCAAATGTTAGAAGACTTGCCACAATCTTCCAGACAATTATTGGTCTAAGACAAGGGTAGTTGACTAACAATTCATCAAGGAAGATTCTGGTAAGACATTAGGAGAAAAGGTTCTTTCTACATGCTGTGACAGTGCACTAGCAGAGCTTGCACAAGGAAAAGGGATGAGCATTTAGTTCACTGGAAGTTAGGTAAAGGGGTAGGAATGATGTAGGAACCTACAGCTGACATTGGAGTCAGACCACTATGTTTCATGGGGTTTTACCAAGAAACCTCGCCATTGTTGATGCTTTGCCATGCTGAAGGGTTTCTACGTATACAGGCTGAACTGTTACTGACTTACACAGAATATCCATGTTTCCAATGTTTAAAAAGCAAATCCTTGTATTTGCCATGTTCTTACCAGAGACCACTGGCCATAAGTTGTCGGTCCCATTTCACCTTGATCTTTACTTGTAAAAAAAATCTCTGCCATTTGGAGTCCGTTGTCTGGCCAGTTTGCCTGTCCAAAAGAATCACAGAACAGATTGGAAGGGACCTCATCCAGTCCAATCCCCCTGCCACAGCAGGATCACCTAGACCAAGTCGCACAGGAACACATCCAGGCAGGTCTTAAATGTCTGTAGAGAAGGAGACTCCACAACCCCCCTGGGCAGGCTGTTTCAGTGCTCTGAATTGGTATTAGCAAACTACATCACACGCATGGAAGCATAAGACATGTGGCATTTCTGTGGGAATTTACCTTATCAATCAATTCAAGGTTTCGAGCAGCTTGTTCCAGCCATTTTGCTAATATTTTCTGGAAAGAAAAATAAACACAGTGCTAAGTGGAGTTATGCTGCCTGTCAAAGCAAAATTTATCATTAGACATTTGTTTTTAAAAAAATCATTTAAAATCTAAACTGTAGGGCACAGAATCCATCTAAAAGACAGAGGAACACTGTTCTAATCACAGAACATTAGGGATGGGAAGGGATCCCGAAAGATCTAGTCCAATTCCCCTTCCAGAGCAGGATCATCTAGATCCAGTCACACAGGAACATGTCCAGGCAGGTTTTAAATGTCTCCAGCGAATGAGACTCCACAACCCACCCCGGGCAGCATCTTCTACTGCTCTGTCACCCTCACTGGTGAAGAAGTTCGTTCTCATATTGATGTGGAACCTCTGTTCCAGCTCACACCTGCTGCCCCTTGTCCTGTCATTGGATGCCCCTGAGCAGAGCCTGGCTCCATCCTCCTGACACCTGCCCTTTCCATATTTATCAACATGAATGGAGTCACCCCTAAATCTGTAGGTCAGACTACAAAAGTATCTTAGCCTGAGAAAATGCCATTTTGCATGTCTTGAGTCAGTCTTACCTGTCCCTTTGGCACAGCTCTTCTTATGAAAGGGATCACGACGTTTTTAAGCCACAAGCACAGTTCCTTCAAAGGAACGGTGAAATGGATAGCATCAAGCAAGTTCTCCACCATTTTCTCATCAAAGCTGCTTTCAAAATCTGCCTAAAATATTAAAACAGAACAATTACAGCTATACATTTGAATGATACTATGTAAAGTTGTGTCACTAAGAGGAGGAACCTCTAGTTTTCACAAAGAGGAAGAGAAAAAGATCAGAAAAATATATGCTTAATCATAGAATCATTAGGGATTGGAAAGGACCTGGAAAGATCATCTAGTCCAATCCCCCTGCCACAGCAGGATCCCCTAGACCAAGTCCCACAGGAGCACATCCAGGGGGGTTTTAAATGTCTCCAGAGAAGGAGACTCCACAACTCCCCAGGGCAGCCTGAAGTCCTGCACTAAGTAACAGAGCAGCCCACAGTCAATGTTATTAATATTTCATTCAGGATAAGGAGTCTATGTGATAATTTTTAAAGGATTTTAAAGCAGCCAGCAAATATCCACTTAAAAACTCAGAGAGCTGTGCTTGCAAGAAACTGAATGAAGAATTATAATCCCCACAGAATAAATCAAAGAACTCTGCTCCTTCAGACCCAGAAATAGGTGCTCTGACACAATAAATACCAGCTTATGACTAAATCAATAAGAAATTCAGCCTTCTGAAGAGTCAGGTGAACAGGTCATCACTGTGATAATAGATGAGATTATCCCATAGACCTTAGCTTCCGTGAGGAGCTGTTTCATAACAGCTTTTTTTCCTGATTTTGTTAGATGAGGCTGGAAAATTTAAGAGACTTCACGCTCTTCATAAATACCGAAGAGATATTCATGCCATCTCACCTGATGCCTCAGCCAGAGGTACTGTGCAGAAGGTAAATTTCCTTCTTCTAGCTGAAGAAGGATAGTCTTGAAAACATCTTCACTATTCACGAATTCTGTCCAAGCAATGCCACTAGAAGCAAGAGGATAAAGCAAAAGAAGTCTATATCAGACAGTGCATGTTTTGAATATATAGGGTGACTTAACCTCTCTGCGTTCTCCACAGCAGAGGATGGGAAACTTCTGAAAAGGAAAGGTTTAACATTTAAGGAACTGAAATGAAAAATTGAAACTAAAATTAAACAAAAATCTTCATTCCCATGACTCGGTCATCATGAGTAAATTCACTTTAAGTCTTTATGAACAAACTGAAACAAACCTGAATTTCTCTAGGCCAAAAGCTCCATAAAAAGTTGTAAGCCGTGCCTGGGCTCTCAATACCTGAAAGCAGATGAGAGACTTTAAGTCAGTCTCTGGTGTAAGGAGGAAAAGAAAGGCTTTCCAAGCATTTAAGTTCATGATATATGTAGGTTTGTTTAAGTGACCATTAATCTTTGAAGGTAGATGAGGCCTGTCCAGTGCACAACAGGACTAAATGAGAAACTAACATTTAAGTTAAGAAAGCTTCCTCTTTAAATTTCTGGAGTATTTGAAAAGGAATCTTTCTGTGGCTGAAGTAGCCTAGAAAAAAGTCTACATTGTCCTTGTTTGTCATGATACTGTGGGGCAAAGAAGTTTGTCCTCACCTCAGTTATGGATACCAGAGCCCCATCAGATGATGGAGGAAGGATTCTGTCATCTTTCTTTGAGATCTGAAATGAAGAGATGAAACGGTTTGGCTGACAACTCGTTACATGTAAATCATGCCTGACAGTGCTGAGAATTTAATAGACATGAGCAAAACTCCATAAACTGGAGTCTTTAGAGTCAGCCTTGGACTCTGACTGCATTGCTACCTGTGTGCAGGATGAGACAGAGGGATATGTACCTTTCTGGTCTTGTTTGATAAGGCAAGAAAGAGTATAATAATTTAAACAAAAAAGGGTGATACTTAAGGCAATTACTAAAAAGAGAAAGTCTGATGAGGAGAGGGTCAGGAAACTGGGGTGTTTAGTCTGGAGTCTCTCCAACTACCTGTAGTCAAGTTAGGGTCGGGCTCTTCTCCCAGGCAACCAGCAATAAGATGAGAGGGCAGGGCCTGAAGCTGCCAGGGGAGGGTTAGCTTGGATGTTAGGAAGCCCTTCCTCATGGAAAGGGTGATCAGACACTAGAATGGACTGCCCAGGGCAGTGGTAGAGTCCCCATCCCTGGAGGTTTTTAAAAAAAACACTGGATGTGGCACTTAATACCATGGTCTAGGTTGTGGTGATGTTAGGTGATAGGCTGGATTTGATAATCGTAGAGGTCTTCTCCAGCCTCAATAATTCTATGATTCAAAACTAAAACCTGCTTTCTGCTGTGAAACTAAATCTGTTAGCTTGTTTTTATCCTTAGGCAACAGCAAGAATGAGGTTGTAACAAGCTTTACCGCTCCTTAATGTCTACGTACAATTTAAAATGCATTTAGGTTTTGAATGACTGCAACTGGTCTGACAGTGTCCTCTTTCTCCAGTTGTACAGAAATATGCAACAGGAATGGATAAGGAATTTAAACAAACAAAAGCCTCTTACTCTGACTTTAGCATAGTTCAACATCTCTTGAGTGGTTTCATACAGCGGCCATGGAGCGTTTATGCAGTAATCCACAACAAACTGGTTGTCCTGTTTGTATAAAGAAACAACTGAAGTTAATTCCACACTCCTTTATCAATTGAATTATTTTATTAGAGACAGTTGAAACCAAACCACACCTGAATTTTTTTCAAATTTTCTTTAGCTTCATCCACAAGATCCAACCAGACTTCGTGACCGTAACTCCCCACAGAAGCTGAAGCTAGTTTCTCTAAAATAGTGTTTGCTTTCACTTTGTACACAAGCTGTTTTAAAGAACAGAAACAAATGTCAGATTGATTCAATTAGTTTTTATACAGACAGTCTTGAACTGAAAATTCCATGCTTCCACTCACAATGTTTTTGGGATAAAGTGTGTCCACACACTCTAATTTCAAATTGGCTTTCAAGTACAGTGAGTTGCTTAGTAACATTCCACTCCATCCCTAAACTCTTCATCCTCTCAGGACAAGAACCTCACTCATATGTTCAGATACATTAATTAACCTCCAAATGTATTTCTCAAGAATGACCAACTTACCTCAACATCTAGTCCAAACTGAAGTGCAAAATTCTCTGCCTCAGTGAATTTGTGCTTGTGAAGTAAGCGACTTAGTCTAGGGGTGAAATCAAAAAAGTAGACAACGTCAATCTAAGTGCCAAATGACAGATCAATCAATGAAAGAGTGCTTCACAGAAACCAGTACCTGTTTTCTGGCAAGGCTTCCGTTAAGCTTCGCATCACGACAACGGAGACCGGCCCTTCAGAGGGGCTGAGGGTGGGAAGGGACAATGTGAATTTACCAAGCATGAAACAACTCCACGTAGAAATTATCTACCATTTTTATATGAGAATGATGTAGTAAGAAACAACACATCTTACATCTGATGCTTTTCATGAATTCCTTCCAAGAAGTAGATTGTATCCTGTAGCATGCAATAACAGAAATCATTACTTGGTAAGGGGAATCAGCCATAGCAGAGCACAACTGCAATGAGCTAAGTGGCTCTTAATCTAGAGACAAACTCTCTCACATCAGTTTGATGTATTTTTTATAATGCTCAGCATGGTATTTCCTGGACAGTTTGTCTAAATTTTCTAAGGGCATTAACTGAACAGGCTCAGACCACTCTTTCTTGATCTTCTGTTGTTAAAGCCTCTATAAGGGTTTTAGGTTGGACTGGATGATCTTTAAGGTCTTTTCCAACCTTATCATTACTGTGATAAGAGAGCAGCTTGAACAGTAAAAGTAGTTCTCTTAGCTAAAATAAATCCAGAGCATCTTTTCTATGTTATGAGAAGTCAAAACTTTAGGCAGCTTTTAGCTGAAGCAGCAGCAAGAACAACTGGCAGCTGCTCTGCTGCCAGTTGTAGCTGAGTCTGTAATTACCCGCCTGGATATGTTCCTGTGTGACTTGTTCTGGGTGATCCTGCTGTGGCAGGGGGATTGGCCTGGCTGATCTTTCAAGGTTCCCTTCCAACCTCTAACATTCTGTGTAATTAACATCTTCAGTTTGCTACAGAGGCATCTTTTTCTCCATCCTTTGCGGACATAACCTAATGTAACTTCGTGTGTGCAGTCCCTGCACAGATTAGAGCACAGATTGATTCCAATCTAACAAGAACACAGTGATGATTTTAATAACTGTACCCACTAAGACAACTATATTTCTTCAAACAACAACAAAAAGAATCCAAACATACTGTGTCAATCCCACTTTGAACAAGGGAAGAAACGATAGATACATCCAAGGAATAGAGAAGTTGCATGGTGGGCAAGGCAAACACCATCAGACTTTTCATCTGTTATTAAAAAAAGGGACAACAAACAAACAAACAAATCAGTATTAGGTTTTTTCCCTCTCAAACACTGAGTGATGCTGCAGGATCATTTCTACCCCAAGCAATCCACAAAACCCCCAAAAAGCAGAGTAGCTTGCCCTGGTCACACTGCTTAGACATCACAACATCTCTCAAGCCTTGTATCTTGATTATGAAGATGGTCCCATTTCAATTTTTACTTGGAGCTCTCAGGAATTCTATCTGCTCCAAGTATTTAGCCATCTCCTTTCATTTCCATGTCTCCCTTTTTTTATCTGAGTGACCGTGTAACAACTAAGGACCAGAACACTGATAAAGAGATTATACCTGTTTGTTATCTGGACTTGTGATGACTATCAGCTTAACACTGGCAAGCCCTTGCCTACAGGAGAAAAAAGAAAGCCAAATACACTCTTTAAATCTTCTGTTAGAACTGAAATATTCTTGCTTCTGAGTTTTAGGAAACTGTTTTCCATGGAAACTGGTACATTTAGAAACCCAATAGTGCACCCAAAATTAACAGTGGATTAGCATGCAGAGAATAGACAGTTTAACTTCTGTCATTTATAGGCTTTTTAAAAAGTAAGAATCAGAAGAATCCAGTTAAAACTGGGACAGAAAATGGAGAGAGCCAAGGTCACAGAGAATCATACAATGTTCTAGGCTGCAAGGGACCTCTAGAGGTCATCTAGCCCAACCTCCTTACACAGGGACAGCTGTACTTAGGTCAGGCTGCTCAGAGCCTCATCAAGCCTGAGCTTAAATGACTCCAGGGATGGGGCCCCCACCACCTCCCCAGGCAGCCCATTCCAGCCATCAGTGACCTTCACATTGAAGAACTTCTAATATCCAGCCTAAACCTCTCCTTTCCCAGCTTGAACCCATTGCTCTTTGTCCTATCCATACAAATCCTTTTGAAAAGACCTTCCCTTGCCCTCATGTAGGCCCTCCTCAGGTACTGGAAGGTCAAAAGAAGGTCCCCCTGGAGCCTTTTCTCCAGGCTGAACAGCCCCAACTCTCTCAGCCTGTCCTTATATGAGAGATGCTCCATTCCCCTGATCGTTCCCCTCCTCTGGACCTGCTCTGTCTACATCCTTCTTGTGATGGGGGGGTCCAGAACTGGACACAACACTCCAGGTGAGGTCTCACCTAGGCTGAGTAGAGGGGCAGAATCACCTCTCTTAATCTGCTGGCCACAGTTCTTTTGATGCAGCCCAGAACGTTATCGACCGTCTGGGCTGTGATGGCACACTCGTGGCTCACATCCAGTTTTTTATCCACCAGCACCCCCAAGTCCCCTTCCACAAGGCTGCTCTCCAGCAGATCCTTTCCCAGCCAGTACTGATGGTGCCAGTTACCCTGGTGCAGGTGCAGGACTCTGCACTTGGCCTTGTTGAACCTCATAAAGTTCATCTTGGCCCACCTCTCCAGTCTATCCAGGTCCCTGTGGATCCCATCCCTCAGGCCTATCAACTCAGCTTCGTAGAATCGCAAACTTGCCGAGGGAAATACAAGCATCCTCAGCAGCAACAAGAGATTTTACGTGTGATCACAGATATCAAGTTTGTGGTACATTGTCTGTAACAACAGACTTGTCACTCTGCAGAGTTGGTGCTGTAGGGCTTTACTCACCGTACGACTGGAGAAGAATCTGACTCTATACTGAGAAGAAATTCTTCAATTTGTACTAAAGGCCAGTCCCAAATTAGAGTAAGAGAATAAACATCCCACATGCTTAGGATATTCTAGATAAAGAAATGAAATCATCAGAGGTGGATTTCCTGTTTTCTTCATAGAAAACATACTTTGTCTTTTTTGAGCAGAGTATAAACACATTCCATAGATTGAATAATGACTAGAGATATCAAAACACAGTGAGATCAAGTTCTTCTGTAAACAAAAGCATCTTTATTTTACAGAAACTCATTTTAAAGCTGATTTGAGAACTTTATGAGAGGAAAGCAAATAATTCCACATACCTCTGTGTCCAAAACAAACAGCAGGTTGTCAAGAACTTGAAGTTTGACTGCATCTGGAAAAACAGGCATAAATTTATTATTTTTCTTGGAAAATAGATCTGAAGCAAAATCTTGCTTCAGATTTGTATACAAAATATACAACTTGGCTGTATATTTTAATATGAAAATACAACCAAGTACTGGAAACCTACAGAGGTTTAACCTCAAGGAACTTCCTGGGACTGTCAATAAAAAGGAGAAAAAAAGGCTTTTACTTACCTTTGATGAGACTTGAATCAGCAAAACTTTGGACAGACACCTGGTTGTTGTTGGTGTCCACCTCCCATTTGGAGAGCACATAATCACCTTTACCCTGTGAGTAAAGGCAGAGTAAAATGGGGCTATACACTAGTGTAAATGTGTGCTTTTGCTTCTACTATTGATCTTTGGAAAGCTGCAAAACTAACTTAAACTTTACTCCTAGAGGATGTTGACGTGCAGAAAAATATATTTATTTATTTTTAATTTAGTTTCTTCTGCCAAGAGTGGCCTTTACTGTGGTTAATTGTTACAGTCAGCATCTCCAAGCATTTTTGGTTCTTCTAAAAACATATTCCCTATGAGGACAGGCTGAGCAAGTTGGGGTTGTTCAGCCTGGAGAAGAGAAGGCTCCCAGGTGACCTTTGAGCAGCTTTCTAATCTCTGAAGGGGGCTCCAAGAAAGCTGGGGGAGGGCTTTTGACAGGGCTGGTAGCAAGGGGACAAGGGGAAAGGGTTCCAGACTTGAAGAAGGGAGACTGAGGTTGGACATGAGGAACAAATTCTTTGCTGTCAGAGTGCTAAGATGCTGGAACAGGTGTCCCAAGGCAGTTGTGGCTGCCCCATCGCTGGCAGTGTTGAAGGCCAGGTTGGCTGGGGCCTTGAGTAACTTGAGTGAAAGTGTCCCTGCCTGTGCAGGTGGGGTTTAGGCTCTTCTCCCAGGCAACTAGTGACAGGATGAGGGCAGGGCCTCAGAGGTGAGGTTGGATGTTAGGAAGCCCTTCCTCACTGAAACGGTGATCACACCCTGGAGTGGACTGCCCAGGGCAGTGGTGGAGTCCCTATCCCCGGAGGTGTTTAAGGACAGCCTGGCTGTGGCCCTTAGTGCCCTGGTCTGGCTGATAGGGTGATGTTAGGACTTGGCCTGGGCTGGATGAGCTCAGAGGGCTTTTCCAGCCTCAATCATTCTGTGATTTGGTGATCACAAAACAACCATTACATACTCTTAGTACTTACCCCGATGATCAAATGCCTTTTTTTCCCAGAGTTACTGATCACAAAATGCTGGCAGCCGAGGCTGTGATGCTTTTCTGTGGAAATGAAAACTGTCTTTATCTGTCCTTGTAGCTTGCAGAGTGTGAGATGAAGGGGAAGCAAAAAAAAGAGAAGACAATTAGTTGTTTATGCTATCAGTGGATAAATCCTTGTAACACCCCTTTTCCCATATTCAGAAAAAATTATAATCATAGAATAACAGATTCATTAGGGATTGGAAGGGACCTTGAAAGGTCATCTAGTCCATCACACCCCTGACACAGCAGGATCACCTAGACCAAGTCGCCCAGGAACACATCCAGGCAGGTTTTAAACGTCTCCAGAGAAGGAGACTCCACAACCTCTCTGGGCAGCCTGTTCCTAACAATTATAGGCTTTGCTAATAAACTGGTAGGTAGCCACTTAAGTGCACAGAGCGAAGACTTTTCCACAAACTTTATTCTTAACACAAGTTAAAAGTTAGCAGGCATTTCTTACTTTCTTCGCTGTAGTAACATCCATCTTGTCTACTGCTACAAAAGAGTAACAAAAACCAGTGTTAAATAATCTTTTTTGAAACTGAAAAAAAGCCACTGAGCATCATACAGGACAGTTAAACATTAACCTGACTATAGCCTGAATCTTTGACAGGGTCTGTTGATCTCGGTACCGAGTTACAGAAAATTAACTAATAGCTATATTTATACAAATTTGTATAGTAGTTATATATAGAAGCTTATAAATTGTACAGTATTCCAAGTATTCTTCTGTACAAGTAGAGCTGATTACAGCTTAAAAATCCTGCTCCCTTACTATTCACTGGTCTCTGTAAAGCAGCGTCAGAGAAACAAGATACAGGAATTACAGAAAGAGGAGAAAATTTTATTACACAACCAGGTGTCTATCAGTTTCCCTTTAAAAACAAACTAAGATTGCATAGAAAATCTCAGCTCCCTATTTGATTCTTGTTACAAAGAAACATGGAAAAGGTTTTTTAATGCAGCTTTTCCTGTTCAAATGAAAACCCGAGAGTTTTCTGTAGTTCATCCTACCTTCCTGTGTTTTGGCAAGTGGGAGATTCATAATGCAGAAGAACCCGTTGTTTGTGAGAATGAACACGTGAGAAATACCTAAAAATATCCAATGAAACAGTTCAAACTGAAGTATTTGGTAACAGTGAGGTATTAAATAACAGTGAACTACTTGCTTATCCTACTACTTTACTACTTGCCATAGCAGTTTTCCAGTATCTTAGAGCAGCTTTCCAATAGCTGATGTGGGCTCCAAGAAAGCTTGAGGGAGGGCTTTTGACACAGGTGGTAGCAAGAGGACAAGAGGAAAGGGTTCCAGACTCCAAGAGGGGAGACTGAGGTTGGACTTGAGGAACAAATTCTTTACTGTGAGGGTGGGGAGATGCTAGAACAGGTTGCTCAAGGCAGTTGTGGCTGCCCCGTTGCTGGCAGTGCTGAAGGCCAGGCTGGCTGGGGCTCTGAGTAACCTGCTCTAGGGAAGGTGTCCCTGCCTCTGCAGGGAGGTGGAACTGGGTGATCTTTAAGGTCCCTTCCAACCCTGGCCATTTTATGATTCTATGAAATAGGTAAGTGAAATAACTGACCAAAAAAAATCTCATCAATAGATTAGACCATTGTAAAACAAAAATGCTGTCACCTTCAACAAAGAGTTTGTAACTTTTGAGAGTTATGTTTGAAATTATTATTTTTCTCATATATCCATCACACTGCAAATCCTGTTTTCATGACAAAACTACCTTTAAATACATAACACTGTCATGTCAACAGAATGAGACTGAGAGCTTAGAGAAGAAAAGGAACTACTTAAATCTGAGGTCTGATAGAAGGAAGGTGAAGGAATCCTTCATTTATGAGCATTTCCATATGTTTAGCGCAGGCTCCAAAGGCATTAAGTTCTAAATGTTTGTTGTTTTCTGTTATTCATAAAATAATGAGCTAAATATATTTAGAGGAAAGCATTAAGAAAAGGGCATCTGATGTGTAGACAGCAAAAGATCTGTATCTGGTTATTTATTTTGTAGTCTCTTTCCATGAGAGACAGTAAAGAGAGAAAAATCACAAAAATTGAGGCATGGGGAGAGAAAAATCAAGTCCTTACCTGCATCCACATTATCTTTTTCAATCAGGAGATTTAAGTAAGTCTTTTCACTTGAAGAGTTTTCAACCAAAATCTAAAATGGAATCAACACAAAGACTATTAAGCTGTTGTTTTGTATTTTATTTGTGAGGTAAAAAAATGGGAAATGCTGCTTATCAGTTCAAACTCTAAACAAGTGGATTTCACGAAGAACTGGTTCTTGTTTATACATTCCTAAACATATTTTGCTTATTCATTAGTTATGAAAACAAAAGTGTTCCTCCCTTTCATCTATCTAGATGATGCACTCAAAACACGAGAAGGTTTATCTTCTGATATTTGGAAGAACAAAATTCTGAGAGCAAAATGTTTTAAGGAAAATTGGAACAGAAAAATTACTCTACCTTCGTTAGCACGGTTTGTTTTGACCGTATGTGGATCAGATGGAAATTGCCACTTCTCTCACCAACCACAAGGAATTGCTTTTCCTGACACAGACCAACTACATCCACATTAGTATCTGAAAAGTTTCATGGCAAAATGTCAAACTTTACGATGTGCTTCTTATTAATGGACCTTCACATTTGAAACTCTGGAATTAGATAATATGGTGGCACTAACCTCTTCAAAATTGTTTATACTGATTAAAAAGTATTGGGGAGGGCTCACAAGGAGTGGTGTTGGTACCCATTATTCCCATTCCATGGTAAAGTTAGCAAGCATTCTAATTAAATTGTACAGAGTAAGTATTTGTACAGAATAAGTACTTAACTAAGTGTAATTGTACACAGAACCAGCAATCACTTTTTATTAGTTAGGTATTTATTATAATAATTCACAGAATCACACTTATTGAGGCTGGAAAGACCTCTAAGGTCATCCAGCCCAGCCCAGGACCTAACATCACCACATTGGCCAGACCAGGGCACTAAGTGCCACTTCCAGTCTGTCCTTCAACACCTCCAGGGATGGGGACTCCACCACTGCTCCGGGCAATCCATTCCAATGTGTGATCATCCTTTCCATGAGGAAGGGCTTCCTAACATCCAAGCTAACCCTCCACTGGCAGTTTCAGGCCCTGCTCTATTGTCTCTTGTTGCCTGAGAGAAGAG
>VXBP01003685.1:209572-372973 GCA_013400115.1 Rhinopomastus cyanomelas
CCCCCCCAGTCTCCCTTCAGGGAGTTGAAGAGAGGGAGAAGATGCCCCCCCCGCCCCGAGTCTCCTCTCCAGGCTAAACACTCGCAGCTCCCTTGGCCTCTCCTCATAAGATTTTCCTTCTAGTTTTTTCATGAGCCTTGTTGCTCTCCTATGCAAAACTAACAGCTGTATTTTAAAAATCAATTTTCACTTCCAGTGACTGGAATGAACCTACCAAACTGAATGTGCATCTGAAGAGACTGCCCAGTACTGTCAAGAAGTGCTACTGATCTGTCAACAACAATAATGCTGCCATCCCTTGAGTTGCATGCGTACAACTGTGGATTAACAGAGACCTAAGAAGAAAAAGATTATTATACATTATTACACAGAATAACTGAAACACTGACAATATTCCAGAGAAATTTGGGTAAATATTAAGAATAATGACAGGGCTTTGGTAGCTATTAAAGAATAGAAAAACATACTTTGGTAATTATATAACAACACAGCTTCAATGAATTCTACCTTTTCTGAGGATGTGATCTGAAGTAACGTATCCACTTCGTACAAAGCAGTTCCACATTCCCGTCCTAAACCTACAGACAGCTGCATAGTGCCTGTGTCATCATTTGTAAGGAGCTCAATATCATTCCACATGTTTACCTATGACAAATATGCAAGGAGCATGCTGTAAAGAAGTTATGTGATCAGACACAAATTATTGTTATTCTAAGGAGCAAGGGGAGTACAATAACGATCCAACTGATAAACTGAGTTTAGAAAAGTCAAAGTTAAGCCTCACGACAACGTGGCTCTTAGCTGGCGGCTCCCAGCTGATGCCCCGCCCTGGGCCCGCCTGAGCGCGACTTGGTGGGAAGAGGTTTTGCACCCGAGGCTGAAGGAAATCAGGTACCGGAGCGCATCCCTTATCCCTCAGCAGCCCCCTCGGTCCCGCCAATCGCCCTCTCCCTCCCCTCACCGCAGAACCGCTGACAGGCGGCTGCCGCGCCTCCCGCCTCAGCGTCAGGCTTTAGAATTGGCGGGAGCGCCGGTGACGCTACGGGTCGCAGCGAAGCCCTAACTTCCTGTAAACGCGGGCGGTGCCGTTGTTAACACACCGCTCTGCGAGCCCAGAATGCATCGCGGCGCTCCCCTACTTAGCCTCCTGCTCCCGCCCCGCGGCTACATCCGGGCACCTGGCGCGAGGGGTGGGCGGGTGCGTCGCCGCGGTTCGCTGGTTGCTGAGGGCAGCGGAGCCCCTTGTGAGGAGCCGCTGAGGGGGAGCGACGTCCGGGACGGCTCGGGCATGGCGGTAAGTGGCGTCTTGGGCCGCCGGGATGTGCAGGGGGACGCGAACTGGGTAGAAATGGGGGAGCTGCCGCGGGGCGGGAGGGGAAGAGCGAGAGGGCTGAGTCGGAGAGCTGTGTGCGCGGAGAGACAAAATGGCGCCCGCCGCTCCTTGCTTTGCTGCCGCCATGATGGGCCTCGGGCAGGGAAGGCTGCTTATCAGTATTTACTTCGCTCCCTGTTTCCAGAAGTTTCTGTCTGTTTCTCGGGGACTGGGGAGAAGCGAAGGGGCTTTGTGAGCGAGGCCCTGACGTTTCTTGGCCGGGGAAAGAATTGTGGCTGTAACCCTTCTCAGAGGGACTGTGGAGCGCAGGTTCTCTAGGAGGGGATCGAATTGGCTCAGTTTTCTTTCTGTGTTTTTCTCAGCCTTATTTTTCTATTTTTCTTAATGTTTGGTGCTAGGACTGCTCTTTTAACGTCTCTGTGTGTTTTGTGGCTCATTGTTTTTCCTGCTGCCTTTATGTTCGATGCTAATAGGAAACGCCTGTGCTGCGGTTAGCACTGTCTTTTTTGTTCATATACGGACGAGGAACGTAGCTTTATTCTCCTTTAAAACTTGTGTAGCCTGGTAACGTGTAAAGATGCTTGTCCCATAATTGAGTTGGAGAACTGAGAAGAGTATCTATCAAACCCAATGTCATTGATTTCTTTCAAAAGTTACTAAATAGTCTTGAGTGAAAAATTAAAAAAAAACCCCCAAACCTCCAACAGATGGACTCGAATAAAACTTTTCAAAGTACTTTGTGGTCTTTAATATTTGTGGTATTTCGAGTTCTTTTCTTGAAAGTTTAACCAGTGGTGAAGCAGAACAAGACCATAAAATCCTGAGGAAAGGAATTTTTTAAAGATTATTCTTTGTCAGTTTATGTAACTTAATCTGTTAAAATGCATTTTTCTGCAAAAGAAGAGTTAAAGAGTTAAAGTCTTCCTGTTAAAGAGCGGTATTGTTTGTAAATCATGACAGTTGGTGGCCTTGGAAACCGTGGCGGCGGGCTAAATTTCACTTGAGTTCTCTTTAGAACCTCGCTTAACTTAGACTGCTGGTATTTATCCTTCTCAGTTAACTTGGAAATACAAGTGTGTAGAAACTTCTTTGAAACTTTTGTTTGAGTTTTGGAAACCTTAGACTAAGGAGGGGAGGGAGAGAGCAAAAGCGGAGGAAACGTAGATAAGCACAGAGTAGATGTGGAATGCCAGGGATTGTGATGGCTGAGATCACAAACAGAGTCAGTTCCTCTACTTTAGTGTTGTACAGTTCCCACCGTTCGGAAGTGACTGAGACTGCAGTTAAAACTCTGGTGTAGCTCAGATTTTAAGCAGTCAGTGCTCACGGGTGTGTTCTGAACTAGGTAACAGATTAACGTGTGAACAGCTGCTTTAATTCTCTCTCTAGTAGTTTTTGAAGATCTATAGTAAAATCTCTGTATCTTCAAATTACTCAACAGTTGGGCAGACTGAATAGTAGCTGAAGCAGAAGTCTAAGTGTTTAAGTGTAGCACGTTATGACTACTATTAATATGCTCTATTTTAATGACAGTTTGCAATCCACTTTGAGCTATCTTCATTGCTTTTAAAGTAATGAATGGAAGTTAGTGTTTTACAGATTTCCACATGTATTGTACACACAGGTCATTAGGGGTTGGAAGGGACTTCCAGGGTCATAGAGTCCTTGCTGCTTGAGCAGCATCACGAAACCTGAGACGAGTCACATAGAAACACGTTCAGACAGGTCTTGAGAGTCTCTAGAGAAGGAGACTCCACAACCTCCCTGGGCAGCAGCCCCTTCTGTTGCTTAGTAACCCTTACAGTAAACAAACTTTTTTAATATATTAAGGTGGAACTCCTTGTGCTCCAACTGATACCCATTGCCCCTTGTTCAGCTTGCAAGTGAAGAAAAAACCATATAAGTCTGAATCCTCTGCTTTGCTAAATTATCATAATCATCAGTATTTCTATGCCAAATTATGTTCTTAGTGAAAATGTCCGCAGCAAAACAATGTTCAGATGATTTGGTTATGACTTCCATTGGCATGAGCAAAATCGAGAAAATCGAGAGACCCATGAAAGTGTCAAGGCACTGATAAAATCACATTCCCTCTTCAGTCTGTGGTTTTTTTGTTCTGTTCCTTTCATTGCACTGAACACCTTGGTGCATGTTTCCTTCTCCTGGCACCGAATCAGAAAGTCTTGACTTTTTTACATAAGAGAACTTTGTGGGTTTAGTCCTCCTATGTCAAGGTTTAGAAGGGATAGAGGGAACATACTGGGTTTTGTAATCTGAGAAAAATGTGATACAGAAATTGTTGGAATGAGTGGGTGTGACCTATGCATACTTGAACACAAGAACACATTTTAGTGGGGATATTTTTTGAGGTTTTTCCTTATTCTGAAGTTAGCGAAACCTCTAATGAATCCTTTTACTTGGTTTCAGTTTTCAGTTCTTTGTTTCTTAGTCATTGTGTCTTCATGTGCAGGGTAGCGATACAGAACGAGATGGAGTAGCCCCAGAAAAGGCCTCTCCAGAAGGAGAGAAGAAAAAGGAACAATCAGATGCCTCTAGTTCCCCCAGAACATCAAAGCATCATTATTCAAGATCACGCTCACGGTCAAGGGAAAGAAGACGGAAGTCAGGTATGGTTTTCATAATAAGTGAAGTTGCTTAGTAATGTTCTAAAATCTCTTTAAATCTGTTTTGGAAAAAAATACAAGCTCAGCTCTAGTAACATTAAATAAATGCAAGCAAAGATATAAGAATAACAGCTAAAGTTTACTTTCTGCAGTAGATACATTTATTTTCTAAATATTCTTTAGTTTGGAAGGGTGGGATAACAAGAAGGAACTAGAAAGATTACAGACAGCTGATGTCCTTTTTAACTTGGTCATTAACTGTGAATATTTTCTTCTCCAGATGCTGAAGGAAGAAAGCACAGAAGCCGGAGCAGAAGCAAAGAGGTAATTAACACTTTGTAGCGTTTAGGTAATTGTACAATACATCTTAAAAGTATCTTATAGTAATGCGCATATGTGTAAACCTGTAGAAATGACTTTATGGTAAGTACAAGAAATTGGAGACTTTAAGCTTAAAAATGGATATGGAGATCCTTTCATAGTGAAGTATGATTGCAGCCATCATGTTGACAAGGTAATAGTTTTGTAGAAAGATGCTTTCGGATACTAGTAACTTAATTTCTTTTTTTTTTTTTGTGGAAACAGCCAAAAGAAAGAATTCTTGTGGAGAAATAGAATGGTGTTCTTGATGACTTTCACAGAGCTTCCATTAACCAAAGCCTTGGTGGCTTTATTCCTGGCCAGTGTTCAGGACTTTCAGTGATACGTACCCATCTGCTGCAGTATATTACAAATAATTCCCCACCTGACTGAGTTCTGCTCGTTGCATCCTGTAATTGTAAAGACTCTGATAGCTTGGCAAACAAGCTGAGTCAGCTGGAAATGTCACAGTAACAGCAGAAATTCCAGAGGGCTGTCTTTCTTCTTAAGTAAATAAATATTTGTGTGAATATATACTGGGAAGTGAGAAGAGATGGCACCTTGAAAAGAACTGGCTTACACACCAGAGAAGAGATGAAATGGGGCAAACCAGGAACATCAGAATAATCTCAAAGAAGCGTAAACTGTGTGTGGCAATAGCAGGCTGGGTCAGATGAGGGACTTCTTGACTGTAAACCTGGGTCAGGAACTTCTCTTTCCCCCATTTCAATGGAAGCTCTGTTTAAAAAAAAAAAAAAAAGGAGGAAAAGAAAAATAAACTAGGAGAGTTTTTGTGAAATTGAATATATTGTTTAGCTCACATGATAACATTTCTATAATAAATCATACTCAGCGTGCTAATGCGCGAAGAGACTGAACTGAAGACGCTGCAGACTCAGATAGCAAAATTATAAGCCTACTTCATGATAAGGTAACTATTAGTCATTCAAACTCATATTTCCCTTAAAAATATCTTAAATCCGTTATGGGATATAATGGTGGTTTATTACTAAGTGTGTGCTTGGAAGACATGGTTTAAAAATAAATCTTTTTTTAATGCTTAAAAAACCCAAGTCCTCACTTAAGGTGATGTCCAGTGTTTTGCCATGCTGTTGGATCTAATCTTACACAATTTATTTAGCAATTCTTGAGTTTCACAGCCTGAACAGATGAGGAGTAATGTCCCACAGTAGATTTCATGTTTTCTTTCATTGGCAAGGTTAAGCTTTGTAGACTAAATACTGAATATTAGTAATTCTTTTTAATATCTGTATCAAAACAAGTGCTTGCACAATTACATATTTTACTGTACCGGTAGCATCTGACTAATGTAGGAACTGGAGTTTATTCAAGGAGTTATTGAAAAAAAATGCTGTAAGAGGAGGGAAAATCTCTAACACTTGAACAACTGTAATTAAATCTAGAAATGAATATATCTTCTTAAGAAGTTAGGGTTTGTTAAGTGGCTACAACCTAGTTAAAGCATCTTCTCCAGACTTGTTTTTTTCCAGAGTTAAAAATTTTGGGAAAGATTTTCAGAGTAGTTAACAGATTTGGAGGAAACCAAACCTCTGAAGAATTGGGGTGTATGAATGTATCATGCTTAACTTGTGAATTGAAGGAAAACCGCATTTAGACGTAAGGCTTAGTGGCCTGTGCTTTTGTGGTAGAAGGGTTTCAAAATAAAGTGGATATATTAAGGAAAGGTGTTGATGTCATAACTTAGTCTCTAAGGAAAACGCTGGCAAAAATCTGGCCTGACCTTGCTAGGTATTTTTGGCATTGCAGCTATAAAAAGGAGTCTCTTTTTAAGAGGCACTGCAGAAAGAAATTGCAGTATAGTGGAGCAGCATATCTTTGATTTAAAATCAGGGTGATGCATGTTAGTTTTAAATAATAAAAATGGGATGTCAACCACGGAACGCACTTTGCTTTTTAAAAGCTGTTGGAAGTTACTGACAGAAGAGTTTGGCTCTAAAAATGATCTAGTGAATGGGTAGAAAATGACTGTAGGTTTCAAAGCAGAATAATATATGTGTGCAACTACGCGTGGGTTTTAGTAACTTTCTGCATGGTAGACTTAGGTACGTGTTAAATGCTCACCACAAATGTGTGTCTAAATGTGTAGATTTATAAACTGGTCAGATATTAAAGACAACTCCTTGTGTATTTGGAATGGAGGCAGTAACAGAATGACAGCTGGATTTTTTTAGAATGCTGTGAACTCGTATATGGAAGCACTGTAAAGATACTTTGATGGATGCTTTAAAAATCCTTTAGACAGTGGGGAGGAGGGAAAGGGGATAAAATTCTAGCATACATTTGCAACTTTGGGTAGTTGGTGGCGTTAGGTAAAATAGCCACAACTCATGATTGAGTGGCACTCCTAAGGTTACTAATGTTGCATCACAACTTATCATTTTTTATCTTCTGATACCCATACTAACTCTCTTTGTTGCACTATTTTCCTGAAAGAACCAACTTCTTCTTAAAACAGGCAAGAAGACATGAATCCAAAGAGAAGTCCTCCAAGAAGCACAAATCTGAAGACCACAATGACAAAGAACATTCTTCTGACAAGGGAAGAGACAGCCTAAATTCGTCTGAAAACGGTGAGGATAGACACAAACGCAAGGAGAGAAAATCGTCGAGAGGGAGGAGTCATTCCAGATCCCGGTCTCGTGAAAGGTAAGTTGTTTTACATGGTTATTCCTTTTAAAACACATTTCCAAAGGCAGTGTTTGGAATCTGTGTAGACTTATGAAGTGCCGACCTAATTGGGAGCATTATTGTAAATGCATGTTACACTTTTCAGTTCTCTGAGAAGTGTATTTTTTGCTACTTGATGGGGTTTTTTCAGTTTAGTCCTGAATAAAAATATAAAATATCTAAGGTTTTATGTAGGTGAAGTCTTGTGTTCCTATTTAGTATACAGAGTATAGGAGATTGATGTTCCCTGTTGGAAGTGATGGAAAATACCCCTTAGCAACAGCATTTTTGCCTCCTAAATCAAGAGCTTCCGTAGAGACAGAGCTCTCTAAGCTTCCCTGTGGGGCAGGCCACCTGCCTACAACATTCTCATGGTAGAATAGTTGCTTGGGACAAATCATTTGCTGCCAACAGAACTTTTTAGTCAGCTCTGCTCAAGGCTGAGGGATATGTAGCAAATGTGATGGCAGCCAACAGGCTTCATCTGATCAAATGCTCAGGGACTGTGTGTGACTCAGGCTGAAGTTTGGGCATCTCTTCCGTAGTGTATGAGCATACCATGAGGAGAAGAGAGCCTTAATGCTTTGAGTTTATCACTCCTGCATCAGACTAATTTATCTGAGTGTTAAGAGATGTACTCTGTAATGAACAACTAAAAATAGCCCTGTTGATGAATATGACCGTGTGAGTAAACTGTGGCTAACGCTTGTCTGTGGTGGCTGGTGGTAGTGTTTGGTTTCTGTCTCCTTTTCTAGTCTTAAACAGTTCCAGGCATGGACTCTTCTGTGTGTAGCTTGCAGTGTGCCTACCCTGCCTGATGCGTTTTACCTTGGGCTGACAAGCCTGTGTGTAACCCCTCAGTAGAAGTTGAGTTTAAACGTGAGAGTATACGTAAGAATGTTGGACATGTGTTTCAGACGTCATCGTAGTAGAAGTCGTGATAGGAAAAAATCCCGGTCTCGCAGCAGAGAGAGAAAACGACGTGTAAGGTCTCGTTCTAGATCAAGATCTAGACACAGACATAGAAGTAGAAGTAAAAGCAGAACAAGGAGTAGAAGCAGGTAAGTGTTAATTTCCATAGTGGTAGTATTTAATTCGTTGTTCTGGGGTGGGCTGAAGTGCAGAAGAGCAGTGATGGGTTTGCCAGGGGTCCAGTCCTGATTGGCTCCACAAAGTTGATTTTAAAACTTGCCTTGTCTGTGAACTGCCTCAGTTAGTGTAGTGTTAAGGTGAATTTTGAGTCAAAGGAACTATTTCTAGTTTGAATGTGCTATTTTGTGATGGCCAACTCCTTTTTATCATCTCTACGTGAGAGTTTTTCTCCCTTTCTTGGGGACTTCTGTTCCTTCCTTAAATTCCAGAAGTACAGGTTGAAACACTCTAGCTAGACATGCGCTTGGGTCTGTGAGAGTTGGGATCATGCCTCACCTTGAATATGCTGGAGTTGAGATTTTCCTCGCTGTAGAGAAAATCCCAAGTCTGTTTGCATGTGTTACTTCCACATTCTTAATGCCCTGTAGGATTTTCTGAATAAGTAAACTGCAGTGTAACTTAATGACTATTGTATTTTTTCCTTCCTACTTGTTTATAAACTAAGACCAGTACCTCGAATGCAAATTGGTGTCAATTCAGAGCTCCCAAGAAAATATTGCCAGTGTTAATGTAGTAGCATTTCCACTAGAGTGTTTTAAGTTGCTTATTTAAAGGGGGTAGAGGCTGGTTATGACTACTCAGTGTTACGGTGTGTCATTGGAGACTTAAGAATATACACTGGTGTAATGCTGCATCATCACACGTGAATCTGTTAAGAAGATGACTTTCTGAAGAACCAGTTGACTTACGCTGTTTGCGTCATGTTTTATTTTGGATTGCTCTTTGTTTGTACCAAACCTCCACCTGGGGTGAGTAGAGCTGAATCTTCAGTCACTTGCACTTAATAGTATTGAAGCCACCTTCAGTGTGACACGCAAGGCTTCAGTTACCTTTTTTTCCCAGTTATTTCAGATGACACAGACTGACTGGTTTTTGAAAGTCACTTTGAGCATTTTGCGCTTAATGGCTCCGTGAAAACTTCACATCCCAGAGTAGGCTTTTGCTTCTGCAGTAGAATTCAAATTACCTAAACCAGAATAGCAGATGTCAGAAGAAAAAGGGAGTTTAGGAATTCAGCTGGAAACATGCCTTGTTGGATAGTGATGGATGTGCTGCAAGAATCCATTTAAGCCCTGTATTTGTCTTGTAAAGTCTGGGAAAGAACAGTAAGTGAAGCTAAATCTTTTCTGAGAGTAACTACAACACCTCATTGAGTTATGGGCTCAAGTGAAGCCTTTGAAAAGAAAATTACTGGACAAGCTCTAGGCAAACTTCACAAATCAGATAAACATGGTATTGGAAGCCTGTCCGGTTAAAACTGAAACAAATCCCTTCCCTCATGAAATGCAGTATTTGTTGTGTTACAGTTCACAAGCTACAACAGAAGTGTTTGTAAATAATAGAGCTTGACCTTCTCTTGATGTTTCTTTGCGTAATTTCCAGATGTTTCCAAGTGATCTGTCCTCACTAGCGTTTAAACTGATATTTTTTTGTTGTTCCGCTGAGCGTGGAGAAGACCCTCCTGGCAGCTCTTTTGTGGCATTGCTTTGATTAAATGCTAGTTGGAAAACATGACACCGTCTGCTTGTTTCAGCTGGAAATACTTAAAATACAAAAGCTCGGCTATTTATTTCCTCGATGGTTACCAGTGCGGTAAAGCATCAGACCAAAGACAAGACTCAAACTATAGTAGTCAGCATGGGGGAAAGATGAAGGTATCTCTGAAACATGCAATACATCTTGTCTCAGGAATGCAGATCTGTCACTTCCCAGTGCCTGAATCTGCATCTTGCCATCTTGTCTGAAAGATAAGTCTGGCTTCCCTTGTGTTCTGCCAGATCTGTTGTGTAAACAAGGATCTCTTTGTAACTTAAGTCTGTGTTGGGTGGTATTTGTAGATGCTGCCCGAGTTGCAGACAGGAGAAACAGAATGTCTAGATGCCATGTAAAGTGGCTGTTGCCAAGTTAGCTCTTATCTCAAACAATTGATAATAACTCAGTATAAAGTTGCAGAAACATCTTTGTGGATCTCAACTCACTGTTTATGGCAAATCTGGGAAAAAATGTGAGAGGAACCTCGTGTAATTTTAAGCTTTGTTGGACACTTCCAGTATCTGTGACTTCTTTAAAACCCCAGTGTCACAAGCATGAGCAGGCATAAACCCTTATCTCTGGAAATGTAGACATTGATGGCTCTGGCAAGGAGAAATCCTGCTAGTAGTACCTTATATGGTATTTTGAGCAGACTTCTTTTGCTTAGAATGGACTGCATGTAGAAGTGACTTCTACTTGAGAGGGCATGGGGAGAAGATTATTAGTAAAGGAGATTTGAACTGAACATTGTGGTATTGGACTTAAAAACCTGTTGTGACAGGGTTCTTTTCAGGTTGTCAGGCTCCATGCCTAATAGTTGTCTTCACAGTACTGTCTTTCAGGAGAAAGCCAAATTAGATCCTATGCGTACAGTTGTCCAAAGTGTGTTTAATGACTATACAGAGGGAAGAGAAGTATTTTCCCTAGGTACTTATTCCCATTTTCAAATTGAGCCTCTTCAAAGTGATCTGTTTAAACATAGTTGCAGTGCTGTGAGGTCTTCACAATCTTTTAACTTGGTTCATTTTAGTTTCCTTCAGTTTCTTGTCAGGTGTTAGAATGGAAACCTCTAGAGCAGATGTATTTGATTGTACCCTCTTATACTTCATGTTTAAGTGAATACCCCAAATTACACATTCCGTTACATCTTGTAGCTGGAAATCTTCAGTTTTAGCTCTTCCTTGTTACAAGGCAAATGTGACTGTTACACTGTTCTAGGATAATTTCAGTGAAAGCTGTTCTTGCGAGCTCTCCAAATGAACCTGTTTTTCACAGCTGTGATTGAATACTTTATGAAATGATGTTACGCAGGTACCTTCACTGCTTTAGCAACTCTGTTCTCTTTGGTTCCAGGGAGAGAAAGAAGAGAATTGAAAAGCCTCGAAGGTTCAGCAGGAGTCACAGCCGGAGTCCGAGTCCACCACCGTTTCGAGGACGAAATACAGCGATGGATGCACAGGAAGCTTTAGCCAGAAGGTCAGCAATTGTTTTGATTTTAGTGATGTGTGACAAAAATAAGCTGCTGCTGTTGATTCTGCATGTCTAAATGTTTTCATCTTGTACTTCTAGACTGGAAAGAGCAAAGAAACTGCAAGAACAGAGAGAGAAAGAAATGGTTGAAAAACAGAAGCAGCAGGAAATGGCTGCAGGTAGTCCATGTGTACTGTGTTAACTCCTAAAGAGTAATGCGAGTGAAAGCTGGTGTAGGTTCATGTGTGTGCGTGGTGGTCCTGGCCAACCTGTGCAGGTTGTCTTTGTGTCATTAACCTGGTTCGTGTATAAGAACCACAACTAGAACTGGGAATCACAAAAGTCAAAACAAGGAAAGCAAAGAGCAGGAAAAAAAAACCCCACAGCTTGTTTCTCATGAAAGGATGTCTTTGGGGTTTTTGTTTGTTTTAGGGCTTTTTGTCTGAGGTTTTGTTGTTGGAGGTTTTTGGCTGGATGTGTTTTTTTCTTTTTAAAAAGCCTGCACTTGCTGTCTGATAGCAAGTTACCTTTCCTCTTCAGCAGCTGCGGCCACTGGAGGTTCTGTTATTAATGTTGCTGCTCTCCTGGCATCTGGAACACAAGTCACTCCTCAAATAGCAATGGCAGCTCAAATGGCAGCACTGCAAGCGAAAGCCCTAGCAGAGACTGGAATAGCTGTCCCTAGCTACTACAACCCTGCAGCAGTCAACCCCATGAAGTTCGCCGAGCAAGAGAAAAAGCGGAAGATGCTTTGGCAAGGCAAAAAGGAAGGGGTAATGTTGTCTTTTCCTTTTGTAAAGCTTGTTTGGAAGCAGAATCTACTCAGATTAAATATGATTATTAATGCTAATTCTAGAAAAACTACTTTCATACCAGTTGTTTCCTCATTAACAGCAGGCCAAGGTAGAACTTTAGGAGTGAAAAAACTACGGTGATGAGACCTTCAGTGACAAATGGTTGTGACAAACCTGTCATGAAGTGGAAGTTGTAATTGAACTCTAATGTTGTAATAGTAACCCTAATGTTACTATTGTTTGCCTGCCTGCAACTTGCAATTAAACATCACATACACATGGTCTCCTCTTACTGATAAGTGATGGCTGATCTACAGAAACTGCAGTTGTGGCCACTCCACAGAGATTGTTTTATTTTGACTGTTACTGTTCTAGTCTCATCCAGTTACAGACTTGAGTAAACAGTTTACAACCCTTTTTGGTAACTGTTCTTAGTGCTAGGAATGCAGTACTCCTGAGAAGTTACAAATCAACCTTCAGACTTGTGTCCTGTGTCAAATGATTGCTGGTGTAGTGAGTGAAGTGTAGCCCACACAACTGAAAAGGTTCCTGTGGGCTCTTCTGTGAGGAAGTGCCTGGAGCTGAGGACAGGTTTTGCCTCCTGATACTATGGAAAAGTCAGAGTTTTTGTCTTTTGACACTGTTGGCTCATTACATTGCATTATGATCAGTCTGCTGCTTGGCTTCTCACACACTGTTTGATAAGATGAACTGAAACTGGCACTGCTGGGAGGCAAAAACGAAGGAAGAAACCTGAACGGTGTCCAAGCAGCTCTTTCTATCTACAGTTTATATTGATTGGTTGTAGTGAGCAGGTTGTTTACGTAATTCCCTTGAAGCAGGCATTCTGACAGTTTCCAACCTTGATGGAACTCAATATAATCTGCCCAAGTGAAGGATGTGCTTCTTATTTGGAAAGCTTTTGGCTAAGCAGAATTCCTCACATTGAGGTGCTGTGAGGATACAGCAGGGAATGTCAGTCGTGACTTGGAAACCTTTTGCTTCCAACTGTGCCAACGTTACACAATGGGCTCATTTTTAGTACTGCTTTGGTGTGCTGCTGTGTTGTGATGTAGCTGGAGACTTACGTAAAAAGGTGATACATCTCTTCTTTTTATTTAACTTGTACAGGATAAATCTCAGTCTGCAGAAATATGGGAAAAACTCAACTTTGGAAACAAGGACCAAAATGTCAAATTCAGAAAACTCATGGGCATTAAGGTACGGAGTTCTAAACGTGTAAAAAACTTCCATTAATTGTAGGATAGTGATTCATCTTTTTACGTTTTAAACTTGTATTTCTTCATGGTGAGGGTGGCTGAGCACTGGAACAGGCTGTCCAGGTGGGTTATGGAGTCTCCTTCTCTGGAGACATGTCAAATCTGCCCAACCATGTTCCTGTGCGACTGGATCTAGGTGATCCTACTGTGGCACGGAGATTGGATGATCTTTCAAGGTCCCTTCCAATCCCCAGTGTTCTGTGATTCTTTAAAGACATTAGCCTGATGCTATCTGACGTAGACAAGAACTCTTTAAGTATTTCTCCTTGAAGTTGACAAATGGCATCTAAATCTGAATGGCTGTGAGCTGGAACGTAAAAGGTTCCACATCAACCTGAGAAGGAAATTCTTCCCAGTGAGGGTGACAGAGCCCTGGAACAGGCTGCCCAGGGAGGTTGTGGAGTCTCCATCACTGGAGATGTTCAAGGCCCACCTGGATGTGTTCCTGTGTGACTTGGTCTAGGTGATCCTGCTGTCAGGGGGACTGGACTAGATGATCTTTTGAGGTCCCTTCCAGTCTGCAGTGACTCTGTGATACTCCACAAAGCAAATACTGTTAGTGTTCGTGATTCCTGTAGTAGATGAAGATACCACTTTCCTGCACAGCTCATGTTTTTTCTTCTGTCTGGTTTCTAGAGCGAGGATGAAGCTGGCTGCAGCTCTGTTGATGAGGAGAGCTACAAAACGCTGAAACAACAGGAAGAGGTTTTTAGAAACCTAGATGCACAGTACGAAATGGCAAGATCACAGACTCACACACAACGAGGAATGGGATTGGGGTTTACATCTTCCATGCGAGGAATGGATGCAGTTTGAAAGAAGAAAGTTAATTAAAAAAAAATAGCAGTTTTCAAGTTTGGGACTATGGAAGGCTCTTGTTCAGATGTTGGGTCCTTGTTCACCAAAAAGCTGGCATTCTAGCTTGCATGGGTGTTGCATTGACTTTAATTTATTAAAAAAAAAATACAATTTTTTTGTAAATATCAGATCAGTGATACTGGTGTTAGTGTTGTAATCAGATTATACCCACTTCCATTAAACTTGACAGAACTATAGGAGGGACAGTATTTTTTAGTTAAAAAGGTCTACTTTTCAAACCGAGCAGCAGACGGGATGAACTCATACATGGATATTTCGTGTCCACTGTCTTGTGTACTTTTGTACTTTAACCTTGTACAGTTATTTCCAATTCTTGAAACATGAGAGAAACATTGTGTAGATGTTATTTAGCGTTCTGGGCCAATAGGCACGTAATCCAGTGCAAAAAGAAAACAACCTGGTTAATAATAAAGACAATTTTTTCTCAAAGGTCTTACTTTATGTGAATGAGACTGGGGTTTGGGCCAGACTCTTAAGGATACTAGTTGAGAGATGACAGGGAAACCTGTTAAGTCAGAAATACTATGTTGAAGTAGGATTTTCTTCATTTAAAGGGATTTACAGTATGGAGCATGATTTGTGATACGGAGGATAAATCATGGTGCTGAATGCTGCACGTGATCTTGTGTTAGGGGTTTTTTTGGTCAGTTTGATTCTGGAGAAGACTAACGAAACCAGTAGTGACAAAGTAGGATGCTGTAGCCCTTGGCTAAATACTTCAAGTCTTAAAACTGCTGGAAGCGTGTTCATTTTTTTTGGTGGTAGGTTATATAATCTCACAGAACACTCATATCTGAGCTTTGTGGGAGCGTGACCCAATTCTGCTGCAGGATGCAGACGCCCTCCTTAAAAAGTCGTCTTGCCCCGCTGCTGCCGCCGCTTCCCGAGGAAGAAAACAACCGAGCAGAGCAGCCCCGCTGCTTGCTGCCGCCCCACGGCCGCCGTCTCCCGTTTTGAGGCCCCGCCGGCAGCTCCATTGCGGCGGGGCCGAGGCCGCTGCATGCTGGGAGCTGCGGGTCCGGCCGTAGGGAGCAGGGCCCGCCCCTCACCTCCCGCCTCTGTCCTTTGCCCCTCCGCGGCTCCTCCCTTCCTGCTGCGGCTTAAGATGGCGGCCGAAGTCGATTTCGGCGACCGTGAGCTCTTCCAGCAGCTCGAGGAAGGGGAAGGGCCGCCGCCACCGCCTCGCCTCGGCCTCCAGGAGGAGGAGGAGAGCCCCGAGAAAGCTCTGGAGGAGCTGTACGAGCGGCTGCGGGACCGGGAGGAGACGGTGCGGCGGCTCCGGGCGGAGAATATCCTGACGGGAGAGGCCGGGCCTGAGGCGGGGGAAGGGGCGCGCCGTTCCCGCCCTCGGTTCCCTTCCGGGCCAGCGGGGCTGGGGGCTGGGGGCGCTCCGGAGGGTTTCTGGCCCTCAGTGCGGGAGGCCCCGCTGCTCACTGCCCAGCAGCAGGAGCCCCGTGAAGGATGATGAATGAGAGGTGGGCTCGGCGGGCAGGGAGCAGCTTCCCGCCGCAGCTCGGGGTTTCTCCTGGTTTCTGTGACTGAAAAGGAAGTTTTCCCGGATAAGTTTTCTCCTTAGAACGTCCTGTTTCGGGCCAGCTCAGCTTCGGTTGGACTGCTCCAGCCCCAGTCCTGGTTGGACTCCTTCATTGTTCCCTTCTAGAGAAACAAAACCAGCTGTACGCTCAGTTTGAAAATCCATTTTGAACACGGCTAGAAAGGAATTTGAAGGGTTGTCAAACACTGCTGCAGGCCACTCAGGGCAGAGATGGAGTCCCCTTCCCTGGAAGACTTGAAAAGATGTAGATGGGATGAAGGTTGGATTGGACTTGATCCCGGAGGTCCTTCCAGCTGTAATGATTCCATGATACTGTGTGGCCCTTAGAGACCTCATTTATGGGATGAAGGTTGGACTGGACTTGATCCCGGAGGTCCTTTCCAGCTGTAATGATTCTGTGATACTGTGTGGCCCTTAAAGACCTGATTTAGGTGTGACCTGGCAGTGCTAGTGGTGGGACTTGATCTTAATGGTCTTTTCCAACCAAAACAATTCTGTGACTCTATTACAGATTCCCTAAGGGTTTTGGGGTTTGATCCTGCAACAGTGGGATCCAAATTGGTTTTAATAGTTTATCTTCTATTTACAAGTGTCTTACTGCTGACATTCTTTTACGATGATTGTCTATACTTTTAAAATAAATTTCCATAGTCTAACAATTCAACCACAGTACATATAATGCGACTGTTTGAGCTGTCGCAGCTAGTCCTTTTTTTAACCTGAGTTCTCTTATTTGTCCAGTTTTCTTGCATTTGCTGTGTTTCTTCAACAAGTGGGTTTGCAAATACACCTGTGAAGCAAAAAAGGAGGTCCTAAACCCCATTTGTGTTTCTGTGGGAATAAGTTTTCTTTAGTTAAGGTCTAGGTCTGTGTCTTCTGAAGTAAATGTTCCTTAACAGTAAATTAACATCAGGAACTTAAAAGAAAGCTGAATATTCTGACCCGTCCCAGGTAGGTTAATGCTGGCTTAAACACTTTGTATAACCAATGTATGTTTGAAATAGGGTTTGTCCGAGATAACAACAGATGCTGCTACCTCAGATAGGCTCTTCTTGTAGGGAGGAGTTCTAAGATGCTGTTGTCAGTCCTGAAAAGATTTTCAGACTTGAGTATCAGAATTTACTTTGTATTGCTGCAACTTTTATTTATTTGGTTTTTTATCTGTTTCTGAAACTGAAGTGGCCCTTTGGGAAACAGTTTTGGTAAAGTTTATTGACAACAGCCACATTACACTAAAGGAGAGATCTTAGAGGATTTTGTGACAGTTTACTGCAGTTAGCAGCACAGTCCAGAAATTCTCTTCCTTGTTTTGCTTGCTTTCTTCCTCACACCAGGCAGCTTGGTCTGCTTAGAAAAGGAGAGTTTCTGTTTAAGTGAATAGGAACTTACTACAAGAACACGACTTGCATTTGTTACATCTTCCTCTTTCTGCAGATTCTGCTCTAATAAAACAGGTAGGGAATATTTCCAGTAAAGCTAATACTATTGTCTGTGTCTCTGTTCTCTCCTTCCAGTGGTATTTCAGTGGAAAATTCAAAAGTCGATGGACCTCTGTTACAGATTTTATTTATGAACAATGTAATTTCTAAGTAAGTACTTCCCAAAAAAACCCCAATTCCAGCAGGAAATGGGATTTTATTTGGATTTATTAGTGCTTGTTCAAAGGATGGATCTGTATTTCATTCAATGACATAGACTTGTTAAGCTTGAAGAGGGGAAGGATCATGAGCTGTGTGACAGAAGGTCTGTTGCTTTCATTAGTTTGACTTCCAGAAACTTGAAGTGAGTCTGAGTAGTCTGAGCTTCATGAGTATTGTGGGTCAATATAGTAAATCCCTATTTTTTTTAGATTTTCCCTCCTAGTTGATTTTTTTACTACATTAATATGGAGGGTGCTGTCTAATACAGGTTGTATTCATGTTGCTACGGGGTTAGAGTAGGACAAGAAAGAGATTGAGTGCCCTTTTCTAAGTTCTTTAGCGAACATTAAGTACAACAAATAAAAAGCATCTGGTGTTTGCTGCAGTCTTCCTCATGTCTT
Organism: Rhinopomastus cyanomelas; assembly: GCA_013400115.1. Lineage (NCBI taxonomy): Eukaryota > Metazoa > Chordata > Aves > Bucerotiformes > Rhinopomastidae > Rhinopomastus > Rhinopomastus cyanomelas. The sequence goes on from VXBP01003685.1 coordinate 227,303, forward strand.
CATGTCTGTAAACTTCTTCCTTCCGTTACAGGCAGTATCATCAAGAAATTGAAGATTTTGTTTTTAATTTAGTTCAGAAATACGAAGAGCAGAAAAAAGGTGAACAAGAGAAAACACACTTCAACGTTAAGCCACAGGTACTTTAAAATTCAGATCGTCCTTCACTTGCATCTTTGTAGTGGGAATGTTGAAATGTTAGACCACTCCATAGCTGGATTCTACGTGGTTATTTTCTCATCTAGGAAATAATCAGAAATGAGCTGTGGAAAGTGTTGTAAGTAGCATACTGGTCTCCATCCTACTGTTTAGCTAATAGTCCATGAATTAATAGGAGCTGTATTCTTTTTCCATACTTGAGGAGCTCTTCTATTTAGACTAGTAGAATCATATAATGTTCTAGGCTGGAAGAGACCTCTGGAGGTCATCTAGTCCAGCCTCCCTACACAGGGACAACTCTGCCTAGATCAGACTGCTCAGAGCTTCATCAAGCCTGACCTTAAATGACTCCAGGGATGGGGCCCCCACCACCTCCCTGGGCAGCCCATTCCAGCCATCAGTGACCCTCACATTGAAGAACTTTTATCTAATATCTAGCCTAAATCTCTCCTTTCCCAGCTGGAACCATTGCTCCTTGTCCTATCCATACAAACCCTGTTGAAAAGACCTTCCCCTCCCTCCGTGTAGGCCCCCCTCAGGTACTGGACTCTTCAATTAATTATTTGCTGTCTTGCTTTCCCCAACAGCCCTCCAGTGTTCTTTTGGAAGAGGACTGTAAAACAGCGAGCTCAAATTCCGTTAAAAAAATTAAAGAAGCTTTTAGTGTAAGTTTTTGACTATGTGCTCTTCAATGGTAGGTCTGGTTCTTCATTTTCCAACCTCAGTATACGCTGCTGTTAAAATAAGATCTGCTTAAATTTCGTTTGTCAGCTTAATAGCAGTTAAGAGCTGCATGTTTTGACTACATCAGTGGAAAACGTACTTCTTGGTGCAGATGTGGGTGTGTATTATGTGTAAATTCTTACAGAGTGGGGGAAAAAATCCAACATGGAAGTAGTTAAAACAGTGTAAATGTGTAAATTGCTACCAATCTGACCTAAATGCTGACACATTTCTGACAATTCTCTGACTTTTTTTCTACAGGTTGTAGGAAGTGTTCTGTATTTTACCAATTTCTGTCTCGATAAACTGGGACAGCCTATATTAAATGAGAATCCACAGCTGACAGAAGGATGGGAAATACCTAAGTATCCTGTTTACTAAAGCCAAGGGTTTTGTTCCGTTGTCAAATCCAAAGAATGCCAGTCGGTAAATTGAACTCAGATTCTGTTCAGCAGGTTGTACGTGTCGGTCAAAACCAGTTGTTACGGGTGAAAATGAGTTTAATGAGTTGGCTTTTTACTCAAAACATTTAATTATTCTGAGGTTGGCTAACTGATTTGTTAGGAGGTTTATGCTTGAGAGGAGTGAGCTGACTCTTGGGACGTTCCTAATTCTCTTAGGAATTTCCTGAGCCAGAACAAATGTTCTCCCTCTATCAAATGTGTGAGAGAAGAAAAGGCTTCAGCAGACTCAGATCTGCTGTAAGGTGGTTTTTTTCCAAATATGAGAGCCAGAGGGGAAAGTCTTCTAATACAATTTAGTTCTAGAATGTTCTTAACTTGCATCCACTTTAAAGCTGGCTCTTTACTGCTTAATTAAAGCCAGAGTTTGAAAGGCAGGACTGAGGGAAATACTGGAAAAAACTGGTTTTTAATACTCTAGTGACAACAAAAATTGGACAAGAACTGTCTCAAGTAATCTCCCCAGTTTCTCAGTGTTGCATCTGCCCAACAAAGCCAGGACAAGAACCAGTTTCAGAGTTCATTTCTACAACCTCTAGTTACTCATCTGGTAATTAAGGTCATTTCCTAGTGTTAAAAAATCACTTAGATCTGAATGAAGATTGAAAATTCATAAGCCTTGGGTCTTCTTGTGGCTTGGTGTGAGCACTGTACTGTAATTCAGTGTGGGGAAATCTGGCTCTGTTAGAGTGCATTGAGCCAGTTCTGTTCTCCAGGTGAGATTGGTACTATCTCCCAACATCTAGATGGAGGAAGTAGGTTCCTAACAGGAGAATTTCTCCTCAAATGCCAAGCTAATTGTGGCTAAACTGTCAAGTTTGCCAGCTTTGCTTTGACCCTGCTCTTTAAACATGCTTCCTGCATCTTTCTTTAGAGCTCCCATAGATGACCTTAAGCCTAAAATAGCACTTAAATCTGAGTGAAACAGTATATTGGGTACTGTGCTTCTAAACCACTGAACTACTGCACTCAATTAACTTCTCTGTTGAATTGGTATCTGGCAACTGCTCTTCTTTTTAAAAGCAACTGGCAACTCTCGTGCTTCTGAACTCTGATGAACCTCTTGGCCTTTCCCTTGTGGGTTTGCTTGCAGCCCTCTTGTCTTCTCATACATTTTTAGGCAAATGGGCAGAGCAGCTGACACACTGCGGTCCAAAAGCAAACACATGTGCTATGACCTGTCTCCACTTACTTGAGAAGTGAGTTATATTTTGAACCACTACCAAGATCTATTTTTAATAGGACTGCTCTGAAACCCGTCAGCATTATTGGTGTGAAACTTCTGCTGTAAACAAGAGGGTTGTAATTCTAGCAAATGCTGATGAAGAGCAAAATTTGCCATTGAATAAAAACTGAGTAGGAGGAAACAACCAAAGCCCATCTTAGCAAATAGTTTGTGGTAGTTTTATAGCTTATACTATAGACTTCAGATCAAGGACCCATCTATAACTTAAACCTGAAGTGTCAGTGTTAGATTCAAAACACTGTTAGGTTTTTCACTGATATTTTAAACAAGATTGAAATTTTGCTTCATCCAGTAGCAGTTCCTTATTGAAATCTAAAGATACCAGCAAGTTTTCAGCCAGATTCTCTCCCTAGATGGACAAGAAATACAAGTAAAACAAAAAAGGTTTGTATTCTTCTTAAAATTACAAGTTTTGAGCTGAAAAGTTCAGATGTACGCTGTGATTGTTTCCCAGTATTCTAAAACCTTGAACCTGCTTGAGCAAGGAGTGTGAATCAAGTCAGCTTGGTGCTGAGCTTTACAGACAGTGGGTTTCTCTTGTTTATTAACCTTAGGAAGGATCTAAAACCAATGTGTCAAAAGTTTATATTCACGTTCTTCTGGTGTTTGCCGTTTTAATGACTGCTTTGTCATCCTTAACACTGGTGTACTGCCATCATTGTTACTGTTCTGTAGAACAACTCCTGTCTGACTTATTTTGTAAACCTTTAAGGCATAATCTTAGAGTTGGATAGCTTTTTAGGAGTCGTAAGAAGAGAGTCAAGTTTCCAGCTGATGGCTTGTGTGGGCTTTATAGCATCTAAATTCACTGATGTCAGATGCAAAGAAGATGAAGACCAGGCAAATTTTTAGTGATAATTTCAAAAACAAGTGGTCATGCTGAGTTAAACTCGGTTGGATTAGAAATACTGCATCTATATAGGGTGCAGATGGAAGGGTTGTGCTCGTTATGTGGGTTGGTGATAAAATGCTAGCAAAGGTTTCTGTTTGAATACTGTGAAGAGGTGAAGCAGACAATACACTTTACCTTAGCAGACGTTTCAGGAGTTTGGAGTGTGTGGGGATTAGCCTGGACACTCATTCTAGGGTCATCCTTTCATCATCAAACCTCTGATACAGGCATAAAAAAAGAGTAGGGGTTTGAATGTATTACAGGCATATTAAATTGAGATGTTCCTTATCTGTACTCTAGAATTAAAAGTATAATTTAACATCTTTGTTTTCCCTCCTCTGGGTGTAGCTTAAGCTTTATCATGTATGTTTTGTTTTCCTTTATTAGCACTATCTAATCAAATATTTATGTATTTAGTCAGAAGCAGAAATCCATCAATGAATACTCCCTTCTCTGCAGCAAGGTACAAGGAAAAGCTTCTCCACCTTTAGGACAGTAAACCCTTCCCTTAGGTTGCCCAGAAACATTATGCAGTCTCCTGAGAGATAGTGAAGATTCAACTGGATGAAGCCCTCAGCAGCCTGGTTTGATCTCATGGCTGATCCAGCTTTGATTAAGGGTCTTGACTAGAGACTTCCTGAGATCCAGCCCAAGTTACTCTATTGCTCTAAAAAGAATAAGTTTCTTCTCTATGGAATATAAAAGCTCAGTTTCTCTTAGGTTGTTCTTTTCTAGTGTAATTTTAGTTCTTTCTCTTTCCTCCCCATATTCTGTCATATATTCTTGTTATTTTTCCTTCCCCACCTCCTCCAGTGTTGTCTGTGTTTTTCCCTTGTTTCTTGTGTCCTCCTTAGGACCGTGAAGTAAAAAACGGTCTGCTACTCTCTTTGAAGATTGACATTAAACAGTCAGTTTAAGAGAAGCAGAAGACAGCATGTGAAATCATGAAAGCATATGAAATAGAAGAAAGCATAGGTTTTATCTACAACAAAAATAAAGAATAAATTCACATAATTACTCCAAGTATTGTTAACATTGCAAAATGCTATTTTTTGTGCATTTTTTTAGCAGGCCAAAGCCACATTGTTTCAACTGTGGGTCTGAAGACCATCAAATGAAAGACTGTCCAAAGGTAAAGTCTACATCAATATTCAAAAGACTGCTGCTCTCTCACAAATGTTTTGGTGTCACTGCACTGTTTGTAAAAATAAAGTAAGAAATTAGATGCATTAGGGTCAGGACGTGCAAGTGGTTGTTCATCTCCGTCGATGAGGTGACACTGTTCATACTTAGGATTTGTAACATAATCAGAATGTGAATTCACTTGGTAGCATTGTCATTTGAATGTCTTATTTACAGGAGGAAGTTTACAAGTCTGATATCCTCCTGTTTAGAGCTCCTCTAGACCCACTGCAAATGCTCTTGGTTGTCTGCTCTGTGGTTTTCATTACACCTCTGGTTCTGTCACGTGGCTGAGGGCAGGGGGTGTCAGTTTGAGGAGTGTGTAAACTGTGAGTTGTCCAGATGTGAACTTCCCACTTGCGTTATCTTTAAGCCGCGAAACGCAGCTCGTATAAGTGAGAAGAGAAAGGAGTTCTTGGAGGCTTGTGGTGAAGCGAGCAGTCAGAACTTTCAGCAGCGTTACCATGTGGAAGAAGTAGAGGAGAGGTTTGGAAAATTCAAACCAGGAGTCATCAGGTATCTCTTTTCCTTCCATTACCTTTGGCTATTCAAATTGCAACTGTTTTATGGTCTTAATAATCTAAAATGGTGTGCAAAACTCTGCATGTGTCAAGCTCAAGAGTGTCTCTGTTTCTGTCTCTTAGAAATGTTTTTAAAAAATCATACTATGGCCATAGCAGTCTCCAAAGAAATTACTGACATCAGGATGACCGTGAGCCAGCAATGTGCCCTTATGGCCAAGAGGGCCAACAGCATCCTGGGGTGGATCAGAAGAGGGGTGGTTAGCAGATCAAGAGAAGTTCTTGACCACATCTGGAATGTTGTGTCCAGTTCTGGGCCTCTCAGTTCCAGAAGGACATGGAGCTGCTGGAGAGAGTCCAGTGCACAACAACAAAGATGATGAAGGAAGTAGAACACCTCCCTTATGAGGAGAGGCTGAGGGAGCTGGGTCTCTTTAGTTTGGAGAAGAGGAGACTGAAGGGTGACCTCATTAGTGTTTATAAATATGTGAAGGATGGGTGTCAGGAGGATCACAGTATCACAGTATCACAGTATTATCAAGGTTGGAAGAGACCTCATAGATCATCAAGTCCAACCTGTCACCACAGAGCTCAAGGCTAGACCATGGCACCAAGTGCCACGTCCAATCCTGCCTTGAACAGCTCCAGAGTTGGCGACTCCACCACCTCCCTGGNCAATGGGTGTGAGCTGGAACAGAGGAGGTTCCATATAAATATCAGAACGAACTTCTCCCTGATGAGGGTTACGGAGTGTGGGAACAGGCTGCCCTGGGGAGTTGTGGAGTCTCCTCCTCTGGAGACGTTTAAAACCCACCTGGATGTGTTCCTGTGGGACTTGGTCTAGGTGCTCCTGCTGTGGCAGGAGGATTGGATGGGATGATCTTTCGAGGTCCCTTCCAATCCCTGATGTTCTGTATTTTCTGTGATACTGGTAAATGTAGTTGAAGTTCCACCCTTCCGGTCGTGATAGCTACAGTTAAGACCCATGAGTCAGAAGTAAAAAGTTGGGTAAGCTGTCCTCAGCATAGAATTAATTCTCATACAGTGTTTAAGCATGCAAGAAATTAAGATGTTCAAAGTTGTCTTTAACATCAGAGCTTGTTTTGATCTGAAATTGTTGTATCTGGGATTGACAGGCAACACAGCATGAGCTAAACCTCAGTTATTTTAACTTGACAGTTAAAAATCAGTTGAAAATCCAACAAAATATTTATGAATTCTTTTTGCCATAACTGAATTAGGGATTTTACTGGAGGACATCTTATTTTCTGTGTGTTTTCTTGACTTAGTGGGGAACTTCAAGATGCACTTGGTGTCACAGATAAGAGTCTTCCTCCATTTATATATCGCATGCGTCAGCTGGGCTATCCTCCAGGGTGGCTCAAGGAGGCTGAAATGGAGCACTCAGGGCTTGCACTTTATGATGGAAAAGGTAAGGATGGTGCTGCAGAAATGCAGTTTTTCAGCATTAGATTGGCTAATGACCAACATTTACGCTGCATCTCAGAGAACAGTGCTGGTGCAGATTCTGGAGCTAGTAGTGGAAAGGGTGAATATCAGGAGCCAGGCTCTGCTCAGGGGCACCCAATGATAGGACAAGGGGCAGAGGGTGTGAGCTGGAACAGAGGAGGTTCCACATCAATCTGAGAAAGAACTTCCCAGTGAGAGAGCCCTGGAAGGGGCTGCCCAGTGGGGTTGTGGAGTCTCCTTCTTTGGAGACGTTTAACACCCACCTAGCCATGTTCCTATGCGACTGGATCTAGGGGATCCTGCTGTGATGGGGAGACAGGACTGGATGATCTTTCAAGGTCCCTTCCAATCCCTAATGTTCTGTGGTTCTGTGAATACTCTGTGAGGTTTCTGGGGGTTTCTGAGGTGTGTCTGATAGTTTTCCTCACTATTCTTTTCCTTTAGTGCAAATCCTTCTATCAGTACCTTCCAAAACCTTGTTCTTAACACCCTGTAGATTTTTTCAGTAACATTCCTAACAGGCATCAGTAATAATTACATTTCATTACAGATGATGGTGGAACAGAAGGTGAAGAATCCTGCCAACCAAGACGTACCACTTACGATGTCTCTAAGCTGATAAACTATCCAGGCTTCAATACATCCACTCCAAGTGGGATCCCAGATGTAAGTGGCTGACCTCTGCCTTCTAAACAACACGCTGAGTAACAGAAACTGCTTTAGCCACATTTAATGTTCCGGGTTCTGCATCTGACAATTCTCTTCCATCAGGCTTTTATTTTTAAGCACCTTGTTTGGGGCTAGGAGCTGTTGAAATGATTGACATGACATCCATCTGTCTGATATAGATAGATCTTCTCCCAAATTACTGATGATAGCACAAGGGGAAGTGGCCTCAAGTTGCATCAAGGGAGGTTTAAATTGGGTCTTAGGAAGAAGTTCTTTCCTGGGAGAGTGGTTGGGCACTGGGACAGGCTGCCCAGAGAGGTGGTGGACTCCTCTTCCCTAGAAGTGTTTAAAAACTGAGTAGCTAGAGCACTTGAGGCCATGGTCAAGGAGTTAAGGAGACACTGGGGTGAAGGCTGGACTTGATGATCCTGGAAGTCCTTTCCAGCTGTGATGATTCTATGATTGTGATGTCTGTCACAGTAAAGTCTGTCTGACAGTGCTTCTGTCAGAGGAGCCTAGAAGTTGTTTGATTTTTATTTGGTTTTTCAAGCCCAGAACTTAACACACGAATGTCTCCTCCTCCCATATAATTAAATCCGCTGAATGAATATTTTCATTCACTATTCTCAAGAAAATTCTGTCCTCAAGGTTTTTTTCAGCTTTCGCTAAAAATGAAGTTTTCCAAAGTAAGTCTTTTTCATCTGAACAGCTGTTTCAAGGGGAGATGTTTATTTACATTACAGATGTTGAAGTAGTTGCTATGAAATGGCTGATTTTGTAGAGGTGATTAGGTGGTGACTTTTTTTAGTACCTCCTACCTTTTCAGTGCATTTTGTCAGCTGTTTGTGCTGAAAGGTGAGGGCTTTGGTTTGCCAGAAGTTCCCAGTAAAGATCTATATGCTGTGATAAATGAGGCTTTTGATGAGAACTCAAATGAATCAGTGTGTGTCTTTAGTTTTAGTGTCATGTTACCAACCAGCCACACACAGTATCATTTATACGTTGCTTTTCTCTAGGAATGGCAGATATTTGGTTCCATCCCCATGCAGCCCTCTCAACAGAAGGATGTGTTTGCTAACTACCTTTCTAATTATCATGCGGTAATTATGTCTTCTTGTTAATTGCAAAACAAAACATCATCTTGTCATTAGTGTAGCCAGTGATGTTGCCTTGTTTATATCTTATTTTTGCAGAAAGGGTTAGATTTTCCTATCGACACGACCAGGTGTGAAGTGCTGGTGCTTGGCTCCTCTGTTCTAACAAACAGGAGCCTTGTGTTTAGAACAAGCTCTGTTATTTCAGTTTATGTAATCAGAGCTCAAACTGGGCAGTATTTTATAAATGGTTGGGAAAAAAGTCTGTGATAAAATTTACAGCTTAAAAATGGTCCTGCTTCCAGTCTTCCCTTGTGAGTGCAAAGCTTGCTTGCCATAGTCACGGCTTACAGTCATTTTATTGCAGAGGCCTGAGAAATCTCCTGGTAGTTCCATCCTGTATCATTGTACAACTGAATTCTAATCTCTTTTGTATTCCTGAATAATATCTCTTTAGCCAAACCCAGTGTCTAGCAATAAAAGGGCAGCATCTCAGTCAAGGCCTCATCATTCAAAACGACTAAAAGAAGACAACGTGGAAGTACCGGCGGCTGACATGGACATAGACTCTGGTATAGTTATTCTGCAGTTGGGTTTTTTTCTAGCTTCAGTTTTTATTTTCAAAGTGACTTCCTCTGAAATGTGGGTGTGCTTAAAGAGAAACCGGTGTGTTGGTTGTGATGCTGATTAACTGCTGAAGTACTCCAGCAGTGTTAGTACTCTGCTAAAATTCCACAAGAAGTGCTCTCTGTTGCTTTCATTGCCCTGTCTTCCAGGGAGGTTTCACACAAACACAGTTGGATTGTGTTTGATACAAATTCCATTCTCTTCAGGTATATCCCAAAAAAGCTCCCGTTATGAAGACTTCTAAATCTTTATATAGTTGAACAAAGTAATGTAGGAAGTCAGAAGCACACGACTCACAGGAGGACTCACAGTGTTGTTTAAGTATTGAAAAGAAACATTTCCAAAGTGAAAGTACTGTTGAAATGAGGAAGTTCTTCAGTGTAGAATCTGTGTATGCTCAATACCATGATTCCATGGCTTCTCCAGTCAGGTGAGCTTGCTCTGGGAGGGGGATTGGACTAGATGATCTTTCGAGGTCCCTTCCAATCCCTTATGATTCTATGAATACCTTCCACAGTATTTTATCTTGCTCTTTTTTTTGGTCTTTAATGGCCATTAGAGTTAGAATCCCCAAAACTGTAGATTTAAGTGGATATTGAAAGCTTCAAAGAGATTGTTTTCCCTCAGCTGAAAAGTAAGAAGACATGTTTGCTAGTAAATCACAACACCGGCACTTTGAATCTCGTCCCAGTCAGATTTCAGGTTCTAATAGATCTCTTCCAATCTGTTTCTAGATCTGGAAGTGTCACAAAGATCTCAGACTCCTAGCAGTTTTCAGTTCCAACCTCCACTGCCACCTGGATGTCCATCGATGTCAAGTCCTCCTCCTTTACCACAAGGAACACCTCCACAAAACCTTACACCACCTCTACCTCCAACACCCCCCGGCCCTCCTCTTCCTAGGACTACTCCACCACCAAATTCTTCCAGTGATTCTCTTCAGCCAAAAATAGTGGACTCAGTCATGGATGAGGATACCCTGACCTTGGAAGAACTAGAGGAACAGCAGCGCTTGATCTGGGCAGCACTGCAGCAGGCAGAAAGCATAAACAGTGACTCTGATATTCCTGCTGATACACCTTTAACTGGAAATTCTGTGTCATCATCACCGTCTAGGAACGAAGTCGATCTCGTTGCAGAAGTAAGAGCATCTGATAAGGTGATTACAGTGGAAACTAGGATTTCCAACATCAATGAACAGGTAGCAGAACCCAAAACTTCTGTAACTAGTCCTAATGCCGGAGATAGTTTACTTAACTTAAAGGAAGATCTTAATAACACAGATCCCGAAAGCTTGCTGGGTAACACCATGCCTGCTGCCAACAGTGAGGCTAACGATGGAGAAGACACGGGTGATCATAAAGTGGCCAAAAGCACCGCAAGAAACTCCAGTCTTGTTCCTGACATGAGCAAGTTCGCTGCAGGCATAACGCCGTTTGAGTTTGAAAATATGGCAGAATCAACAGGTGTTTATCTCCGAATAAGAAGCGTGTTAAAAAACTCCCCGAGAAACCAGCAGAAGAAAAAGACTTAACTGGTCTTCCTTTCTGGTGTTACTTTCAAACCCCTGCTTCCTTCTCTTTCCTACATCAGTTTTACAAACTTGGATGGCTTTCATCCTTGTGTAGAAAGGAGAGAATCTCGACAAAGAGTTCTGCCCCGTTCTTCCTTGAGACTGAAGTCAGCGTAGGGCTTCCATAGAGACCAGCACCACCAGTGCAGCCAGAAGATCTAGAAGAGTTTTCCACAGTTTCATCCTTCCACTGAGAAGTAACCAGACTGTAGATTTGTTAAGAGCAATTTACTGGCCGATACGTGAAACTCTAAAACAGAGAGTTTGTGGTTTGCTTCTTCGTTCCTTTGGCTAAGGTGTATAGTGTCCTTGAGTTTCAGGTGGATTGGTGATTTTTTATATCTGTCCTTTGTACAATAATCTCTACTTTCTACGTTTTGCTAATTAACCCTGTAGATAAGTTTAATATGTTCAGAATGTTTTTAAAAAGGTCTCAATGTTTAAGATTTCCCACAGCAAAATCCTGGCAATTGGATGACAAAGAATCAGAGATGACCAGCGTTAATTAACGTTCACCATTTCAAATATTTTTATAAATTATTTATGTGGGGCAGTTTTAATTACCACTGTATCTTTTGTAACATCATCCTTGCTGTACATACGTGTTCATTGTTGTGTACAGAGGTTTAATAAATGAGCTTTTATATAATTCTTTCTCTTTTTAATGGGAGTCTGAAACTGTCAAACTGCTTAATTTTTGGAAATTAGCAGTAGAAAATAATTAGAAAAACAAGCTGATTAATAAATGGATGAATAAAGCTAAATATGGGAAGGAACTTCTCAGTGATGGAGCACTGGAACGAACTGCCGGGGGGGTTGTGGAGTCTCCTTCTCTGGAGAGGTTTAAAACCCACCTGGATGTGTTCCTGTGCGACTGGATCTAGGTGATCCTGCTGTGGCAGGAGGATTGGACTGGATGGTCTTTCGAGGTCCCTTCCAATCCCTAATGACTGGATCTAGGGGATCCTGCTGTGGCAGGAGGATTGGACTGGATGGTCTTTCGAGGTCCCTTCCAACCCAAAACATTTTGTGATTTTTAGGAAGGCTCACAACTATTAGGTGGAGCTTTTCATAATCACAAAGCTGTTAAAATTATGATCTGCTTAAACGGAACTTTCCACACCATTCAGTTTTCATAATCTGAACAACTCCTCCCTTCTGAAAGCTTAAAAGTGTTGTTCTCCTGCTCATTCATTAATGGTTTTTTTCCCTTTTCACTGTCTTCAGAGGACCCCTAGATGCGATGACTGTACGGTGTTGGCGGTGCCAACAGAGGGAGTGCTCGATTGACTTACCAGTGTCTGGTGGAGCCGGTAAAGCCATTGGTGCTTACGGAAGCGCAGGTACAAAGTCTTCCTGGTCGAATGAGATGAATAGCAAAAGTAGTTCCAGATACCTAAGGAAAAGCTCGTGAAAGGCGAGAGTTCAGAGGTGCTTTTGACAAGGTACTGTCAGGTATCAAACCTGTCCTTTAAAATCCTTCTATTGCACATAATACATTCTTCTTCCTGCAGATCCTTAAAATAAACTCTATTAGTAAACTGCAGGGGTTTTGTAGTTAAAGCTTTTGTTTATTTCCTTTTTTCCCCTCAAAATTGTGTCTGTCTGTCTTCTGAGAGGCTGAGAATACCTTTTTGCAGCACATGCCTGTTCAGTTTACGTAGTGGCATCAATGTAAATGATCATCCTGGGTGCTCAAGTTCTTTCTTTCCCTATTTTATAGGAGACATGGTGCTGCTTTCTGCAGCAGAATGGATAACGAAACAACATGGTAGTGCCAGCTTCTGCATGCTGTACTGTGGAGCGTACAGCATGGGATCTTGAACTTTCTCCGTGGAACTGGAAGCCAGCCATGACTGTTCACACGAGCCTTTATGTGCTGCGTGCAGCATCATTCGCACGTGGATGATGTGATGTGATGCAGGGCATGAGGTAATGATTTCAGGTGTACACTCCTTTTGGGTGTGTTGACGTGCTCATATTTTCAACTTGCAGTTCTCTCTCCACACCTTGGAAGATCTTTAATAGCTCTTAGGAAATGCTGCTGCTTTAGTAGGATGTGTATAGCCTGTGCTTGACAGGAGTAAAGGGGGAAACCACCTTTGGATTCTTAGTGTTCTTTAGTGCTGTGTTTATTCACAAATTCATAGTAAGTCATCTTCACTGCTCAGAGTAGTTAAGTTCAACGTTTGTACACATTCTCAGAAGCAGGAAACAGACTTAGTAAAGGTAACTTGACTGCTTCTGAGATCACTACTGAAGGCATTAAGGGTTAAAGTGAAGTCGCTTCAGCAGCACATCTTTTAATGTAATGGTAAATTGTAGTTTAAGTATGTTAAATATTTTTACAAGGCTTTCAATGTTGAATTATCCAGTATTATTTATAATTCCAACTGCTCTTGTATTGGCTGCACACAAACTGCTTGGAGATAGGGAACTTGTTCATTGTTGGAAGATGCCTTCTGGCATCTAAAGCAAATACTGTTTAGAGGGTCCTGAGGCAGGAATAGATAGCATTTGGTTCCACGTTTATACCCACTGGGATTTTTGCCTAAAGTGACTGTGGAGTGACTGGTTGTTCAGGTCAGTAAATGGTTTTGTCCACCTGTCATCTGTACAACTGGAAGCATGTGGCCTGTGCTGTCACACTTCTGTAAGCTTGAGCTAAAATTACCCAAATTCCCCAACCATCTCAGGTTTTAACACAACAATAGACTCTGAGCTTCTGTAAATAGTTGTATGTCCTTAGAATTATTGTTTTGTGTTACTTTTATGCTTCCTTTGCAAAACCGTTAGTAAATGTTCAGACTGGCTCCTTTCAGTCCTGGTTGTATCCCTGTTTGTCTTGAATATGTTTTGGGACTCAAGTATCATTTGATACTAGTGCTCATTCTGTTATAATATAATTAATAAATGTGTGTTTTCCTGAAGTTATAGACCACCTCTACTATATATTGAGCGTTCTTTCTTTTTTTTCCCATTGGTTCTAGCCATCTTGCCTTCTAAATGCTCCTTTCTGTGGGGAATCTGTGGGTAAAGCTCTGAGAAGATCAAGCAAAACTACTGTATTAACCTCTGCTCTAAGACATAAGAGTTAATTAGGGATGGGGAGTTTCTTTCATGGCTTGGAATGATTTAACCTTGATGTCTTAGATATTTATCAGTATTTCACTGCTCCTGTTAAGTGCTGTGTGTTGTTGCTGCACTGAGGATGCTTGTAATTACTGAATGTGAGATGTAACCCCTCAAATGAGTTTGATGTATTGCAGCTACAATTGCATCCCACTGTGAGGTCTGAGAAAATGCTGAAAGGAAAGTGTTTCTGGTAGTTTTAAGCCGCATTCCCATGGTGATGGGTGTGGCATAATAACCTAGATTAGAGCCTGCTAAAAGCTATGAGTAATAAAATCAGTAATGAGGTGGGGATAGTGTGAGCAAGCGTCACTCACATTTTCCCACAGGTTCCTGTTGGCATAGTCATTCTGTTTGTACACAGCATTGGGAACAGCAAGCAGCATCTTAAAAGACCTAAGCTTTAGCAACATCTAAAAATATGCAAAATATTGAGGGTATCACTCATGTGATTAGTTATCTCTTAAAAAGATTTTCATTTCTGATTTTTGTAACCTAATTTGCAGTGTCATGAGAAGAGAGCTAGCTGAGGTTCTAGAAGATAGCTGAAAGATGTGTGTGCTGCTAAGAAGACAACCTGTTTTTAGTGCAAACTCTGTAAGGCAGGATAGCTGAGGAAACCCTTCCCCCCCAAAAAAAAGAGAGAAAAATGAGGAGGAGGAAAAAGCTCAACTACAACCAAAGTGTTTCCAGCGCCTTGGTAGTTGCTATGGAAGTCGGTAGTACCTTCGTTTTGTCACGTGGCTGTGTTGCCTCTGGTAAGTAGCAGCCATTGAGGACTGATGCTGTTCCTAAGAATAAGTTGTGGAGTCATACTTAGGTTTTAGGGGGTGGAGAGCGATGAGTCAGAAGTAAGAATTGGTCTTGATTCTTGAAGAAGCTCACAAACAGGATGGGTTTAATAGTGTCATGATTAATGTGTGACAACTGGACACTTCCTGAGCTTTAGTTAACTACAGGCTGCAAAGATTTGACATAAGGATGAGGTTTTTTACAACTTGCATTTAGCCAATGACTGAATAAACATTCATTTCCCCTTTTTTAGAACTCAGCACTCTCAATAAGAACAAAAACACCTTTTGCTTTGCTTGTCTGTGGGTGAGAACTCAGCTTTTGTCGATATTTCCACAAGTGGCAGAAGGATTTGCATATTCCACCTCTTTGAATAGACTGGTTTCTTGGTTATCTGTGAAAGGAAACACAATCCAGATGCACATCAATGAAAAACTAAGTACCTTGTTTGAACAAGTACACAGGAAGGATTCCATAAGTACTGTTAAAATACTCTTCTCTTTTGTTTTATCCCTGTCGCGTAGAACAAATAACTGGATGGAGTTTGTCGCATGAACACACCAACCAAACGTGAACTTCCAGAGCTTTTTGTGCTGCTGCTGGGTGCTACAGCTGACCGAGGGAAAACAGTGAGTGCATCAGCAATGGAAAGACTTCTTGCAGCCTTTCAATCCACTGCCTTGTGTAAGTAGCTCCCTGTCTGCACTTGTTTTGGGTTTTTCAACTGCTGCGTAGATAATTAAGGTTAAATGGTCAGTCTTTCATCTAGCTTAACCTATCAAAGACTTGGATTGAGAGCACAAGCCTCTGTGGTGGGAGTTTTTGAAGCACCACTTCAGTGATTAAAAAAACAAAGGCAAAAGCTGTTACTTTTTCTAAAGCAAAGGTGACCACCAGTTCTGGACAAGGACTGATAAATGGATTGTATTGAAGAGATTGTTCAGAGGGAACGAGACATCCTCAAAACCCTCACACTTGGAGTGGATATTTCCCCTTGAGTATAAAAGTGGATCTTGTAAGGCAGGATAGCTCTGAATGTAGTTCTTAACAACATTGCAGCTATTCCGAAAGCTTCGATAGTTTGGAACCAGTCATAAACCTGAAAAAGGGCAGAAACTATTTCAGCCGGTGTTTCTGCATTATTGAAGAGAACAATTTAAATTCTAAAGTCGGCCTTATACTTGTGGCCGGTAGTTATGTCGGCATCCTGAATTTCCCTGGAGTCATCCGCAGTTCCTGTTTCCTTAGAGTTACGAAGACGTCTACAGGTTGACTGATGGGGTCATGCAGTTCAGAGAAGAGCCACTGGGACTGGAATCAAAGATACTCTGGCTTTCAGTGATATTTAGTCCTTTACAGTAGCATGATTTGTAGTACCAGCATCTTTTCTTCATAGTGATTGCCACACAGTTGGATGTGAACGTACTAGATGTTATCACAGCCTGCTTGTTATCTACATCTAAGCACAGACTGCGCAGAAGCAAAGTCAACCATTTCTAATCAGGCTGAGCTTAAGTTGAAGTTGCTCTAAAGCTACTTTCTCATGTTATGAAGGTTGATACTGGTTGAATGATGCCTTGTTTCCTGCAGGATTACTTTGATCTTGAAGCTGTCATCCTGGTCATGAAACACGAGTGGCACGTACGCTTCACATAGGTAAAAGCTTTTGATCTGAACAATGACAACGTCAGTGTTTGCATTGCTATCAGGGCATGGCAGTGGAGTAAAGAAAGCTCCTTACACGTAATCTGAACTGCGTTTCATCTGTTGCTGCACCACTTTTACTTACGGCTTGTGCACCTTTACGGGGAATTGGACTAGATGATCTTTCGAGGTCCCTTTAGATCCCTGATGTTCTGTGATTCCACAGAACTCGCACAAAGCCACAGCTCCTAATTTCTTTCTTCAACTGTAAGTTGACTTCCACTTTCCATGTTCTGTATGTGAGAGTTACAGAGTGGTTGGGGTTAGAAGGGACCTCAGGAGATTGTGAAGTCTAATGCTCCTACCACTGTGTGTTCTCCTAGAGCAGATCTCACAGGAACACATCCGGGTGGGTTCTGAATGTCTCCAGAGCAGGAGACTGCACAAGCTCTCTGGGCTCTGGTACCCTCACTGAAAAAGTTCTTATTATGTTCAGACTGAACATCTTGTGTTCGTTTGTGCCCGTTGCCCTTTATCCTGTCGCTGGACGCCACCGAGAAGAGTCTGGTCTCATCATCCTGACACTCACCCTTTAGATACTGACAGGTGTTTATGAGATCTGCCCTCACTCTCCTCCTCTCCTGTCTGAACAGTCCCAGCTCTCAGCCTCTCCTCTCTTAAGGAAGATGCATCAGCCCTCTGATCATCTTAGTGGCTCTGAGGTACCTCCATCTTATAAAACTTGTGTGCATGGAGCTGCATATCCCAGACATCTACCCACAGGCTTTATTTTTGTCTCGCAGTGAATTTATTACTAAATTAAGGAGAATGATAGAAAACTATGAGGAAAACACATTCTCTAAGAGCATCAGATCAATAGAGAAAGTTGAATTTTCTCTATGACCAGCACAGGGATTCACAGTTGTAGCCCTCAGGCCAGCAGATACTTCTCAGAGATACAGACTCTAAAACTAGAGTCTGACTCTAGTTTCTACCCTAATTCAGCTCTTGTGTGGGAATTGTTTCCATCGCTGGGGGCTGCAGGGTCAGTTTTTTCATTTTCAGTGATCATTTGCTGGCGCTGCGCTTCTAAATACAGTCTAATATTTTAAATCCTGAAGTCCTTATTCAGCAAAACTTTTATCAAATTCTGCAGGGAGAAAGGAGGGTGGATTGTACATGGATTGGAGTATCTGTTTCACCATCTAATGGCCGCGATGAGAGATTCTGTTTGCCATTTAGGAAGTGGAATTCCAACAAACACTGCCGAGTGCTGATCTAGTTGAAACCTATTATTCAGAGGACCGCATCGCACCATTTTGTGCTTTACCAGGCTGGATTAGTGCCAAAGAACGAAGCCAAAATGAAACGCAAATTGCAATCAAGTCTCCGGCAATGGAACTGCTTTCTCATCACCCTTTTGTTCGAATGGCATCATGCAGAAACTAAATTATCTGTGAGGCTGCAGACTGAGGTTTGCTTTGTGATGAATTCAGCCGGGCTCTGCCGCCTGTTTGTAAAAGTGAAGTAGAGCTGCTTGATTCAGCCTTGCAAATTGCTATTAAATGGTGGTTGATGGGGTTAGAGCTCCCGCTACGGCTGTTTAAACCAACGTGTTGCTGTTCCAATGTGTTGCTTCACAACCACAATGAAAATGAAGATATTTGGTACTTTATGGAAAGGAGAAATTTATTTCAGGGCCTCAGGACAAAAGGAAAATGGAGCAAAGAAGCAGAAACAGCAAAGTTATTCGTCCAGTAAGAGCTGGGTTGTCCCTCCCTGTCTCCCCTGGCCTTCTCGCTGCCGCAGCACCCTCCCAGAGGGCTCAGCACCCACCCCGGAGCTCGGCACCCCCCGGGGCGGACAAAGCCGAGGCGGGGGGCTGAACAAAGGGAGAAGGAGGCTGAGGAAGGAGCCCGGGGCGCGGAGGAGGCGCGGCCGCCGCTGCTGCAGTCCCCGCCCTGCGCTGCCGCTTCCCGCCCGCTCCGCCCCCCGCGAGCCGGGGAGGTGCCGCTGCTGCAGAAGGGGACGACGAGGAGGTGGAGGAGGCGGCGGCGGCGGGAGCTGCTCCCCGGCGCTGGCCGAGCCGAAGGCGGCAGCGGTGAGACCGCCGCTGTGGGGGAGGTGAGAGCAGGGCGGGAGACGGGACAGGGTGCCGTGTGAGGGTGGGGGGGGCCACGGCCGCTTCCCGCCTCGGGGCCTCCCTCTGCACCTCCGCTTCCCGTCCGGGCGCGGTGAGGGCTGAGGGAGCCGCGTGAGGCGGCCGAGCGGGTCCCGGGTGGGGCGAGGTCCCGGCAACCGGCGGCCACCGCCGCGGGTTGCCCTGAGCCGCTGCCACACGTGTCCGCTCTCCCCCTCGCCACAGCTCAGCCCGCCGTGACAGCGGCCGGTTCAGCCGGTTCCCGGGCCCTGCGCTGAGGCTCACCGGGCTCATGCCGCTCCCGTGGCCCTCCGTGTGTGTGGTGGGGAACGGGGACTGCCTGACAGGGCCTCTGGGTCTCTTTTTCCCTTGGGTGCTGTCTCGGTGGTCGGTGAGGGGCAGGTGAACACGGGAGGGTCCGGAGTGCAGCCCGTGCTCGAGTCTTGACTGGGGGGAAACGATACAGAGCTGCAGTTCTCGTTCCTCCACACTTAACGCGCTGATATTTTACTGATTAACGATCTGAGTTATATTTTACCTCTTTTTTTGTTTTGTCTCCTCCCCGTGCCCTCACCCAAAGCTCCTGATCTGCAGGTGGTGAGCGGCTCTTATGTCGTCCCACGGTTCCGGGTGGCTCAGCCTGACTTTTACTGCCATGTTAATGGTCAGCGATAGACCTGTGGGATCTCCAGGCCAAGGTTGTGCTCTAGGCCCCACCTGCTTTCCGCTATCTCACTAGTGCTGCTACCTAAGGCGGTTCAGTGTTCTCTTTTCTGTGCCTCAGCTGTCACAGGGCACCAGGTAATTGTTGCTGTTACTCACATGTTAATGCTGCTCCTGCTGCATTCAAACCAGGAGTTGGGTTTTCCCCTCTCATTAGAGCATCTTTGTGTTCTAAATAATGGAGAAAATAAAAACAAAAGTCAACACCACAAG
Organism: Rhinopomastus cyanomelas; assembly: GCA_013400115.1. Classification (NCBI taxonomy): domain Eukaryota; kingdom Metazoa; phylum Chordata; class Aves; order Bucerotiformes; family Rhinopomastidae; genus Rhinopomastus; species Rhinopomastus cyanomelas. The sequence continues at coordinate 246,561 of VXBP01003685.1, forward strand.
AGAACAATCTCTCCCTAACCATGGTGTGGGGGAAAAAACACATTTGGTGACTGTAGATGTTTGTAATTAAGAACATCGTGGTGAAATAAATCCCCTTTTCTCCCCAGCCCTTTGCTTACCCACTGAGCTGAGTGGACAGGGGTTTATGGAAGTTCACAGGTTGCTTTGAGATCTGGTAGCAGAAAGATTTCAAAGTCTGTGATGCTTGTATAAACACGTTGGAAGAAGAAGGAAAAGAGATACAAAAGAGGAAATGCCTTTATACCTGCTGCTTTGTGAAGAACTTTATTGGCAGAGCAGAAATACACACAGAGTTCTGAAACTAGTGGTGTCAGAGGGTGAATTTTTCCTTCAATGTGTGTCTGCTACATGCAACAAGGCAGTAATTTAGATAGGGCCCAGGAAAAGTAACTAACTTTCCCCTCCCACCCCAACAGCAACCTGTCTCGGGCTGAGGAATGTATAACTTCAGGTTCAAAACCTTTCTGTTGACGTAGAATGTCTGAAAAATATTCAGGAGATTATTAGTTCTTGGTTTAGACTTGGGGGATTTCAAGGTTCTCTGCTTGCCCAGCCCTTACACGTGGGTAGATTTTTGTGTCTGTGCTCAAGTGCATTAAACTTTGTGTGTACTGAAGGGAAAGGGATGTGCTAGCTGAAGCAGAAAATGTTGAAAATGTGACCTCGAATGTCTGTGTCTTTAGGGATCAAGAGGGAGATTTTATTTGTCAAAAAGAGAAAAAAAAGGGTTTATATAATTTGTATGGTTTCTTTGAAAGAGAAGATCTCAGCTTTCTAGTGAGGAACAGAAAACCAGCTGCCTGTGTCCTCATGGCAGCAGTGTACTGTAGGAAATAACCTCTTTCCTCATGTGATTGTACTGTAGGAAGGAGCAGTGCTGGGATACGCTCATGGCTGTGACTTTCTAGAGCTCCTGTAGATCTCCTGTGTGAGCCATAACTTGATTCTGTTCACCATCTTAGTGTGAATATCCAGGGCAGCCTTTATTTACTTAGCTTGGGCCAGCTGGATAATTCCTTTAATGTTCCTCCTTTTATCCATTTTAGCCCTGTTAAAGTTTTTCTTGTGAGCAACTGAGACTATTTCAAAGTAGATCTTCCTTCGGAAGAAACAGAGTGATCTGCCTTGGCAATATGATTTTTCAAAACTGCTTTTCTTTCTCTCCCTAAACCATACGGGTCAAATGTTAACTCCGTATGCGGGTTTTCTAATGTTTGAACATGATGACTGTGAATGAATGCAGCTCTTGTTTAATCTTTTGGCATTCCTTAGGGACTGCTGGCTGTGCTGGCACGTATGAAAAGTAACGCACCCGAATCCTTATTGGACTGGCATGTTTAGAAATGCCACAGATGGATGGTGTTTTGTTATTTAATGAAAGGCAATTATATACTGCTTTAGCTGTAATCTCAGCTGCCCTCAGCTAGATGCCAAATTCGGCTGCAGCAACCATTTCGTTGTCCTTGACCGGCAGAACTGTGGTCCCTGAGGATTTCAGATACCTGCTGGTGTGCCTGTGCTTGTCCAGGTGCTTGTCTTCCACACACGTAAGTTTTTACAGAGTGATGTTGTGCTCGCATGATTTGCAGTGGTTTATCTGATCCTGAGCACTACCTGCAAATCAGTATCGTGCTCTTCAGCTCTGAAAGGCTGGAAAGGATCTAGATGCATCTAAGAAGAGCCTGTACAAGTTTGTACCTTAGCAGCTGCCTGACTGTTCACCACCTGCAGTGTCTCACTCATAGTTTATACAAACTCAGACAGAAAACTCCTGGGTGAGTGGCACTGTGTGTGCTTTTAATTTGCAAGATGTGTCTTCGCTCTGCTGTTTTGAGGAGAAACCATTAAAGGCTTCTCAGGCTTCCTGATTTTTGTACCTTGTGTCTACAATTTTGGTGTATTTTGAGGGGAAATCGGAAGGCAAAGAGAGAAACTTGCTGTTTGATAATCTGACATGCTTATTCTGTGTGTCTGCTTGGCAGCAGCATCCACTCAATCACCACAATATTTGTCTGAGTTCTGTATTTGTACTTCTACACCATTATATGCCAGCCGTATAGCTGTCATGGTGCTAATTTAAAAGGCTAAGAACATGGAGAGCTAAAAAGGGACTGCTGACTTGATGCTTTCAAAGAGTGTGAAGCTGTTACAGTTTCACCCAAGTCTATCAAAATTAAATTCTTACTATAAAAAGCAGCATCTTTGTTTCAGCTGCTCTGGTTGTGATTTTATTAGGGAGAAGCCTTGTGTCTTTTTATGGACATTTGGTTTTGAGACTGATGGGAGGTGACAGTTTCCTTCTCAGACTTTCAATTAAACTTAACTTCAACGTGATGCTCTGTTATTTGAAGATCAGAATAGTTGCTGTGACCCTGCTGGCAGCAGGAAATCCACAAAGCTCAGCGTTGCTGATCGAGGTGGTCGAAGTGTATTATCATCATCATAAGTCAGCGTGGACCGCTACTCCTCTTCTTATCAAAATGGAGGGGTTTTGGGAACAGCAAGACTTTCCTTGGTAAAAAATCTAGAAGTAGTAGTAAGTGTTGATAGTGAGCTTTGCAGAAGAGGTGGTAATGACTTTCTTGGGTGAAAACTTTCTCTGCTTCTGAATCCTTGACTCATTCTGTAGAGAATGGTGTGTGCTTAGGAGGATCATGTGCCTTCCGATCTTTTAATAGACTCTAGCAGTGACATTTTTATAATGAGTGTGTACAGTAGCAACTGGAAGCGTTAGAATTTGCATCGTATTTTCTGAGATTCTTTTAAAGCTTTTCACAGTTATCAGCTCTTTAATTAAAGATGGGAATCTTTTTAAAAAATTGAACTGACCGTGTCTAGAAATATATTGGAAAAAAGAATCCTCACAGTATTACTGGCTCCAAAATGTGGTTTTACTGTTAAACCCTTTCTTATTAGTGTTTTGTGTTCAGGAGTTCTAATTTCTGTTTCAATGGGTTTTCTTTCAGTGAGAATCTCAAAGCCTTTAGGAATGGGAATGAGCAGAGCAAGTTATAGAATGACAAGGTGACTTACAGCATCTTTGAGGCAGATTTAAAATCTGTAAGCAGAGCAGAGGCTTTAATGATTTATCTGTCTTGCAGCATTGCTGTAATATCTGACTGATGGTTTGAGGTCTTAAGCCTCTCACTCTGTTTGGTCTGATCCATCTTGTTCTTAGCAGAGTCTTGTAGTGGTAGGAATTTACTTTGCCTTTTCCCTTTCCTGAGCACATGCAGAGACAATCCTGTTTATGCAGATTGCAGTGAATATCCTGCACTTTCCAAGGTAGAAAATTGCCAGGGGTCTTATTTACCAACTTAGCAGCGTCAGTAAACCCTCACATTATCAGTAAATTTGTGTCTCTTGTGGTTGCATTCCTAAATAGATTCAAGTTTTGTATTATCCCCAAACATGCTGATGACCTGCTGCTACCAAGTGTATTGCTGACAGTACTTTGTTCTTTCCATTTTGCTTCAGAAATTAGTTGGTCTGATCCGAAGTCATTAGAAAAGACTATTTGAACACAGGTCTCCCTCCTACCAGGTGGCTGACTTTTGTGTAACTTGTAAGGATCAAATATTTGTTTTTAGAAATCTGCTTTTTTTAGTTGAAAAGACCTAGCAGGTTGAAAATCAAAGGAGAAACACAGATTTGTGTGGAGACCTGGGCTGCTGTGAAAGCCTTGATGTTGAAAGGTAAGCTAAGAGTCTTTGGTTTTGGATGTGCTGTGGATCTGTGAACTCACACAGCAAACAGTTCAGGACATCAAATTAATCTAAAGTTCCTTGCTGAGCTCCAGATTAGCCAAGTCCGAACGGAGAGACATTTGGATTGATTCCTAAATAAGAAATTCTGTTCTTCCCCAGTGGCTTTAAGTGTCTGAGAAAGCAGAAGTGTCTTCTGAGTTCTTAAGGAAACAGAGAGTCACTCTTGGAACCAGTAGCTATTTATGGGGATGTCCTTATACTGCGGTGTGATGGTGCTCGATAGTGGGATGAGTGATGACAAGGCATAGTGTTTGTGTTACAGCATTGGGACCACTTGGAATATCCTCTGGCTGTCTCTCTGCATGCGCTACTTGCCTCAGGCTAATGTTTATCCGAACAAATGCCCTCTAAAACAGAGTTGAAACATGTTTTTCGGGACCTCTGCTAGCGATCGTATAGATACGATTCAGTTTCACTAATTTGTCAGGCGCTTTTCATTCCCAGCTTTGTTCATCAAATCCATCAGAAGAGCTGTGTCATACTAGTGGGCATAATTCCCAACTTACTACAAGCTTTTGGGTTTGTATTTTTATGACAGAAAAGGAGGCTGTAAGCAAAAGTGTACTGAAACTCATGTGCAGCAGTATTTTCCTGAAATAATCCTGATAGCAGTTTTGTTGCAGAAGAGCAGTGGGTTGCTTTCATACCCATTTGCTAGGCCTAGTTAAAATAATCAGAGATGTGCTTCCTCAAGAATCTGTCCTTTAGAAAATGTATGTTTATGTTAAGATCATGGTGTGAGAAACAGAGCACTGGTGAGACCTCACCTCGAGTCCTGGGGACAGTTCTGGGCCACTCACTTTCAGCAAAGAGATTGAGGGGCTGGAGCAGGTCCAGAGGGGAGCAACGAGGCTAGGGAAGGGACTGGAGGGAAAGGCTGATGAGGAGAGGCTGAGGGAGCTGGGGGTGTTTATCCTGGAGAGAGGAGACTTACGGGGGGACCTTCTCCATCTTTACAACTCTCTGAAGAGAAGTTGTAGTCAGGTGGGGGTTAGGCTCTTCTCCCAGGCATATAGTGCCAGGATGAGGGGGCAGGGCCTGAAGCTGCCAGGACAAGGTTAGGAAGCACTTCCTCGTGGGAAGGGTGATCAGACCCTGGAATGGACTGCCCAGGGCAGTGGTGTAGTCCCCATCCCTGGAGGTGTTTAAGAAAAGACAGGCTGTGGCACTTAATGCCATGGTCCAGGCTGTGGTGATATTACGTCCTGGGCTGGGCTGGATGATCTCAGAGGTCTTCCAGCCTCAATGATTCTGTTGCTCCTGTCAAATTAGGGAATTCATGTGATGTCTTTGTTGGATTAGGCTGGCATGGGCTGAAATAGAATAAGCTGAAGTTATAAGAATGACTTTATATAAACCAGGAGATATTCTTCCTTGCTTTCATACTAAGCTTGTATTTTCTCTTATGTGCAAACAGCAGGTCTGAAAGACAGGTCTGAATTACTTTTATTTCTTTACAAATGCCAGATTTTTCTTACTTTTAACAGTGAGGTACAAACCGCTGGTTTGATAGGCACATCCCAGCCCACGTACGTTGATGCTGGCAGTAAGCAGAGCATCCAGTAAGCCAAATAAATGTGATCTGATGGCACCTCACATGATAAACATCCAATTAAATGATACGTGTTATTTTGGTATCTGTTCTTGTGGTGGTGATGATGTGAATGCATCGAGGTACATCATTTTGCTTGATTAATTGACATTAAAAAACCCATGGTGTCTGGCAGGCAAAATAAAACTTGTGTTTTCACACAAATGCTCCCTTTCTTCTAATTGCTGTGTGAAGAATGAGTAATCAAATGTAGACAGCAAAATGCCAGCTGAAATCTTAAATTCTTAGTTCTGTGTATTTTCTGCTTGGTGTATAAACTCTCTTTAAGTTCTTTTTCAACCTGATGATGCCTCTGCAATCCCAGTTTCCACACTGAGCAGTGCAGTTATGTTCTTGAGCAACATTCAGATCATTGATTTGCCTGGACAGTGACTGCTACAGGGGCTGCTACATCAGTACTAGAACAACTTGCTGGTTGTGACTTGCTTTGTTGTCAAATGCCTGCAGTGTTCTCTTGTTTCAAGCTGGACTTGCTGCTGGTTCAGTAGTTGCTTTGGTGCTGACAAAACGGGCTGGATTTGCACTAAGTTGTGAGCATTAAGTTCAGAGAGAAGCTGATTTGTCACAGTAGCTAAATGCAGAGACCTTGATGTGAATTCTTAGCTCCAAAGGAGTTGTATTTCAGTAGTAAATAGGCAGGAATGCTTGGTTTATTTGGATTTAGGTTGGACTGGATGTTTAAGGTCTTTTCCAACCTTATTACTCTGTGTGTGTGTGTATGTCGCATCACTACAAGAGAAGGTGTAGAAAGATAATGCACGAAGGCTTCTAAATCACTGTTTTCTAGTTTAATTACTTGTTCCAGAACTGTCTTTGAAGCTTGGTGTGAGTTATTTCATTGTAAATGCAAAGCATAGAATCACAGAATGGTTTAGGTTGGAAGGGAGCTTAAAAATCATCTAGCTCCAACCACCCCTGCCACTGGCATGTATTTTCTTCAAAGCTGAAGTGTGGTTGTGGTTTTCAATGTTGTATGAACTTCAAAAGCCTATACATTCAAGTTAAAGCATGATTTGAAGTGCTTTGGGAAACATATATGCTAAGTTTTTACAGAAATGAAATGCCAGCCCAGGAGACCACAAAGCAAGTGTTTAGAGCAGATAAGAATAGATCTGAATTATGTAGAAGATAAAGTTTGAAGGTTGCAATATCTTTAAGATTTGTGTTTGTAACTGTGAAGAATCTGAGCTCTTGGAGTAACTCCTGGACCAGAGGAGAAAACTTACCGGGTACAAAATTTCAAGTTACCCTGACAGTGGTTTAGAGAAAGTATTGCCCAGGGTGGTGGTTGAGTCACCATCCTTGGATGAACTTAGAAGTCGCTTAGATGTGGTGTTGGGGGATCTGATTTAGGGGTGAACTTGTAGAGTAGGGTTGATGGTTGGACTCGATGATCCCAAGGGTGTTTTCCAACCTGAATCATTCTATGATTTGAAGAGTGATTCACCAGCTTCCAAAAGGTTGGCAGCAGTGGTGTGAACACCAAGAATATAAAACATTTAAGAAATGCTGTTCAGGCTGCTATTTCAAACAGTGCTTCAGGTGGTGAGTTCGCTTTTCTCTCAGCAGAGTGACATTGCTGGATTTTGGTGCTCTGGGAAAGGTATTTTCCATCTCTCTTTCCTACAGAAAGGATTTTCAGATTTATTGTATGCATTTTCTTCACGGTATGGTTGGAATTAGTTTCCTAGATGCCTGCTAACTGACTGCCACGTAGTTACAGATCCCAGTGAGAGTTGCAACAGAGTTCTCTAGTCTTCACAACCCTTTTCATCCCAATGTATGGGTGTAGCATAGCAGCATTCAAAAATTGATCTCTTTTTTGGAGCTTAGAAACATATTGGCATTGAAAGGATGTGGACGTACTGGAGTGAGTGCAGAGGAGGTCCACGAGGATGATCAGAGCTGGAGCAGCTCTCCTATGAGGATAGACTGAGGGAATTGGGGCTGTTCAGTNGACGTTCTCTGACAGAATGAATGGTGTTAACATATGAGTCTTTTTAATTTGAAATGTTTTTAAGGATGTGTGTGACCGATAGCAGAAGATCATTGATTAAATTAATTGCTTCACTTGATTATAAAAATAAACCATGAGTGTAGTGTTCAGTCTCACAGAGCATTGCACTGCAGAAGACGGGGATTGTTCGGTGTGCTCACAGTCAACTCTAACCTTATTCTGCTCCATTCTACAATGTCCTTTGTTTCCGTCACAAATGGACAGACAACTTGCTGTTCTCCATGGAAACGCTGCATCTGTTCTCTGCTATCTATGAGTGGTGAGGGCAGCAGACATTGCTTCCTTAAATTGTCAAGTCACTGTTCCAAATGATTCATCAAATAAAGCGTTTTAATTAGGGCACTACCTGTCCTCAGAAAGGAGAGGGTGGTGGTGGCCATGTGCTAGTCAGATGTCAGCGAAGCTTCAAGAGCTACTGGTTGTGACTGTAGGGTTAAGTAGGGTGAGCTGAGGCTTTAACTTTGTTCCCTGTTTTCTTATTTAATTGTGGTTTAGCTCTTGTTGGAGCACTAGTTGTTGCAAATAGAGTCCTGAAAGAAACAGTGGGGGACAGCTGTTTTCTTTTTATTGTAGGAATTCTATTTTGGAAAGTATTGGAAAGTTTTCTGCTTTAGGGTTATGCAGCTAAGTTGTATTTATTTTAAATTGGAATTTAAAATAGAATTTGGATCTATTATCAGATTAGATTTTATTTTGTCACACCAGGGGTTCTCAACTTGCTGCCACTTGGAGGGCTCTAAAAGGTAAATAATAATGAGGATATTGTTAATCAGCAGAGATTTGTCTCTGCATCAAGTTCTTCTGAGGTGTCTTCTTAGGTTTCTGGTACAAGATTTTGAGAAACATGATGTTCCTGTCCACTGATTATGAAGACTCCTTTTCAGGAGAGCTGAGGCAGGTTGAAGCAAGCGAAGGGAGCAAATGGAGACACGTCGCTGCTCTCTTCCGAGAGCCACAATGAGGTAATCGACATCTGGAGCCTGTTAGGAAGTGCTGGAGTGCGTAATGCCGAAATCACTTGATGCAAATTTAGCTGCTTTCAGTGTTTTATGGATTCTGTTAGGAAACTGCTGTGAAGGTCGCTCACATCTCTTTCTAAAAGTTGCAGGAATTTACCAAAATGTCTTGCTTAAATTTTAAGTGGTAGTTTTTTTTTAACTAAGCTGCAGTTCCAGTAACTCTGAAAGCAGGACACGAGGGATTGTGTTACGTCTGGCCTAGTTGAAGGCCTCTATGTTGAGAGAAGCAAATGACACAGCAAATATATAACCCATGACTGTGGAGAGCGAGATTAAACTACAAATGGCTACCTCGAGCCAAGAAGGGCTGTGTTAGAACATCGCAGCCTTTCTGTTGGAAGATGTCTGTTAGAAATAATTATTTCAAAGCAGTGAAATGTTGTGTTTGTTTGCTTCTAAGATCCCTATCCTTGTTATGTAATACGTGGTTTCTACATGTATGGTGCTGGAATGCTCTTTAGGGGCACAAAAAGAGGTGGGCTGTTGAAGAGATTGGCAGTAGGCTCTAAGACACCTTCTAGCTTCCTGATTTGGGGTGGCAACATTTCATAGAATCATGAAATGACTTGGGTTGGAAGGGACCTTAGAGATGATCTAGTTCCAACTGCCCTGCCATGGGCCGTTGGATCTTGAAAGGATTCCTCCTTGTTTTAGCACTAGAGACTCTTGAAAGTCCCTCTCCAGCTTTCCTGTAGCCCTTTCAGGTACTGGAAGCTGCTATAATCTCCTCTGAGAGCCTTCTCCAGGCTGAACAGCCCTAGCTCCCTCAGCCTGTCTTCATAAGAGACCTGCTCCAGCCCTTAAGGGGGCCTTGCTTTGGCCCAGTTTTAAGAAGAATTAGGAAAGCAGTATTAGTAAGAAATTCCTCCCTGTGAGGGTGCTGAGGCAGTGGAACAGGCTGCCCAGAGAGAGGCTGTGGCTGCTCCATCCCTGGCAGGGTCCAAGGCCAGGTTGGATGGTGCTCTGGGCAACCTGGTCTAGTGAGAGGTGTTGCTGCCCATGGCAGGGGGTTGACTCCAGGTGAGGTCTCAGCTCCCTTCCAACCTAAACCATTCGGTGATTCACTTGTGATGCCCTTCTATAAGAGAAGATGGGAGTTCCAGAAGGTTTCTAAGACAAAATATGAGACTCTGATGCATTCAGATTTAGCAGGGAGGACAGGAGGGGAGACAACACTCCCCTGCAGTCTTTCTGCTGTGTCCAGAGTGACATCTTCTGTGATCCTGTAGTCGTTTTGCTGTATAACTAGTGCCTGCCAGTTCATTCTCAGCTTTGGCATATTTTATGCCTCTCCTACTTTGATTTTAGAGAACTTTCATGTTCACCATCTCAAAAATTAATAGTAAACATCTTGCAAAAACAATGTAGGCATTTTTCTCTTCAGTAGTCATAACCCTGCAGATGGGTGGGTGACATACTCCTGGCAAGGCTCAAAAAAACATGCAGGAATTTTTACAGCCCTGCTTTGGAGTTTTCGTGGAGCAGAACTCAAATTACAGACCAGCACTGTAGAGCCAAGGAGGTAATTAACACTTTTTAAAGTAGAACATTTTTTTGCAGACTCCTTGAATTTGGCCTGAAATAGCAGAAGGGATGTGTCACTTTGGTATTTGGGTTCACGCAGCAGCCTGCCTGATGCTTTCTTCTTTTTCACAGTGAATTGATTTTTAGGAGCATTAACCAGCAGCTGTTAATAATGCATGAGGGGTAAAACTTAACACCGGTAGGCGAAGGGCACGGTTGGCTTGTTTCTTTAGTCTTCATTCTCGTAGTGTAGCAGTCTCTTCTTCACTAGTGCTTGCTTGGCTTTTAAGCCCACTGTATGCCCAGTAAGCCCACCTGGGCTCTGGTTGGAATAGTCTGGGAAGTCTGGATGTGGCCAGCTTTCTGCCTCTGTGTGTGTGTGTGTTGACTGGTGCCAAAATGCTGAGTGAAGGCAGGGCTGAGACCTGCCTAACAGTTCTTGTTTGTCGTGTTAGAGCAAAGGGTTGAGCAAACAGTCTGTTGCTACATGCCTACATTTCCTTTTTTTTTCAGGTGTTTGGCTTTATAGTTTTTAGTTTGGCTTTATAGTTTTTAGTTTGGCTGTATAGTTTTTAGTTTGGCTGTATAATTTTTAGTTTGGCATGGCTGTTCTTTCATTGCCTTTCTATACGAAGTGCAGCATATACCCAGTCTGTGCTCGTGCAGAGCAGTTCATGCTTTTCTAGATGGTGGGGACATGAGTCACCCTACACTTTGGCTTTGAATTCATGCTATAGAAGAAGAAAAATGATGAAAGAGCCTTCCTAAAGCTTTTGTAATCAGAAGGAAGATGCCTTCTGTGGCAAAACCCTCCTGACATAGTTCCCTGAAAAGCTTATAGCCCGCTTCCAAGTCAGAGCAGCTCTATCCTAGCAACATAGAGAAGAGTCCCTCCTCCTCTTTCCAGAGCGGCATAGCTGGGGCACTGTGCTGGGGACTGCAAGCCGCTGTATCTCGTGATCTAAAAGATCACAGACAGCTGAGGTGGCTGGGTACTTTTTAGTTGTCATCATCTTCTGTTCTTCAGTTCCAGTCTCTGTTAACAACTTTATTCTTTCTATCCTGAAATGCCTCGTTCTCTTCATTTCTCCTGGAGTTAGTTTTCTCTAGTCTCAAGTCGTTTTTGCTGGGATACTGCAACGCTCGAGAAACGTGGCTGGAAACAGTAGGGTGCACGGAGTGCTTCTCTCTCGGTGTAACGTTAGTAATGCTGTTGAGGGCTTTGTTTTTCTTTCTTAAAATAGCCTTTTCGTTTAAGGCTCCAGATGAATGCAGCAGCATTCAGTGAAGTGAGTTATTCCAATGGTTTTACTTCAGACTTGGTGCCTTTTAATAGGAAAAGGCCCTCAAAAGATGGGGAGTTGGAAATACTTCTGGTTGTTTCATTCTGCGCTTCACACACAGACTGTGTGGCTATATAAAAATTTCTTTCACAGGAGTTGTGTTACTGATTTTTCTTAATGTCTCTATTTTTATACACAGGTTTATTCCAGAGTTGGAAAAAAGTAGAATAATAGATTTTATCCATGTTTGGAAAAAGATAGTTGCTACAGACGAAGTGGATTGACGCTGATATTGCACAAAGATGAGTATGTTAAAACCAAGTGGACTTAAGGCTCCTTCGAAGACCATCAAGCATGGGGGTACGTTGCTGAAAGCACCTGCTCCGGTTGCTGCTGGTAAGGAGCATTTAAATATCTTTTCCTTTATTTGTTTTCTAGCAAAAAGTACCTTGAAAACTATGAGCTTAGACTATTTTTACTATTGACACCAGGGTATTTTTTCTTGTAGTTCTGATCTAAAATTATTATGTGAACGACGTTCAAAAAATCTGAATGTGAGTTGGACATGATCAGGCAGTTTTACTTTGAAGAAACCTTGTGATGCTAAAGACAGTTGGGTAGTTTTTAAGCTAAGACTTGTAATCTTTAACAGATTTTCACCAAAATCCCTGTTAAGTGCATTCAGTATCTCTGATCTTAGATTGACCTTGATTGATTTTTGAAATGTGGTAGTCCAGTAAGTAAAAAATCTGGGTGTTATGCTCTTCCTTTGTGCTTTTCCAAATGACTGTTATGTTGAACCTAAGTAATGATGCTCTCTGAAATACTAGTGGTTTTGCTTCCTGTTGATTTCTCATTGCACTTCATTCCAGCTCCAGCTGAAAAAACGCCTTCCGGTGAAAAGACCTCAAGCACAGCCACTGCAGATGTCCATGAGGAGTTTGTGGATGATTTCAGAGTTGGGGAACGTGTTTGGGTTAATGGAAATAAGCCTGGCTTCATTCAGTTCCTTGGTGAAACACAGTTTGCTCCAGGACAGTGGGCAGGGATTGTCCTAGACGAACCGATTGGTAAGAACGATGGCGCCGTGGCTGGAGTTCGCTATTTCCAGTGTGAACCCTTGAGGGGAATATTTACAAGACCATCCAAATTGACAAGGAAAGTGCTGACAGAAGATGAAGCCAACGGTACGCAGACAGCTCATGCTTCTAGAGCGACATCACCAACTTCCACGTCAGCTGCTAGCGTGGTATCTTCTGCTGCTGCACTTCCACCTTCAGGAATTCCACAAAAAACTTCACCTCTTGCTGCTAAGGAACATTCAACTCCTTCCCAGATTAGCAATCTTTCCAAAACCGCAAGTGAATCTATATCAAATCTCTCTGAGGCTGGATCCTTAAAGAAAGGAGAAAGGGAGCTCAAAATTGGAGATCGAGTTCTGGTAAGATTCCCGCGAAGCCTCTGTTTCTGTTTTTAATTGATAAATTATTGTTGCTGCCAAAATTCAAAACTTCTCTGCTCTTGCCTTGGTCAAGGTCATGTACCTTGATTCTCTTTCCATCTAGTGCCCTTCGCAGACAAGCTCTTCACAGACAGTTTTGCACACACTAGGAACATCTAGGAAGACCCAAGATCGAATGGTCAACTCAGTGTTTAAGAAACATATTTGGTCTTTAACAGCAACTCGTAGCTTATTGTTCCACAATTTCAAGAACGACAGTTGCACCAAGTAGAAAAGGAGCTTGTGAGATTTCCACTCAGCTCTTCAGTGCTGTTGAGAGCCCTGTCTTTAGAAAGCAAATGGTTCAGTAATTGATTGTTCCCCTGAGCAGTGATAGGCAGCGACAGAAGCGATCACGTAATGCTCACCCAGGAATTACGTGTTCTCTTGGTGAGGTGCCATGTTACTTGGCTGCCCTTCCCAAATTCAGAACCTTAACTGTTCCTGCTGATGTGTCATTTCACCCTTTTTTAGAAGGGCTTGAAGTTTTGTTGGTTTAGACTTTTCTTTTTTCCCAAAATGATCCAAATATTAAAGGTAGCATTAAGGTAATGCTAAGAGAGAGAATTAATGGAGGGAGTTCCACACAGAGCTGTGAGGATGACTGGGGGTCTGGAACAACTGCCTTTTGAAGAGAGATTGAGAAAATTGGGATCTTTTGGACAAAAGAAGGCTCCGAAGGGTTCACTTCTGTCTCTAAATCCATGGGGGCTGGGTGCCTAGAAGAAAGGAATTGTGTCTTTTCAGTGGCACCAGACAGGGCAAGGAGTAATGGATGCCAGCTTGAAAACAGGGAGTTCCACCTCAATCTGAGGAAAAACTTCTTTGCAGTCAGGGTCATTAACTATTGGAAGGGGTTGCCCAGCGAAGCTGTGGAGTCCCCTTCTCTGGAGATGTTTCAGCCCTGGCTGGGTGCAGTTCTGTGTAGCTGATTGAGGCTTTTTAGGCAGTTTTGCTTTTCAGTAATTTGTATCCTGCTTGATCAAGAGGGTTCACCTTTGAAGGCCCCTTCCAACTCTAATAATTAAACTGTGTAATACAGCCTGGCTTGTTTTGGATAACTGACTGAACATCTAAGAAAAAGTGGGAAGCTTTGCTTTGAAGCTCTAGCCTGTGCTTGAAAAGGCAGTAGAAGGTTGATACGTTGTCTGTTTAAATTGTATGTATGTAGCCTTCTAATATAACCAGAGTGGTATTCGTGTGTCCAGCAGATCTGCAGTCACTGTAACAGAGATCTCATTTGAGGCTGGAGTTCCCTGAGTGTGTCATTAAGCTGAAGAATTGTCTTACTGCTACTTTCATTCAGTCTCCTTTTATGTACAGTATAATTTTCTAAATTTCTGGTAGGTGAAAACCAGTGTGTGCTCTGGCACAGAGAGCATTGCTGGGGGCACCCTAAGAACCTTGTGTAAAAAATACCCCGTGGATTTGAGTGTTTCTCTTGGCTGCCTCACCAGCTCATGATATTGCAGTGCAGGTGGGTTGACACTTCATTTTCTAAGGAAGACTTTAACTCCTCGTTCTGAGTGAAGAGAGCTTAAAAAGTGAGGTCAGGTTGAAGAAGTGCGGAGGACTAAGGTGAAGCAAGGGCAGGATCTGACAGCTAGAGCTGGGCTGAGATGTGATTTCTTGGGGTGACAATGGAAACAGATTTACCCTTTATCCCTGGCTATTTCCATCAGAGACTGGAGCCCTGTCCTCTTCCAGTCAGCACTGCTTTGTTAACCACTTATTTGCCTTTTTCTCAAGGACCTTTGTGAAACCTTATGGTGTCTGCTGTGGGTGGGAAGGTTCTCTGATGCCTAGGAAGGTATCGCTCTAATTTTCCTGTATCCTGTTAGTGTGGATTACGGACACAGAGTCTCTAGCCGGCCGCTGTTTGCGTAGTAAGGAGGTCCCAAATTCTGGTTGTTAAGGTTAAACTTAGTGTTTCATCCTCACTACCTCTTTGTCTGCCTTAAGGCTTCCTATTGAGTCATCAAATTGCAGTATGAGGGTTTGGGGCATTTCCTAGCACAGCAAGTCAGGGATGCCTGTCTGTAATTTATATGCCAGTATGAGACCGTGTATGCACAGGAATGTGGACAAAGCTTCTCCTCTGCTGGGTTTTAACCCCTTTGGTCCCATGCTGATGTTTTGTAGCAGATCCCAAGCTCACCTGATGTCATGTCTGATCATAATTCGGATGTAAATACCTTAAACTGACGAGTCAGTGCAAATAACAGCAAACTTGGATGAATAATCCATTCATCTGTTAATACTTTTTTCTCTGCTGCTGAACTGTGAACTGTAGAACTGAGCTGTTACTGAGTAATCGCTGGAAACTGTCCTCCAAGCCTACTGCTAGCACCAGTGATTGTGAAAGACCTGGCTGTCGCTTAAGGTAGCTTCCTGAGCCATTCCATCTCCATCCAACATACAAATGCAACTAGACTGCTCCATGTCATTTGCTAGTTATTTGTACTGACAGCAGTAATGTGTTGCACAAGGGGATGAGAGGCTTTAAAAAATTTCTAAGTCATAGAAATCATAGAATCATTCAGGTTGGAAAGACCCTTGGGATCACTGAGTCCAACCAGCAACCCTACTCTGCAAGGTCACCCCTAAACCAGATCCCCCAACACTATGCCTAAGCGACTTCTAAACACACCCGGGGACGGTGCCTCAACCACCAGCCTGGGCAGCCCATTCCAGCACCTGACCGCTCTCTCCATGAAGAGTTTCTTCCTGATGTCTAGGAACTTAGTGCTGCTGTAGCACAGAATTCTCCCTCTGAGTGTAGCCCGAGTTATGCCCCACTCCAGCGAGTAAATGCTGCCCGTGCTTGTCAGTCCTTGCAGCCTGGACTGAGCACTACCAAGTACTCCGTGAAGGTTGCTGGCGATAGCATTGCGGTGATGATTATGAGTACATGAAGAAAATAACAGCTGAGAGTTGAATCTTGGAAACAGCAAGCAGAGAACTGGATTCACTCACAATTAATTTGTGATAGACAAAAGCTCATTTGGGAGACTTATTAAAATACTTCAGTAGAAAAGTATGTCCTTAAGGGCAGATTCAGAGATGGTAAGACCAAGCTCGTCAGCTAAGATCGCATTCCAGAATGGACTTCAGATGTGGCTTGGCTTGGTTGATCTTGGTGTGTGATCTGAGGGTGTGGGATGTTACACTGGAGTATTTCAATCTGTTCATTTTTTTTCCCTCTAAATCTGATTTTTAAATTCTGTTGCATAGGAGTTACCTGACTCAATCTATTCCATTAGTATTTTTACAGCAGCTGACTGGGTTTGGATGTCACCTTCAACCAAAAAGGCAAATTCATACAACTGTTTTGGGGCTTTTTTTTCTGCCCAGTCTGGGTTATTAAGAAACGAGAGGCCATTTAAATGCCAGAGAAATGCATTTACCAGCTCACATCTCCACTCAGTTTCCTTTTTCACGTGGTGCAAATATAAAATTGACAGAAGTTTGCTGAACCTGAAATGTTGGGTTCAAAGCACTTCAGGCTTGACAAATGGACAGAAGTTTGCTGAACCTGAAGTGTTGGGTTCAAAGCATTTCAGGCTTGACACACTGACAGCGAAGCTTTGCTGGAACGTTCTTCAGTTCTGAGGTGTTAGAACCATTCCTCTCGGGGAAAAGAAGCTGTAAACTTCTTACAGCTGCTTCTATTGTCTTAGGCTACTGCATCAGATACTCTCAGTGGTGGTGTTAGGTTGAGGGCGTTTGATTAAAGGCTGTGTGCAGTTCTGGGCCCTTCATGAGGGGCTGGAGCAGGTCCAGAGGAGCAACAAGGCTGGGGAAGGGACTGAAGGGAAAGGCTGATGAGGAGAGGCTGAGGGACCTGGGGCTGTTCAGCCTGCAGAAGAGGAGACTCAGGGGGACCTTCCCCTCTCTATAACTACCTGAAAGGAAGTTGTAGTCAGGTGGAGGTTGGGTACTTCTCCCAGGCAACTAGTGCCAGGGTGAGAAGGCAGGGCCTGAAGCTGTCAGGGGATGGTTAGATTGGATGTTAGGAAGCCCTTCCTCAGGGAAAGGGTGATCAGACCCTGGAATGGACTGCCCAGGGCAGTGAGGGAGTGCCCATCCCTGGAGATGTTGAAGGACAGACTGGCTGTGGCAC
The DNA here is from genome assembly GCA_013400115.1 of Rhinopomastus cyanomelas. Lineage (NCBI taxonomy): Eukaryota > Metazoa > Chordata > Aves > Bucerotiformes > Rhinopomastidae > Rhinopomastus > Rhinopomastus cyanomelas. The sequence continues at coordinate 263,428 of VXBP01003685.1, forward strand.
TTAGTACCCTGGTCTGGATTGGGGTGATGTTAGGTCCTGGACTGGGCTGGATGATCTCAGCCTTAATAATTCTGTGATTCTCTAAAGAAATCTTGAGATGATTAAAGCTGCAGGGCATAGTCTGTATTGGTTTGTGTAGACAGAAAAAATTGTCTTAAGGTTATTTTTTTATTCCTTATGATCTCTGGTGGATTGACCAGTTTTTTGTTGAAAACATAAAAAAAGTCCCATGGTAGACATCAGTGTCCATAAAGGATATATAATAATCATGGAGAAATTCACATTGTCCTGTTTTCTTGGAAGTTCTGTTAACATTGTGGAGTTAAAGCAAGTCAAACAAAGTGAAGTGGAAGGCGAGGTCCTTTAGATCTCTCTAGCTCCCTCCTTCTCAAAGACGATTAGGTAAAAACAGCACCGAACCCTTCTGCTGTCTTAAATCTCTGATAAGAAGTCTGTCTCCTCAAAGGGTAGCCTGATCTCCTGTGGAGGGATTGCTGTGAAGTAGGAAATGTTGATGTGGAAATCCCCTCTTCTCCATTGCTCTCATCGAGCCCTTACTGGGTTAATGACAGGGTGCAAGGTCTTTGACGCAACCGTAGTGGGTTTGCCTGCTGAAAACTGGGCTACACTTGAACTACATTTTGAACTTGGTAGGAATAAGAATTCCTAGCAAAAAAGATTCCTTCTTGTGCCAGTGGAACTGTCATCTCTAGGTACTAAAGCAGAAAGGAGAAGAATAACTGAAAACTAACTCAGAAAACAAGTTACTTTCAGGCTAAGCCAGTTTCAGTTTCCGGTTCAAGCTGCAGCCGGAGAACCTGTTTGCCCTGCTTTGCAAACGCTTGTGTTTCTTAAGAGCCCAGTGCAAACTTCATTTGAAAAAACAAACAAACAAACTCTCCCAAACCAACCAACCAAATCCAACTTGTTGTAGTAAAAGGGGCAGAACCCTGCTGTGTGTGACAACTTACCAGAAGTCAAAGCGGCTTTGAGAGCCTGTGAGGTTCTTAAAGGGACCAGATGCTGTATTGTAAGGAAATAGGTTTTTTTGAAAAAAAAAAATCTTATCATCCTAAGGGGCCTTAGCCTTCTCAAGGGATTAAAGTGCTTTCATTCATTTAACCAGTTACGGCTTCATCGTACTCTGCCAAGTCTGGTGCTTCAGGAGCTGAGCTGTAAAGCTCTAACCTGGGCCCCCATCCATATGTTCACTGAAGGTTACAAACTGGATTTACAGGCAGATGCTGATGTGGCCTTTTTGCAAAGTTATTCCCTGTGCATGAGCAACGTCTGATTTCTTCTTGTGCCAACTGTCAGTTGCTTCTTGCTTTGTTAGTTCTTACAAAGTTCTTCGGTGAGGTAATCAGCAGAGACTGGTGGAAGATTATTGTCAGATCTGTTTCCACCCATGTAACCTATCTGCAAGTAAACATGACGTAAGTCTGTCAAGTGATTAAATTCCAGGGCTCTTAAAAGCGCCAAGAGGGAAAGAAACTTCATGCACAGACAGAAGTCTCTCCCTTTAGAAAGAATCCTGCTTTGACCAGGGAGGATTTTTCCATTTTCCATTTCTGATGTCAGAATAGAAAAGGCTCTTCTGAGTTTAGTCTATTTAGAAGGTTTTACTAGTATTTATTTGTTAGGAAAACAAATAATCATTGGCATTATCGCAGTTAAAACAATCCAAAAATATCTTTCCACAACACATCTGTGCTCTAACTGGGGCTGGTCCCCTCCTGAGCCTGGTAACTGCAAATGCACCGCGGTGTTCGACCGCTCAGTCACGCTTCTGCTTTATCCTGAAGCTGTGTGAGTTGACTGGAAGGTGTTTTGATGGCTTTGTCATGTTAAGTCAAGGATGAAAGTCATTCTTACATCTGTGCGTGTATATTTAGACATAGTTCTTTGGCTACTGTAAAGCCTGATGTGGATTAGTCCACCAGGCGGTTGCCACAGCATAAAATGGGTGTGAGAGCATAGCTGAGGATATCCAAAGGCTTTGGCTGTAATTCATTCGCTGGGTGGTTTTTTTTTCCCCTCTGTGCAAACTATGGATTTCTTGTAGTGTTGCTTTTAAGCCTTTTCCAGGACATAGTATTATTAACCTGTAAGATGTTGCAGTTTGTGAGTTGTGTCTACCTGTGAGTCATACTGTTTTGGCAGCTCCTTATTGAACTGAGAATTCCGTGTGAGTTACTGGGATGTGATGGCAGCAATAGGTTGCTTCTCCGTGTGCTTTGTTAGCACTTTGTTCAAAGAATCATAGAATGGGTTGGGATGGAAGGGACCTCAGAGCTCACTCAACCAGTGCCCACCCCCTGCCCATGGAGAGACATCTCTCCCCAGACCAGGTGCCCAAAGCCCCATCCAGCCTGGTCTTGAACCATTCCAGGGATGGAGCAGCCACAACCTCACTTGGCAACCTGTTCCAGGGCTTCAGTACCCTCAGAGTGAGGAATTTCTTCCCAAGATCTAAGCAGAATCTCTCCTTGTTTAGCTTTTCACCATCCCCCTTGTTCTATCACCAGATACCCTGCTAAAAAGTCACATAAGACTCAGTTATTGTGTGTGGACTCCCTGTATCCCTAACCCCTCCCCCTGCCTTCCCAAGGAGGGGGTGATATCCAGGAACACACTGTCCTCGCTCACTGCAGCACAGGACGGGTGAAAGAACAATTTATTTATTTACTTATTTTAGTCTTTGCTCTTTTTTTGTGTGCTGGCAAGTTCACTCGTGGCTTTCGTAGTGTGGAGTTGCTGTTAGTTGTCTTGATGGCTTCCTTTGTGACTGAATGAGTTGAACCGCAGTAGCACATCGCTTTTAATTATTAAACCCCTGTGTTCTGGAAGTCAAGGGTTGTGTGATAGCACGGTTTCTGTGTGAGCATCTTGTTGCTCTTTAGCCCTTTGCTCAGTTTGTCTTTGCTTTTGCTGGTCAACAGCAACCAAATTGGGTAGAACTGTAGAGGCGTGCTGCTTTTGCTGTGCAGGACACAGAACTGCTGGAGGGAGTCCAGCACAGAGAGCCACGAAGATGATGAAGGAGGTGGAGCACCTCCCTTAGGAGGAAAGGCTGAGGGAGCTGGGTCTCTTTAGCTTGGAGAAAAGGAGACAGAGGGGTGACCTCATTAATGTCTATGAATATGTGAGGGGTGGGTGTCAGGAGGATGGAGCCAGGCTCTGCTCAGTGTCATGTAGTGATAGGACAAGGGGCAGTGGGTGTGAGCTGGAACAGAGGAGGTTCCACATCAATGTGAGAGGGAACTTCTTCCCAGTGAGGGTGACAGAGCCCTGGAAGGGGCTGCCCAGGGTGGTTGTGGAGTCTCCTTCTCTGTAGATGTTTAAAACCACCTGGCCACGTTCCTATACTGCTTGATCTAGGTGATCCTGCTGTGTCAGAGGGATTGGACTAGATGATCTTTCAAGGTCCCTTCCAATCTCTAATGTTCTGTGATTCTGTGGTTTCAGACATCAGTTCTTACAAGGATCTGATACCCCAATAGGAAACAAATAATCCACCCTCCTGTCCTCATTTTGAAAACTCAAAAGGTCCTTTGTGTAGTGGGATTGTTTTAAGAAAATCAATACGTATTTTAACTCTACCTGGCAATCTAACTTCAAAATTAGCATCGGGCTTTGATGTGTTTATGGATGACAAACACCTACACGCACTCCCCCCAAGAAGTGCTGGGTACCACTGTTGGGTGTGGTCACTGCAGTGGGGTTTTTAGAACTGACCCAGTGTTATCACCGTTCAGCACTTTGATCTGTGCTCTGGGAGGAACTGCACATGATTCCTGATTGAATCTCGGGGCAGTCAGATGGGTAGATGTGCACTTACCTGCTTAGTTGTTTGAAAAGCCCATTGGAAACGTTGGCAGGAACTCAGAACTGCTGCAAAATGACTCAAGCAAGAGAAAGCACCTTGCAGCAGAAGCGTTGAAGAACTCGGGGTTTCGTTTATGAAGATAAAAACAGAGGTCCCTTGCTGAAAACACGTGTGTTCCTGCCTGGTGGGTGCCAGTTGCTGAAGAGCTCTGTGATCTTCTGTAATGAGAGTCAGTGGCTCAAAGCCGCAGTCAAATTTGTTTTATTTCACATTTAAATCTGTTTCTAACAATGGAGAGAGATTAGCTATGAAAATAGCCCATGAGTGGAAGTGTGTTTTCTGATGGATATCAGCCCTCATCTGGAAACATCAACACATCCAGCTTAGCTGAGTGTGGTCACAGGGTTAATTACAGACGGAGCTGGGTGAAGTGTAAAGACCTGTTCCAGGAGAGCCAGAGGAGGTGATGTGATGGTTCCCTCTGGCTTTGGATGGGTGAGCAAATCAATTAAGATATGATTATGTTTGCTGGTTCTAAGTTCTTCCTCTGAGTTTTGAGGAAGAAGGTTCTGATTCACAGATCTGCTCAAGCAGAAGAGGACACAGAGCAATTGTTACCTTCTAGCCCTGCTCAGCTGGTCTGAGTGAGTGATACCCTCTTTCTCAAAGAGATCTGTATTTTACAATGGATACTGGTTAAACAGCACCTTCACTTTTTTAGACTTTGTTTTTCTTCCCTGATTACACTGGTTTATTTGTTTCCTACTTCTTATCTTTGGCAGCGCAGCTCTACGGAGGTTCTCACAAAGTTTGGTGTGCTCGTCCTGACGTCCTTTCCTCAGGAAGTTTTTAATTGCTTCAGATTTACAAGCCTGTTTTGCTGCTTCACTTAAATTGCAGCAATCCTGAGCTTGGTTATAATTTGATAAGTAGAATTGAATCACATTTCTCTGTGTTTGACATAACGCAGGTTTTCCTGCAGTGACCTGTAGCCTAACCCAGATTCACCGGCACCTTGCAGCTTGGCTGTATTGAGTGTGATAACTAACTAAAAAAAGGTCTGGCAGTTCTTTTCTCTTCTCTGTTATTTAGTGACCTGCCTTAGCACGGATGAAGGTCATGGAAAACTGTCTTTGTGGTTGTGATGCCCCATTTTTCCATGGAACTTTTTGAAACTTATAATCCCACCACATTGCTTGACCGAGGGAATAAATGATGATTTTCTTAAATGCTCTCGAGGCCAGTGTGTTGTCACGTGCTGAATATTTCCTTAGAACTGGAGAGAAGTGTATTGTCTGAGGCAGATGTTTGAGAGTGATCACACACAGAACAGTAGGGATTGGAAGGGACCTCAAAAGATCATCCAGTCCAATCCCCCTGCCACAGCAGAGTCCCTGAGGTGACTTTGCACAGGAGCGTGTTCAGGCAGGTTTTAAAGGTCTCCACAGAAGGAGACTCCACAATCTCCCTGGGCAGCCCCTTCCAGTGCTCTGTTACCCTCACTGTGAAGAAGTTCCTTCTCATATTGAGGTGGAACCTCCTCTGTTCCAGCTCACACCGGTGCCCCTTGTCCTTGATATCTGCAAAGTATTTGAAGTTGAATGTGATTGGAAGGCGTCAGAAGGCGCAAGCTTTGTACAGCAATGCCTGCCCTGGCTTTAAAGCTGAGGGGTTTTGCCTGTAACTGAGAAAACTGTTTCTATGGACTTTGTCAATGTGAATGCTTTATTACCACAGCGTACTCTGATTCCTACTGCTGGTGAGGACATGCATTTCAATATTTGCAGAAAGCAGAGCTGCAGTAGCCAGTCATTTGAAGAAGCTTGACTGGATTTGGATAAAACAAAAATCCTTTCGCATTCTTCCTTGCATCTTGTTTTAAAATAACCCTGGTACCATGGTTACAGGACTAGTCACATTGCTTTTCCTCCTGGGGATCTCATGTCGTGCAGCCCCCATATGTTCTCAGGATACAGATTCCTCCATTTGTTCGCTCCTGCTGGGCTTTGGGTCGCAGCCCTGTGCAGGTCCACTGTGGTCCAGTGGGCACTGGTTGTTGCCAAAGCTTTTCTACCAGGTCATGCCTTCCAGCTGGGGATTTGGATGGAGACTCTTCAAATGCTGTAAGTTTTTTACGTAAACGGAGAGGATGAGCAGGGCCAAGTATGAAACAAAAAGGATCATTCCCTTTTCTGCCTATTCTCCACACAAATTCAATCTGTGTGATCCTGGAGCTTTTCTGTCTAGAGGATTTATTCACAGTTTGAGTTGGAAGGAACATATTGCAACAGTTTTTTCCTGCCCCTGGGAGTCTGCACACAGTTATCCTTTCCCACTACCATGCTCTTACCTTGCTTACCCCACTTACCTTCCTGTGGAAAGGTTTTGAGGGTGTTTTGTGCTAATTCCCAAGATATTTATTAAATAAACCAAACACAGAACAACCCAGCCACCACTCCATTAAACTGCAGTGAAATTCCTTGGCCTGGCTGAACAGCTGGGTGGAAGGAGCTGAGGAATCCCTCAGTGCAGACCTGACTATTGTCTTCGAAGGGATGCTCTGTATCTACCCCATTGTTCTGGCTTTCCTGTCTAATTCCTTTAAAGGGTGTTCTGCAGCCTCTTCCGATTTAACCGTTTGTTCGGGCAGCCAACAGAACAAAATTGAGTAGGGAAGCAGCTCTCACAGAACGAACCAGTCTTTTCACCTAAAGATAGCTCTTGAATTTATCTTTAAAGAAAGACATAACCCCAGACTTGGTGGAAAAGCAATAAGGAGGAGAAGTTAGGAGACTTAGTACAGCCAGGTGACTCGGACACAGTTTTTCTGCCTTGCACTGCTAGGTTAAACTTTATTTTTATGTTGGTACCTGTGTTAATTATAATATTTGCTCAAAAATGTCTGAGGGTGAACGACGTGTGCAGACTTAAAGGACAGCTCTTCCCAGGAAATACTTGTCCAAGTGTTGTTTATTCCCTCTCCACCCCTGTGCCACAGAGCTCTGGGTTTCGTGTGACTGTTTTGGCTGGTTACGGTGATTTTTTTCCGCTTGTTTTTTGAGGGGAGGTTTGTCTGATCTTTGCTAGGAACACCAGATACCAAACGTTCTACTAGTAGTTACTATATTAGGCCGAGTCATGATCGCTGTAAACGCTGAGTATTTTTATTCCATGAAGAGTAATCCTTTGCCCCTTTAAACCAAGATGCTATATTCAGATTAAACCAAGATACTATGTTCAGATTAAACATTTCAAAAGTGCCCCTAGGAGAGAGGAGAAAGGGTTCTGCCACCTCAAACGAGGACAGAAGGTATCTCTGTCACCTTTCTCAGTGTAGCAGCTTCCAAAAGGGTTAATTCTTCCCTGGTTTTCTGAGGTTTGTGTGGATTAGGATTTTTTTCTCATTAACCTAAGCAGAGCTGTCAGCTCTGGGGAGCTGATGAGCCAGAAGCTAGAGCACAAACGTGTGTGGCAGCCACTGTGCACTAACTTAGTGCTCTGTGGATAGCTGGTGCTTTCATGCAAGATAATGCCCTCAGTTCCTAGACTCCTCACAGTTCACCTCTTGTGTGAACACTTCCCAAAGGTACTAACATGAATAACCTGGTGTGCAGTGATCAGGGACCTTCTTTTATGGCCCAGGAAGCTTGTTCCTCAGTTACCCGGGGAATTTCCCTCCCAGAAGGAGAAGGCTTAAAGTGAAAAGTAGACAAGATTCTACTTTTTAATATATGAAAGAAAAAAACAATGGTCCCCGAAGGGTTTGTGTTGAGTCGAGTGACTCTCTAAGAGGTTTTCATTAACATTTGCTCGTTTCCATAATGCAAAACGTGGGCTGAACAGATTTTCACACAAATAGGGCACGACATACTGTCATCCTGAGCCGCAGGAATCCTGCATTTCTGGCCTGTGGCCCTTCTTGGCAAGTGCCAGCCCCGCTGAGCACCTTTTGCTTCTTCACTTAATTTAATTCTTCCTTCCCCTGGGCTTTGTGAAAAGCTTTATCTTGCAGACACTGTGAGTAATTGGAATGACTCTAAATATTTAATTTGAAAACGACTGATTTCTAGCCCTGCTTTTAGGAGCCTTCATTGTTTGAGGTTTTCTTCTTTATTGAAGTTTGAAAACAACCGATTCCTAGCCTTTCTTTTAGGAGTGTTCATTATCTGGGGTTTTCTTCTTTATTTAGGTTTTTTTGGTGGGGATTTTTTCCTTGTAAAACGAAGATGAAGATAAATTTATTCCCTCCTCCCCAAGAACTCAAACAGCTGTTTGCTCTCCAGTTTTGCAAAGCACTGTGCATCACTCTAGATCAGTTCTGTGAAACGCTGAGCTGTACAGTTTATCCAAGCTGTTCCTTAGAGAAAATGTGAAAGGATTTTTTCCCCAGTTCATTTCGTTCCCTCACGGAATTAGAATAAGAAATAAGCCATTCTTGAAAACCTTTATGTGCTGATAGAAGTCTGTGTGAAGCTGTGGTGCAAATCTATTCCTGTATTGCATTTAGCATGGTGGTCACACCAAGTTGTGTTTAAGCTTGGAGCCATATCAAGTCACCTAATAAAATCAGAGCTGGTTTTTAGCTTGGAAGAGATGGTCTGGCTTATCAAATTGTGGCCTTTTGATCACAACGAGCTTCATTAGTGTCATGGACAAAACTAATATAGGGAAGCTATTTGGGTTTTTCTTTTCTACTTCCTTTTTTCCTTCTGTAAGTGATTTACTTGTGAAGATCTGTTCCACAACCTCCAAAGCAGAAGAGCACGCAGCTTGAAATGAGAACCAGTCGCATCATTAATGTGCTCTGTGAACGTGATTGTGCCAAAAGCTTTTCACGCTCTGCTCGGTGTTTTAATTTGGGAAGGGACTAAAGGCAGCCCTGTGTCTGATTGCTGCAGGTTGGCGGAACGAAAGCTGGAGTTGTGCGTTTCCTGGGAGAAACAGACTTCGCTAAAGGAGAGTGGTGCGGAGTCGAGCTGGACGAACCGCTGGGAAAGAACGATGGAGCAGTTGCTGGAACAAGGTTAGTCTGTCTTCAGGTAGCAGCTGCAATAAAGATTTTGCATCTTTATAGTCCGGTTTGGTTTTTTAATGTGTGGCATGAAACTTGATATAGAGGGAAGTAGTCAGGCTGTAAACCTGACTGGCTGCTGCTGGTGATGGGTCGTTAGACAGTGATTTGAATTTTATGACACCTACACATCTCCGAAAGTCTGCATCAACCTCAAGCTCGGTGGATTACTTGCTTTCTCCTACTCCCATGTGAGTTTTCTTCATAGACTGGTAATGGAAAAGCACAACTGAAAGTCTGCTTCATATCGGAGCTTGGAATGAAGGCTCAGTTCAGAAGGTATCTCTGGGTGCCTACTAGCTGATGCTAAGGGAAATCCTTCTGCGTCGCAGGAATTGAAAGCTCCTGTCACAACAGTTGCCTCATTGTAGAAGTTTGGAGAATATACATAGCTGCTTCCTCACTAAGTCACACTGAGAAAGCATTAATTCACATCACTAGTCTGATATAATCACTCTGTTTCAGCCTCTCAACTCTAACCCTTCCCAAAGTCTAACCCCAGCCCTTCCAAGTCTAGTGTTAAAAAAGTGAACAAAACCTGATGCAGATTTAATTGTCACCGGCTGTTACTCTCTTCTTTAATACTTTCACAGTGTCTAGAATTCTTTGTGAGGCCAGCCCGTGTATCTGAAAAGGCAGCACTTCACCTGGTCCGTGTGTCCGCTTCGCGTTTCCACAGGTATTTTCAGTGTCAGCCAAAATACGGTCTGTTCGCCCCAGTCCACAAAGTGACGAAGATCGGCTTCCCGTCGACCACGCCGGCGAAGGCGAAGACGACCGTGCGGAAAGTGATCGCCACTCCCACGGCCCTGAAGCGCAGCCCCAGCGCGTCTTCCCTGAGCTCTCTCAGTTCCGTGGCCTCTTCAGTAAGCAGCAAGCCGAGCCGTACAGGACTAGTAAGCTTCTTTTTCTGTTGCATGCTTTACGCTCCCAGACGGGAACCCACGAGCCACTTGCCTGTGGTCTACTTGTGCAAATTGAGAGTAGTAGAGATCCTGGGCAGAGCATGATATGTGTTTAATTGTGCTCTCTTTTTTTTCCCCACTCAAAGCATGCATGAAGGAAGGAAACCTTAGCTAGCCCTGAAGAGGAGCTGTGTGTTTGAATGTTGACACTTTCACGGTTAATTCAGGCTAACAGAGTTACTGCAGTAAGAAAGGGGCTTGTGGCACCAACACACTGACGAGGCCTCAGTGTTTAAGGCCGGGCTGGATGGGGCTCTGGCCAGCCTGATCTAGGGTAGGGTCTCCCAGCCTGGTGGAGGGGTTGGAACTGGATGATCAGGTGGTCCCTTCCAACCTTGAGTGATTCTGATTCCATAACTTCTCCAATGAAGTGATCCTGCTGTGGCAGGGGGATTGGGCTGGATGATCTTTCGGGGTCCCTTCCAATCCCTTATGATTCTCTGACCAGAGACTTCATCCAGTTCTTCATTCTCCAAGCACTCCCTCTGTCTTGTGAGGTTTGTGCTTGAGGATCTAAAGCTTCCGCAGACCAACCTTGCTTTATTAAGCAGGAAGCTGTAAATTGTCTAAAATGCGAAAGGTTTTCTTTCTGCTGTTAAAAAGCTGAATCAGCTGAGAAATAGAGAAGTAGCAATTGGCAAGCCTTTGCTGATGAGAAGCCTCTTTCTTTTCTTTTAGATTTGGTTTTAATCCTATGAATTCATAAAGGCTAAATGTTGCAAAGTACAGTACTAATTCCACCTAATGCACTTACTCTGGATTCTTTCACCGTTGCTCCGTTACGTAAACGTCCTAATCTTGGGTTGCAGCAATGAAACGGAAGTCTTCGGGGAACGCTGAAGTTTAAAAAGTGTCTCTTCTGAAGGCAATTAAAAGCATAGCAATAATTGCTTTTTTCCACTGGCACCCTAGATTCCCCCCCTCCTTTTTTTTAACCCAGAGTATTGAAGTTACATCTAATTAGGGGCAGAGCCCTCCTGCTGCTCCAGCACGGGTTTGCTGACATACTGTCCCACTGACCAGCAGGCGCAGAGCAAGAGGTGACTTACTCTAATCCTTCAAAACTGAAGCAGCTTACAAGCGAGCAGAGGTCAACAGTTGGTCAGGGCAGCAGCAGGGTTAATGTGTCATCGCAAAAAGCGTTAGGGGATTTCTAGTTGGCACAAACCGTGCGACTTTATTCCTTAATCCATTCTGGAAGTTGCACTTGCGGCTGCCGAGTGCCCTCTAGGTTGAAATCGCGGCCTCAGCTTCGCGGGGAGCTGGTGGTGAAGCATCACCTCTGTGCTCTGGACCCTCTTGCTGCCTGAGTCTCAGTTCAACTTTGTAAATGTCCGCAGGACTTCTGCTTGTTTAACTCTGTGTCGTTCCCAAAAGCCTCTGTGTGTTTGGGGCCATAAAATGTGAAGCTTCTGTAGCCCGTTGTTTCTGGAACTCCAGCTTTCTTCCAACTCTTTTTGTTTAAAAAAGACTGTCAAAAGAATTCTGGCCCTTTTTCTTCAAGCTGCTGATGGAACAGGATTTCCTGAAATCAGTTTTGACATGGCAGACTTTTCTTGCTCCAGTTTCTAGGAAAAATAGAACTTGCATGGGAATTTCTGGGCTCCTAGAGAGTCGTCTCAGTTATTCAGGGCTGTTGATGTTTTCCTCTTCCTGAGTAAGAAAAGCAACTGTCAGAATAGGTGATCTAATGATTTAAGAGGGCTGGCTGATGCAATTTGGATCTGCTGCCAAGCCTGAGGAAGCTGAGGTTTGTGTGGAATCTTGCGGATTTCTTTTGGAATCAGGAACTAAGTCAAGCTGCATTCAAGATTATTGGCTGTATTGGGTTCCTTTGATTCAGTTGTTGCTGTGTTCACAACTTTTGCCCACTTTTACTACATAATTTCAGTTTATTTACTTTCTCTTCTGGCTCAGAAACTCTTGAGGAAGTAGAAGACAGGGCCGTGCTGAGTTGTCACTGACTGTGGTTCCGTTCAGAGGAGAAGAGATTGAATTGTGGGCTTTTCTCTTGGCCTTGCACACTTTAGCTGTAGTTCTCCAGACTGATTCATCTTTCTCTCTACTCTCTGAAATTTAATCTTTGAGGGGGCTTTTCCAAGTCACATAAGCACATGTTTAATCAGATACCGTTTGTTCTTCTTAGCAGGGTTTTAGCTGTGAGGCTGGTTCTTTAGGACAAGGTAGATCCTTTTGATCCTGGATGTTTTATTGCCGTAGCAGAGGCGCAAAATGCTAATTCACTTCCAAAAGCTTTTGACAGACCGTTTGGAAATGTTGGGCTGTTGCTGCTGACCCAAGATGATGACTTGATGGCTAGAGGCAAAATGTTTTTAACTTGCTAAAAGGCTGCTTTTCTTCTTTTAATGCAGTAAGATGCTTAGAAATATAATGAGCAAGGCTTTGTGTGAGGCTGCTTTGATTGAGACTTCTTTTTCACTTCAGCCCTTCTGTCTCCTACGTGTTACCTGCTCACAGCTCTTGCTACACCCGTGTGGCTGTTGTTAAATTCTAGAAAATGAAGTCATTTGCATGTGAAGGGAGAAGGTAACAGTAGGTCACAGAAAGTATTTGAATTACTAACCCAGTGTTTGTAGAGTCTGGAGATATCCCTGGTGTTCGCTGGCTACCGAATGATTAACTCATTTACTTTGTGAAGTTGACAGAGACGTCCTCCCGCTATGCAAGAAAAATTTCTGGTACCACAGCCCTGCAGGAGGCTCTGAAGGAGAAGCAGCAGCACATTGAACAGCTCCTGGCAGAAAGAGACCTTGAGAGGGCAGAAGTTGCAAAAGCCACCAGTCACGTAGGGGAAATAGAGCAGGAATTGGCCCTTGTTCGTGATGGACACGATCGGGTAAGAGTGGGGCTGCTGCTCTTAACGTAGAGGCTTTTAAACTGTTGCCTTAATTGCCACAGTTGTGTTTGGTTATTGGAAGGCTCTGGGAGCATGAGGTGCTGTTCTAAAGCTAAGTAGGTCCATGCCTACGAGATCTTCCTTGTGGGAGCTTGATGAGTTGGCCAATCTCTTCCATTTAACTGATTTTCATTGACCTTCTTTACGCTTCTCGATAAGCCGTGGGTTTACGTGTTTTATTCATACTGGAAGGTGGTGCCATCCCTGTGCCTTGGCCCATCTCTTTGACGACTTGTGATTGCTGAGGTGTAGGTACAGAGCTTGGACAAAAAGGTCCCAAGGTTTTTGTCTTGTTCTTCCTGCTAATTAGCATGTACTGGAGATGGAAGCGAAAATGGACCAGCTGCGGGCCATGGTGGAGGCTGCTGACAGGGAGAAAGTGGAGCTTCTCAATCAGCTGGAGGAAGAGAAAAGGTAACTGAGACCCTGTCTCTCTTAGTATAATCCTGTTAAAAATAAACTTTGCATTGAAAGCAAATGCTGTGGTGACTTTGAAATAGAAAGAAGCTGTAAGTTTTGTTTGCAGCTCAGTTTCATGGAACTCATCCCTTTCACTATTTCTTTCTGTTCTGAAGGATTTTATCCCTGCTCGTATGAAATGAATGGATTGTGCCTGACCTTCTTGAAACACTCTTCTTTCACTTCCAAATGAAAACAGTGCTAATCTCATTCCCTGACAGTGCTGGACAAAGCAGTTACAGCTTAGTTCTTCTGTGAATAATTTATTACTACTAGTCACGTGCCGCTAGGTAGGGTCCCTCTCGCAGGAGACTCAGCAAAGCCATTAATTTTAATGCCTTTTCTAATTGCCTCTTGTAAGCATTTGAAGGAGGGAGCTGCGATTCGTGCAGGTAAGGTGAGGCTAGGGAAGGAAATAACCTGATAAATGGCTGGGGTAAGGTTAGGTGAGGAAATAACCTCATGGATTATTCTGCTGGGTTCAGAATGCTCTCGGAAAAGCGAGGGTCTATTTAGAAATCCATAGAGAGTCTGCCCTGTAGGCTTGTCTGCCTGAAAGAGCCTCCCTAAACCAGAGATTAAAAAACCAGAGACTAAACAATGTGGTGCTGAACCCTGGGCACTTCATTTAAAATGTTCCTGGTGCCTTTTCTGTGGCCAGCTCCGAGTTCTCAAAACAAGCAGTCAAGCTGTTAGCATTTTCTCTGTTAAAGAGTGGAGTGGGGTTTGAATTTTTAGAAAAGCAGCTTTGCAGCCCCTCCGGTAGCCCGGCGGCAGAACCTACTTTTGCTGCGTGCCAGGTCGGTGGGGGGCTGCTTTGCCGCAATCCTCCGCGGCCTTGGGCTCACCTTCAGCGTGTTGCTAGGCAGCGTGGCAGCGCTGCTGTGCGCCTGCGACCCGTTCACCCCGGTGACGTCCTGCAGCCGCGAAAGCATCTCATGGCTTCAGGCCTGAAACGTTTCCCCCTCCTCCCGACTACTTTCAGCTTATTTACTTTCCAAGTTCTCCACAATATATTCAAGGCAGTCTCTGCAGCGGCTCGAAGTCAAACAGTGTTGAATGCTCTGCTTCCCAAAGCACATCGATGGGCCCCGCTTGCAGTAGCAAGTTCTTCGTGCCCTTTTATTTCAGACCTCCATCACTCGTAACTCCCTTTGATGCAGTGATTCCTACGTCTGTCAGCCAAGCCGCGGGCATCAGCGGTGTGTGTAATTCAAAGGCAAGAGGACAGGCCGGTCTTTTCCTTACGGTGTTGAAAGGATCAAGTTGAAAAGGAGAGGAGATCTGGCCCCCTGTTTGTTGGGATATGCCAGAGCCAGGGGAGCAAGGAAGACTTTCTTTACAGGTCTGAGGTTATATTTTAGCTTCTCACTTCTGTCTTCTCACCCAAAGCCTCCTGCACGGGCCAGGCAAGGCTGAGTTCTTGCTTGTGCTCCGTCCCGCACCTTGCGGTTCATCTCATGTGTTGTCTGTGCTGGAGCTGTGATGCAGGTTGGCCAGTGCACTTCTCCAGGGCCCGTGGTCGCATCCTGAGTTTGTGTCTCACATACAGAATGTGAGGTGAGACCGTCGTTTAGGTCACCTCTTCTGAGGATGTGCAGAAAGGAGAAAGAGTGACAGAATCAGCGATAACCTGAGGCTTTTCTGTTTAACTCACCAGAAAATGCAGCACAATCTTTTCTTTCCAGAGCTGCAGGGAGACCGATGTCTTATTTGTCAGTGGTTGTGTTTTGAAGGAGGCGACTTCCCTTCTCTCCGGTGCGTCCCATGAGAGATTGCTCCTTTCTGGGGTGATGCAGACTGATGTCGGTGTAGTTCTGATTTCCGCTGAGAAGTGAGTTTGAAAGCATTTCCTTTCAAAGTTACCTGAATTTTAATGAACTGTCCCCACAGGAAAGTCGAAGACCTTCAGTTCCGCGTGGAAGAAGAGTCCATCACCAAAGGAGACCTAGAGGTAAAACATCTGCAGCTTTGTCAACAGGATGTAGAGCAGGACGCAAGTGCAGTCGGTTCAGATTAAGCTTATGGATCTCTAGAGGAGAAAGGCAGATGCAGTGCTCCTCTGAGCACGTGCAAAGGACCCGAAGGTAATTCCCAGTTGTGCAGCCCTTCCTCAAACTTGTGGACTGCACCCTTAGCTCAATCACACCCCCAAGCAGGGGCTGCACTGTGGGATGGTAGTTTTTCAGAGTCATTCAATAACTCATAGAAAACCCTACTTTTGATACTTTCCAGTCTATTTTACCAATTATTCCAAAACTGGTAACCCCCACAAAAACATCATTTTGAAACTAGAAAATGACAAGTTAATATTTATGTCTTTGAAAATTAACACTGAAGACTCTGTCCTGTTTGTCTTCAATCCATTTGTTTTTAACGATCCCCCCCACACTTTCCCTTAGAGAAAACTGATTGACACATCAGGTTTTGTCCTGACAGTTACTGTGCACGAAAGCTGACTGAGCAATCCCTAATGATTCCATGATGGATCTAGGGGATCCTGCTGAGGTGGGGGGACGGGACTTGATGGCCTTTCAAGGTCCCTTCCAGTCCCTGATGTGCAGCTGTATGTTCTGTGTGCAGCCACAGCGCTGGGCTAAACCACAGTCACACAGTACAGAAAACACTCGGTGGAGAATTACTCTCAGACATTTGCACCCCAGATTTCAAATTGAAAAGTCAGCTCCTTATGAACAGTTTTAAAAATGGTTTTACATTGTTTTGAAAAAGGACAGACTTAATTACCTCTTGTTCCGTGAACCGGTTACGACCCACAGGGCTGAAAATGATTCATTTCATATAACATTTCTTTTATTTTAGTCTTCATTCATTTTAAGATTCCTATTGAGGCTTCTCACAGATTATTGTCTAGTCCGTGGAAAACCTTAGTTTCTTTATTTGTCCCTTAAATCAGCCGATAGTCAGCGGCGAACCGCCCCAAGGACTCGGGCTTGCCCGAGCCGCGTAGCTGGGCGAGTTGAAGCCGAGTTCGTGACGCTGCGATGTGTCCTGTTGTTTGTGCTGCTAGTGCTGAGTCTGCAGGTGAAACATCTTTTGTTCTGTTTTGTTTTTTAATTTTACTGATAGCGAAAGAGGCAGATTTCGGAAGACCCAGAAAATGTAAGAGGGCACTTTTCCATGTGCAGAGCCATCCCATGTTAACAGATTGTGTGCAGAAAATGCTTCTACTGATTCACTAACTGCATAATCTGTTACTGGAACGTTGACTCTAGTACTTGTGTGCATGTTGCTTTCGGAGCAGTTGCGGCATTTCTCCCAGAGAACGTGCGTGGCGACTAAACGCTGTCGATCCCCGTGGAATGAGGAGAGGGCAGACCTGTCCTTAGAGTCCTTTAGGGTCACAAACTCTGCAGCTAACTGCAGGGCGTAGGAGCGGAGAGAAGATGCCTGGCTGGGGCATTTGAATGCAGGATTTTGGTTGCTTTCCTCACAAGATTCTGCCTGATTTCCTCTGAGCTCCTGCTGCTCTTCAGTAGATGCAATTAGCTGATTAATTGTTCCGAGGGGAACGATAACCAGTAAGCTCCCCACCTCCCCTTATTTGTTTTGGAGTTCTGTTGCATTAGATGCTAAGGGGGGAGACAGTGAAAAATACCCAAAGAACTAGAGCTGTTGGGTTTTACTGTAGCTTCATGTAGCTTCTCTTTGAACTCGTGCAGGAAAAACGTGCAGCTGGATAACAGCAACTGCCTTACAAGATGTTTAAGCAGCCCTCTTGCCTCCGTAGCTCAGAACAGGGGAATTTAACAGCCCTCTCTGTGACTGGATTCAGGAGAAATTGTCCTAGGCCGCCTCCTCTGCTCCATCCTCGGCCGTTCTCAAGGAAGTTCTCAAGGCTAAACCTGGGTTCCTGCTGTGCATCCTTAGGTGTTCCTTTTGCGAAGCTACTTCAGCGATCTGGGTCTCCTCTAGTCTTCCAATCAGGCTCACGGTGTGTTAGAAGTAAATCTGCATGTGCCCTTCCTTGCTCTGGTACTGTGCACTCCTTGTCTAATCCTCTCTTTACTCCTGATTTCCCTGCTCAAGTTTTTGCATTAAAAGAATTGAAAAGGGACATCTTCGCTCTCTGAAGGAGAGAAGTGGGGGGTCCACCTAGTTTCTAGTTCACTTAGTTGTGTTCTGTGGTTGGCATCCCAGCATGGAGGGACTGGAGGTCGTCCTGCCCCCTTGCCCTGGAACTGATTGTCAGCATTTATGGCTTCAGCACAATGTCACAGCCTGACCTGTAGATGGAGAGCTCCAGGGAGGTCGATTTCCACGCGGGTGCTGGTCTCCAAAGGTGGAGTGGGATTCTTTGAGGCGCAGAGTAAGGCTCATCGCACTTCCCCACCGGTCTTCATCTAACGGCAGATCTTTGGAGAAGGGGAAGATCTTCCTTTGGTGTCGATTGTGGTGGGGTTTTATCTTTCCTGTTTTTCTGTTCCATCCAAGTTAATGTTTATGATGAAATCCTTTGCTTTGTGTAGTACCCTGCTCTTCTCATTTCACCATGTTTCCTCAAAGAGAATCGTAACCACACAGACATTTCTCTCTAGATCATCAGGAAAGAAGTTTGAGTGATTCAGAATTTTGCAGTGATTTTTATCTCTGAGAGTTTGATGCCTGTGCCTTGGAAATCAGACTTATTTAAAGGAGACTCTCTCATGCCCTGTATAGGGATCAGGAAAGATCTCTGGAGCTGGCTTATATTTGTAGTCTTTTATTTCCATTTGAGCAGGATTTGAACTTCCTTCCCTCTGTAACACAAAAGATGGGGTTTAAGCAACCTCAGTAATCAGGGGGAGTGGGGGTATATCTGCTCTTCACTGCACTAATGCGGTGGCTGTAGAACTCACAATCAGAGTTCGTGCAGCATAGAGAAACCTAAGAATGGCATCTTCTGCAAAGTCTTGAGGGGAAAATTCTGCAGGTACCAGATTTTGGGGGTCCTTGGGGTTTAGTCGATCCCTTTGTTGGGTCAGAGCGGGGAAGGTGTGAATGTTCAGTGTGGAAAAGCAGGGTACTCTTCAGACTTAACCGTTTTGTAGTGGGTCGGAGCCAGTTCTGACTGACCTGTCTCAGAGAGGGAAAGGAGCTACTGCCACTTAGAAAATATTGCTTCCCTCAGATAGTCAATTTTCAAAGGCTGGGGGAGTCAAAACCAGTGATCTCTGTTCCCGTGAGGGTTTTTCCCCCTGTGTTTACCAGAGATCCTCCACAGACAGAGGAATGAACCTGCTATTGATTAGACAAATCGAAGAAGCAACTGTCAGTGTTTGTGCATTTTAGTAGCTTGGACCTAGTGACTAACCAGCCAACTGTTTGCAGCTGGAAGTGTTTAAAAGATTAACCCACCAGCTGTCTGGGTGCTTCGGGGGAAGAAGATGACTTGCTGCTGTCAGAAGGAATATGGTGTGTGGAGGAGAACGGCCTGAAGCAAAACAAGAGACTCATCCCCATCCCACTTGCTCTGCAGGGGAGACGTAAGATCTTGAACTGCTGCGGCTGGTTTGGGGGCAGCGCTAATCAGCTTGTCACTCTATAAATAACACAGGTCTGCAGGGATTTTAAAATATCATGTTAGAGATCAGAGGAGCAGCAGCGTCCTGCCAGCTGTGCTCACGCTGCTGCTCTGAGGCTTTGGGCCGATTCACGCATCCTCCTGCCTTGTCAGGCTCTTCTAGTCCGCTGTTCAGTGGGTAGCAGGGCTCTCTTCTCTTAACAGGAGTTTGTAGGGTTTGGGGGTTCCTGTGTTACTTGGTTCTCTTCTTGGTTCTTAAGCTCCCTGGAGATCTTTCATCCAGACTGATGGATGGATGCAGCATGTTCGGTTAATAAACCAAAACATCTTCAACTTCTTTCAGTCATCTTCTGGACATCCTCCTCACTCTCAACGTGAGAAGCTGTGTCTTTTGGAAAAGACACTGTGAAACAACAGTAGGACTTCAAAAAGCTTTTAATTAGGATTGGTTAGTAAATTTGGACCAGCAGTGACCACTGAAGGTTGACACAAGACTCGAATCTCCGCTCTGCAGAAATAACGACGGCACCTCGTTCTTACCGCTCTGTTTCTTTCTTCTCCTCTATCTCTCCCCCTCTTTTCCCCAGGTCAGATTTGATGTCGCTGCTGGATTTTACCTGCATCTCAAACTTGAGGCTCTCTTGCAGACATCAGTCCAGAACACCCAGTATTCTGTGTTCTTGCTAAAAAATTCTACCTCTTTGTAGGCAAAGGCAGGAGGTACCTGCTCACTTAGGTTCACCTGCTTCCTGCTCTTTAGGAACTTTTACAACAGTCTGACTCTTTCATTCCCCCCTTCCTTACACATCTTGCTCAGTGTGTTTAGACTTCATTAACTATAGAGCAACCAGACTGATTCTTTTTTACCTGGTTATGGAGAAACTTCCTCCCTGAAGGAGGAGGAGGGGGAAAGCTCCTGAGAGAGGAGGGAGGAGAGGGTTCTGCAGTTATAGACAACTGTTCTCTTTCAGTTTCCATCCAGGTAATTCATACCGTCGTGACAAATGAACCTCAGTGCTTCCAGGCCTTGGCCACAAGGGATTTTATAGCTGACACTTGAGACTATTTAAACTATTTAAAATACATGTTTAAAAGATCCACAGGTTTTTTGTCACATTTAGCTTCAGTGGTGAATTTTTGTCCCCTGGTTAATAACTAAATCGTTTCTAAAAGAAGCCAAACTCAGTGAAGAAAGAAGTTAGTGGGATGGCACGCGAAGAGACTTCTCATCCTGTTAGAACAGGTGTAAATACACAGAGGGATGTTTTTTACATAACTACTCTAATTTGTGCTGAAAACTTCATGTACTGATAAATAACTTCTACATGGCTGCATGAAACCTTTTTTGTTCATGTTTCTTCGTTTGTGATTTGGTTTTTTACATTTTTATTGTTGCTTTTTTTTTTTAATTACACGTCAGTCCATTTTACACTCTCAGTCCACCTTCCTCATCTGTAAGCATTTCCCTGTTCATTTTATCCACTGCATCCTCTCTGCTCATCACTGGTAGAAGACTCTGGCAGCACGGCCTGCATGTGGCTCCCTCCTCTTGTGCTGGCATGTGATGGTGGCACCGTTGTGTTCTCTTCCTTTCCCTTTTTACTAACAGACGCAGACCAAACTGGAGCATGCCCGCATTAAGGAGCTTGAACAGAGCCTGCTCTTTGAAAAGACCAAAGCTGACAAACTCCAGAGGGAGTTAGAAGACACTAGGGTAATGGTTTTCACTATTTAAATAACGAGACTGATTTGTGTTGTGGAAGATTTCTGATGACACAGGCTGCTGAAGCAGGTCCTTGCTCCTGCCATGATCAGGACCTGCTGTAGGTCCTGTAAAGATTAGCGTTAATTCGGAGCTTCGGAGCGGGCAGGGCTGTATGCCCTCCGCGCTTCTCCAGAGGAACGCAGGTAAGATGCCTTGGAACTGCAAAATGACCACTTGAATCCAAGTCAGAGGTAGCAAATGGGACTGAGAGTTGACGTCAGGGGATGTCCAGCGGCTCGCTTTTGGAGGTAGCAGTGTTGACATTGAATCACAAAGAATACGACTGTGTTACACCAGACTTGGGGCTTGGTTCTCCTGTTGTGCTACTTGCTTTGCTAAATCATGCTTTGCAGTGGCTTTTTAGTTCTCCTTGTGTGCCCACCACGTAACGTTCTCCTGGATATCCCCATGGCACTAGTCATACTGTTGTTTGCCGGAGCGTTCCTGGGCCGGCTGCGCCCCAAGTCAGAGGCTCAGCACATGTTGAGGCTTCAGTGGGGACAGAGAGGGAGAGAGATTCATGCTCGCGCACGAGGCCGGTCTAGAAGTCGTGGTAGGGATGAGTATGAAGCCAAGAATGTGCTGTCTCATAACTGCTTTTCAAAAGCAGCTGCGGGTAAGTAGAACCTCTTTCAGGACACTGTTATCATGAGGAGTTTAAACGGTAACTTCCTACTTAGAACTAAGTGTTTTGTTTTTCTCTGGCAGCCTCGTAGCTGGGACGAACGTACACAGCCATTAATCCCAAGAAACAAAGGCCTCAGGGTTCCCCTTTCTTTCCCAGTCTGCTTTAAAACGGTTCCGAGAATCGTCTTGTTAAATATTTACCGTAAGCATCGCTTGCCAGTTGGTTTAGCGAGTCGGTATCTCTAGATCCCTTCAGAAAAGAGGAACTTAAATCAATTCCACTGTGCAGAGGCCTGTGGTCTGCACAGATACGGGCATCTTCCTCTCATAAATCAATCACTTGTGCATAAATGAGGCAACAGTTGGGCTTCTTTCTCAGCCTTCCACGTGAAAACAGCAGTTGTTTGGCTTCCCCGTAGGAGTCAGGTTGGCCAACGCAAAGGTTTTCCAATCCAAAACGCTGCTAGGAACGCGCCGCCGCTGGTAGTTTGCAGCACGCGGGGGTTTCTTTTCCTTGAGGCTGTGGAACACAACTCTTGTAATTCTTTCTTCTTCTCTTAAAACGCTGTTAACCGCAGGTGGCCACGGTGTCGGAGAAGTCTCGCATCATGGAACTAGAGAGAGATCTAGCGTTGCGGGTGAAAGAAGTAGCTGAGCTTCGAGGGAGATTAGAGTCTAGTAAACACATTGGCGATGTGGACACTTCTCTTGCGTTGTTACAAGAGATAAGCTCTTTGCAAGAGCAAATGGCAGCGGTCAGCAGAGACCATCAGAACGAGATGAACTCGCTGAAAGAGAAGTTTGGAATCAGTGAAGACGCGCTGCAGAAAGAGATCAGGTCGCTTTCGGCTTCCAACGAGAGGATGGCCAAGGAAAACGAGTCCCTGAAAACGAAGCTCGATCACGCCAACAAGGAGAACTCCGACGTGATAGAGCTGTGGAAGTCCAAGCTGGAATCTGCGATCGCCTCCCATCAGCAGGCGATGGAGGAACTGAAGGTGTCCTTCAGCAAAGGTGTGGGGGCTGAGACGGCCGAGTTTGCAGAGTTAAAGACTCAGATGGAGAAGATTAAATCAGACTACGAGAAGGAGGTGTCGAGTTTAAAACTGAAGCAGGAAAACGAAAAGTCTCATCATCTGAAAGAAATTGAATCCCTGAAAGCAAAACTGTTGGCAGTCACAGAGGAGAAAGATCAAAGCCTGGAAAGCCTGAAGACCAAACTGGAAAGTGTGGAAGATCAGCATCTAGTAGAAATGGAAGACACTTTAAACAAATTACAGGAAGCTGAAATAAAGGTAAAGGAGCTAGAGGTACTGCAAGCCAAGTGCAATGAACAAACCAAAGTTATTGATAGTCTAACACCACAGATCAAAGCTGCTGAAGAAAAGCTTTTGGACCTTGCTGCACTTCAGAAAGCCAATTCTGAAGGTAAATTGGAAATCCAGAAACTTAGCGAGCAGCTTGAGGCAGCTGAGAAACAGATTCAGACTTTAGAGACTGAAAAGGTTGATGGAAGTAGCAAGGTTTGTATCCACATCCATCCTTTTCATTTTCCTTTGCTTTCCTTTTACCATTTTGGTCTGTTACAGCAGATACATCACAGAGGACAAACTGTCTCTCATGGCACCACCTGGGAGGCTTAGAGGGAGCTAACCCTCTGCTGGGTCTGAGCAGGTTGTTAGTGCTGGGTCTGCACCACTAAGCAGGAGGAAACATCCTTTCTGCCTTTTCTTGCTACGAGCCTGGGCCTGTCCCTGCTGAAGGCTTCCCCTTAGAGAAAAGGTGCTTTAGCTTGTCTGGGAGAAGAACTTTTGCTGGTGGAGTTACTCAGATCAGTGTCATCTAAGGACAGGACAGGGAGCAACGGGTGTGAGCTGGAACACAGGAGGTTCCACATCAGTCTGAGAAGGACCTTCTTCCCAGTGAGGGTGACAGAGCCCTGGAACTGGCTGCCCGGGGGTTTGTGGAGTCTCCTTCACTGGAGAAGTTTCAAACCCACCTGGCCATGTTCCTGTGTGACTGGATCTAGGGGGATCCTGCTGTGACAGGGAGATGGGACTGGATGATCTTTCCAGATCCCTGATGCACTGTGGTTAAAAGTGACTTGGGGTTCCGTGGGGAAATATCTGCCTCTCATCAAACAAGATGGTGGAAGAGGCTCGCAAAAAAGATGCTGGTGGAACTCATCTAGAAGACCAGGGTCTGCAGACAAGGCTGTTGTTTCACAGCATTTTTGAAGCAGAGACTGCAGTCTGATCCATCTTAGCAGGAGTTTTCTTGGGCTTGGGTGAGATGCCTCTTTCAACGATGCCATGTCATCGTAGAGGCTCCCCCGTGTCAGCTCAGGCACAGAGCGGGGACAAGCTGGAGCTCTCATTGTACCAGCAGTGGAGCAGGAGCTGGAAACAGCTTTCCTAGACCCTTCAAGGTGGCTGAGATACTGGATTTCCACAGGCCTTTGACGCTGAGATCACCCTGTACCTGGGTGTGGTACTGAGCCTTCTGAAGAATCAGTTCCCTCTGTGCACATGGTCTGAGTAGCCAGTGGAAGCATTAGCTTAACTAATTCAATCAATCAATTAAAACAAGTCTTTTATTAATTAACAAAAATATTGTTTAAGATTTAAAATATTGAATAAAATCTAAGTTTTTAAAACACTCAACCCTGAAGAGCCAACCCTGCTGATTTAACAAATGCTCCAACGTGGTTCTGAAATTGTGACTGGCCTCTCAAATACCTGCCATTAATTAATGTTTTCAGCATTAATTCCAGGAGAACTAAATAGTGGTGATTTCAGATGGACTCCAGGGTGCAGTGAGTGCTGTGATGTATGTAGCCATCAGTGCAAACCAGCTTCTCTCAGTTAACACTTTGTTTTCTTCAGCTTGCTTTCTTTCTTTCATCGTACCCTGATTTGAATTTAAACCCCACTTCTTTCAGCTTTTAGTTTTCCTCTTTTTTCCATTCATGTGTGTGATTTTATTTTACTCCATTTCATCGTCTTCGTTAGGCTAGTAATCTGGCCAAAGAACTGCAGGGCAAAGAGCAAAAGCTTCTTGACCTTGAGAAAGACTTGAGTGCAGTAAATCAAGTTAAAGATGCTTTGGAAAAGGAACTCCAGGCTTTGGTGAGTAACACCCACAAATTTTGACTTTATCCTTTGGATTTGGGTTTTGATGGCGAGAGTTGAAGGCTGAGGAGCAGTTTGATGGTAGTTGAAACCTGAGGAGCAGCTCTGAGGGATCTCTCACAGCAAAAAGGAGGCAGGAGCTTGTGGCTCATGGGATCTGCCTCGGAATGAAGAGAGCTGTCACCCGAGTTCAGCGTCGTCAGGTGTTTTGTCTAGGTAGAACTCCGTGAGCTCCGTGTAGTCTGAGCGTAGGCTGCTCCTTAAGGAACACACGGCCCTTCATTATGACTTGTACAACGTGATGCTTCGTGTAGAAACATCTTACAGATGGGTTTTGAAGACGTTTTTCACCTGATTTAAAGCATTTTCCTCGGTGGGTGGGGTTCTCCTGAGAAACTGCACCACGCAAACACAAGGACGTGCTTTTGGGTTTCACCGTCCCTGTCGTAAAACATTTCCATGGCCACAGTCAGAATTGGAAGTTACCAAAAGAGTTTCGTTTGTCTTCCTCACAGTCTAGCAGCAGTTCCAGCAGGTCAAGCTGGAAAGCCACTGGTATGGGATTGGTTGTGGATGTGCAGCCTGTGAGCAGCAGGGATGGCTTCTGGCTTTGAGAGGCCCAGAAGTCACATCTCCCGCACTGGCCCCTGGCTGCAGCTCTGCTGCTGTGCGGGGGGAGAAGTTATTTTGGAGGTTGAGGGGCTTGCAGCCACAGCAGGGGGAAAACCCTGCCTCACGTTGCTGACCTGCAGTTCAGAGACAGCAGAACTGTTGATGTTGGGGCAAACTGTTCTGTTCTGTGCTAGAAAAACACGTCACACGGACGCAGCGGTTGAATTGACTGCTGCCACCAAACCTCACCACAGGTTCTCATCCTTTTTCAGAAAGAAGAGTTCACTAGTGCTGCTGCTGAAGCAGAAAACGTCCAGCAAACCATGCAAGGTATGTCTGCTGCTGAACTCAACCAAGGGCTGAAAGGCTGCAGCAGCCGTGGAGAGGGCAGGGTTGACTGCGGCGGCGCTTCTCAGGTGGAATCGCCCGCGGCCGAGTTGTTACTAACTTTGTTTTCAACGTTCTACTCGCTTAGAAACAGTAAAAAAACTAAAGCAAAAGGAAGAGCAGTTTGCACTCATGTCTTCAGAACTGGACCAGCTGAAGTCTAGTTTGACTGGTAAGGAAGCACTAAGCGGAGTGTTCTGAGCGATGCGCTTTGCCCCGCCTCTCTCGCTCCGCTTGCCACGTGGCGGTGGGTGCCGCTTGCGCAAGGGCCTGTCCCCTCAGAGACGGCCTTCTCTCGAGGCAGAAGGCAGCGTCTGGGGCACCGTGACGCGGTGTTACGGAGGTGGATTTCTCAGCTGAGGGCTTTTCCAAAGCGGTCGCTCAGTCCTTGCTTGGCCTTGCAGCAGGCTCCTGCTGTGGGGAGGGTCAGAGGCCAGGCAGAGCATTCCGGGTGTAAGGCGGCGGGTTCACAGGAGCCTTGTCCGTGAGAACCGCTCTCTAAGGGTGTCACAGCCACGGTGCGTTAGTCTGGTTGTCTGCTTCTTGCTGTCTCAAAGCAGGGGAGCTTGGGGCATCTTTCTGGCTGTACATCTCCATCTAAAACCAACACAGAAAGGTATTAGGAGTGATTACGTGCCCTGAAGCGAGTGTTTCACGGCGGTTTTGGGGCTCTAGGAGTCATCCCGAAGGCTGCTCTTGCCCTTGGTGGCTGTGCCTGCCCTGGACTGGGCAACTTTCCCTCTGCAGCTTCGTGTTGCCTGTGGTGTTTGCTTCGTGCTGCTGGTGAGCTGTCTCACCCATGAGATGTGCTTGCCCCCTCCTACTGTATTGCTTGGCTACTCTCTGATACGGGTGGAACTCGTATCAGCTTCTCATGGCCTGAAGTCAAGTGAATCACTTCCAGAAGGAGGTTTCTTGACTAGTTGCTGTTCTACCATTTCTGAAGAGTTCTTAAACCTTCTGCTGCAGTTAACTGTTCCAAAGTCAATCACGATTGTTAATTTAAAAGGGGTGACTCTTCCGCATCAGTGCTGCTCTGCTTCTGTCTTCTAGCTAGTCTGTACCTACCCTGTCTCTGAAATTTATTAGACCGCTGACCTTTGTTTTGCTCAGTGATGGAGAAGAAGCTGAAGGAGAGAGAAGAGAGGGAACAGCAGCTGACCGAAGCTAAAGCCAGACTTGAAAACGACATCGCGGAGATCATGAAGTCTTCAGGAGACAGCTCTGCCCAGCTTACAAAAATGAACGATGAGCTGCGGCTGAAGGAAAGGTAACCCCGTCGCCATCGGAGCACTTCCACAGTAAAGCTTCTCTCCCAGCTGCTCTGTTACCTTTTTGTCAGTGTCTGAGCACGGTGCTCCAGAGGCGCCACGCTGATGTGTCCAGCCACATGAATCAGAAGAGCCTCCCGACAGAAGGAGCATCTAACATTAATAATCCTAAAATGCCGATGTAACCTGCACCTCATTGCCCAGAGTGAACGGCCTTTTTAATAGTCTGGGCTGTGATTGTGCTTCATAGTGACTTGATCACCTGAGAGGGTTGATTTATTCGGTGCTCTGAATGTCTTGAATCACGTTGTCGTGGAGCAAGAGAGAGCGTGTTTGGTTTCAAATAAAAACTGTATCACAGAATCACAGAACGTTAGGGATCAAGGGACCTTGATCACCCAGTCCAACCCCCCTGCCACAGCAGGATCCCCTAGATCCAGTCGCACCGGAACACGGCCAGGTGGGTTTGAAATGGCTCTGGAGCAGGAGACTCCACAACCCCCTGGGCGCTTGTTCTTTACCTTTACAGAGCCCCACACCGGGGGCAAAGGAGCTGGCAGCTGTGATCTTCAGTCTCACTTGTCTATATTTAATTCAGCAGAACATCCTCTACGTGTTAAATAATTAAATCTCTTCCTAAAAGCTCGGGCAGAAGATAGGACCTCAGTGTAACGTAGGGTCTTTCATCTCTGCGCTGGTTGTGCTGTCAGCAGAAAGCAATGTTCTTTTACTTGGTCTTTTCTAGGCAGTTGGAGCAGATTCAACTTGAGCTCACAAAGGCAAATGAAAAGGCTGTTGAGCTTCAGAAAAACGTGGAGCAGACAACGCAGAAAGCTGAGCAGAGTCAGCAAGAAACTCTCAAGATTCATCAAGCGGAACTGAAAACGATGCAGGATCAGCTGACGGACATGGTAAGAAGATCTTTCATAGAATCATTAGGGACTGGAAGGGACCTTGAAAGATCATCTAGTCCAATCCCCCTTTGCAAAGCCCCAGCTAGCCACGTGCAGAGTGTTGTACCGCTGCTCGTTTAACTCTGCTCCAACCGGTTTGTCTCCATCAGAAAAAGCAGATCGAGACCAGCCAAAACCAGTACAAGGATCTTCAGGCCAAGTACGAGAAGGAAACGTCCGAGATGATCACCAAACACGATGCGGACGTCAGAGGGTTTCAGCAGAACTTGCTGGACGCAGAAGAGGCGCTGAAAGTGGCCCAAAGGAAGAACGAGGAGTTGCAGACCCAGGCTGAGGAGCTGAAGAAGCAAGCGGAGGAGGCCAGAGTGCGTATCGCCTGTTCCTCCGCCAGTCATTTAGGGGTTAAGTCTCTCTGCTGGGGTGAATCGCTGCTTTTGCCTGGCTGCACCACTTCATAGTGAGATCTTTGCAGTGCTTTCCTTCTTTTGCCTTCTCCAAAGTGGAGTCACGCTGGTTAGGGAAGAGGAGAACACAGCTAGCTGGTGGTCTTCTCTAGGTTGCACAGGAATCCAGGACATGTGGTTCTTTGCTGTTATCGTTCCGTGCCCGTAGGTACCGGCCTCGGCACAGTCGGGTGGAGCTGGATGTTGTTACCTGGCGTGAATTTTAACATAGGGCATCGACTAGTGAATTTACAGCTGCTGGACGCCTGGAATTTGGGTCTGTAGAATGATCCCACGTTAGAATCACAGAGTCACTCAGGTTGGAAAAGACCCCTGGGATCATCGAGGCCAACCATCAGCCCCACTCTACAAGGTCACCCCTAAACCAGATCCCCCAACACCACATTGAAGTGACTTTTAAACACACCCAGGGGTGGGGACTCGGCCACCACCCTGGGCAGCCCAGTCCAGCGCCTGACCACTCTCTCTGAGAAGACTTTCTTCCTGATGTCTAGGAAGTCAGCGCTGCTGTAGCACAATAATTCTCCCTCTAAGTGTAGCCTGGGTTGTGCCCAGTCCAGTGAGTAAATGCAGCCTGGACTGAGCCCTACCAAGCACTGACCCTCCCCTGTTGGAGCTTGAAGCCCTTCCCTCTGCTTCTGGCGCTAATGACCTGTGAGAAGAGCCCAGCACCAACGTCTCTACGGGCTCCTTTCAGATAGTTGTAGGGAGCGAAGAGGCCTCCTCTTCCTCAAGCTGAACAGCCCCAACTCTCCTCACCAGGCCGATTCTCCAGGCCCTAACAGCTGAACCCATTCAGCTGTTTAGTTTGTCGCTTGGCTTCAGGGGGTTGTTTTTCTCCTGTTTCTCTGACGCTCCCGCTTGCTCCCATCACTCCTGAGTTACTTGCTGTAACCTTTGGTTTGTGCTCGAGCAAAACGTTGACTCACAGGGTAACCTCTGAGGAAATCCCGAGTCATTGACGTTAGGAAAACCTGTTGAGAGTAGTTTTACAAAGAAGCTGAAGGCTGTGGGGAGAAACCTTCAAACGGTGATTTTTGGAAGGATCGATGGCTGTTTAACCTCTGAGCAGTGTGGGGGTGGGTGTCCCGTAACGACAGCAGCTCTGTTTGCCCTCCGGCTGCTTTCCTCATTGTCTGCTTGAATTCATGTTTTGTTTTCCCTTCTCCCTGCCTTTATTTCCTTAGTCCTTAAGCTCTGTGTTAGCATCAGCCAGAAAAGAACTTGAACTAAAGTCAGACGAGATGAGGGGTTTGATATCAGAAAAAGAGACTCTGGCACAGGAGGGGAATGCGTTAAAGTTAGAGAGAGGTTCCTTGTTATCCAAACTCCTCGAACTGGAAGCAGAGATCTCGTTAGTGCACCAGGAGCGAGAACAACTCCGGGCAGTAAATGAAGGACTTCACTCGGCAAATCAAGAAATGCTCAAGCAGAAGGAAGAGGCTGAGGCCAGGAGCCAGCAGGAGAGCGCGGAAAAGGCAGCCCTCATTTCTGAGAAAAGCAAGCTGCTCGCTGGAGTAGAGGCAGCACAGGCAGAGCTTCTGGTGCTGGCTCAAGAAAGTGATGCTCTCCGCTCTTCAGAGTCAACCTTGCTCCAACAGCTGAAAGACCTTCAGGCCAGCAAAGATGCCGTGGCCGCTGCGTGTCAGAAACACACCAAGGAACGGGAGGAACTGGAGATCCACCAGAAGAAACTTTTGGAAGAGAAGGATGCGGTTGTCAAAGACAAAGATGATATCATTGAGACGCTGCAGAGTTCTTGTGAGGCCCTGGCCAGGGAGAAGAGAGAACTGCTGCAGGAGGTGTCAACTCTGACGGCAGAGAGAGACTCGGCGCTGGGTAAACACTCGGATCTCAAAAACGCACACGCAGCCTTAAAAAGTGAGATGGGCAGCCTCATGCAGAGCAGTCAGAGCCTGCAGTCCCAGAGGGAGATGCTCCTCAAAAGCACAGAAGAGCTGCGAGTGAGTTTAGCCAGTGTGGTTAGTGAAAACCAAGCGTTAAAGGCCACAGGGGAAGAGCTGGAGGTAGAGCTTGAGGCTGAGCGTAAGGAACTTCAAAAAGCGCTGAAGGCCAACGAGGAGCTGAAGGGTTCCATTGCTGGTCTCACTCATCGACTTGAGGAAATGAAAGCCTCAAGAGAGAGATCCAATTCCGAGTGCCTGCAGTTACGTCAAGAGAATGAGGCTCTTTCTTCATCCGAACGGAGGCTTTTGGCTGAAAAGGAGGAACTTTTGAATGAAAATAAGGCTGCTGCTGAAGAACTTGCTAAGGCCACAGCAGCTGCTGCGGCCGCCGAGAGAGACTTTGCTGAGAAAATGAGCCAACTGGGCTTAGAGAGGGAAACTGTTTTCAGTAAGGCCTTGCAGTTTGAAAAGCTCAATGAAGCTCTTCTCCAAGAGAAGGAGGAGTTGGAGAACAAGTACTTGGAGCTTCTCGATGAGAACAAGTCTTCAGCAAACGTAATCTCTGATCTGAAGCGAGAACGTGAGCTGGATGCCTCAGCCAAGGCAGCTCTGACCCAGGAGAACACAGTGCTCCAAGGTGCCCTTGAGGCCCTCAAAGACGAACTAAGAAAGAGGACTCAAGAAAATGAAGATCTAACAGCCTGTAAAAGTGACCTTTCAAGTCTTCTGAAGGAAGCCCAGGATGCCAAAAGAGCACTAGAAAGGGAACTGGCTGCTGCATCGCAGGCTGAGCAGGTCCTGTCGTCTTCGCTCAAGACCTGTTCCTCTGAAAAGGAAGCGCTGGCCAGCGAGAGGGCTGAGCTGCAAGATGAGTGTCAGAAATTAAACGGAGAGGTTGTGCTTGTAAAAGAAAACTTAACTGCAGAAAAAGAGGGTAGAACAAGGGACAGAGAGTCCTTCTTGTTGGAACGTATGGAGCTTGAAAGCAACATTGGCTCCTTAAAGAAGGAGGTAGAAGAGCTAGGAGAGAAAAACAAAGAGTTTCTGAGGGAGAAAGAACTTTTAGTTCAGGAGAAGGAAAAATGTGAAACAAGACTGGTGGAACTAATGACAGAAAAAGAAACCCTCTGTGCAGAGTCAGAGCAGTTTGCTGCCAGCGTGCAGCGACTGAGGAGTGACTTGGCTGCCTTGTCGGAATCAAAAGCAGAGCTCCAGCGCTTGCACAGCTCTGTCTCTGAGAGGCTGGAGGTGACGGAGAAGGAGAGAGCAAAGTTACTTCAGGAAAACAACAGCCTGCTGGCTGAGCAGAAGAGGCTGGTCCACGTTGAGGAGGAGGCGCTGAAAGAGAAGGAGGAATTCTCCGCGGAGCGTTGTAAACTGCGCGAGGAGGTAGCGCTTTTAGAGCAAACTAACGGTGACCTCTCCGGCAAATTGCTGGTCTCTGAGGGCACAAATCAGATGCTGCGGGAGGAGATGAACAGTCTGGCTTTGAAACTAAAAGAAATTGAGACTCTCCAGGCCCAAACAGTAGCACAGAAAACAGAGGTATTGAAAACCCTCGTTAAACCTTCAGTTACAGTTGTACTAATATTGAGCACTAACCCGGTGGTTTCCTCTCTGCACCGCGTTGCACAGTCAGCACTTCCTCTCGGTGAAACCAGCCGGGAGTTACTGTCTCTCTCTCTCTCTCTCTCTCACTTTGGGTTGTGTCTGAAAGCCACTTTAATACAACTTTTCTAAATCTAGAAGCCTGTGTCGTTGCTGAGTGCTGCGAGAAAACGACGTGAACTGTGAATAAAAGGAAGGTTTGTCTCCTGAGTGTGGTAGTAGAGGCAGAGCAGCTCCTTCTGCTGAAGAGCCCTGCACCTGAAAGGCTGCAGTGGGTTAGACCTGTGTGCAGATTCCTGGTGAGCTGCAAACCTGAGTCACTAAAACAAACGTGAAGCAGCGTCCTGCCCCTGTCAAGGTGACTGGATATCAAACAGCCTGAGAGAACCCTTTGCATTTGAATGATGGGGCTTGGAGTCTGTTAAAGACCTTGATGACTCTGGTTTCTTTTTATTCACAGAAACGTTTCTATTCACCACCAACAAACTCTGAAGGGATTGGAATGTTGGGTTGTGTGGCTCCCTTTGAGCACAAATTGGACTGAAGGCGTCCTCTAGGAATGGATTATCCTACCCAGGGAGCTTAATGTTCTTGGGAGAAGTGTTGTGAGGACGCAAGGAACAGTGTTGAACCCATCTGACCGTTGGCTTTGTCTCCTGTTTAAGTTTTAAATTCTTTCCACCTTTTTAGCAGCTGTTTGGAATTCTGTGTGTTCTGAAAGCAGAGCAGTCTGTTGGAGGTGAATACCTGTTGTACTACCGCTGTCTAAAGTGATGCGATGCCCAAGAGCCACCCCGGTGGTGACAGTTAGAGATCCAGCAGCTGCAAGAGAAGAACTGGGCTTCCTCGGTGGTGCCACCGGCATGGGGTTGTGATCTGTCTCTGCATGGAATTGACTCTTCTCTGGTCCGTTTGTTTTTATACTTTATGCAGCTTCAAATGGAAACCAGTTCCCACCTGAAGTCCTTATTTAATTGTAAAGCAGCTGAGAAACCATGGGGCTCTGCATAAAGTATGGTGGCTCGCCTTCGGCTTCCAGAGGTGCCTTTGCTGACACCTTTTCCTTTCCCCCCCTCCCACCTTCTCCTGTAGGCTGCCAGAATGGCAGAGGATGTCCTGCAGGCGGTGGAGAAGGTGACCAAAGAGAAGGATGCCATCCACAAGGAGAAGATCGAGACCTTGGCCTCGCTGGAGGACTCCAGGCAGACAAACGAGAGGCTGCAGAGTGAAGTAATTGTGTTTCAGAGCTTGTATCTGACAAGTTGGGCCTGGCCTGTAGGGAACCACTGTCAGTCGCAGAGAGCTGGGTTTCAGACACCACACGGGGGACGAGGTGCTGGCCCTCAGGTCTTGCTGCGGCATTGCCAGAGACTATCTTGTGTGACAGGAGACTGGCTGCTTCGCTCAGGAGCTCTGCCAGGTCACACAGTCAAGAGCTGTGGGTTTGACTGGGGCATTAATGCTCTGGGGGGGGGGGGTGGGCTAGATGATCTTTCGAGGTCCCTTCCAATCCCTAATGTTCTGTGATTAATTTGGGGTCTCTTTTTGCACCCCTGGGCCCCAGTGGATCCAGTCAAACACCGAACCAGCATCTTTTCTGCTGATCTTGAGCACTTTGGGGAGATGGCTGCTAATGGGGAGTGACCAGCTGGGCTCACCTGCACCCCGCGGCTTGTGCCCAAGCAGGGATGATTTCCCCTGAGTTCAGAGAGCTCCAATTAAAAGCAGTGATGTTCATAACAGCTGGGCTTCACCTTCTGGATTGAAAACAATCCACGGGGTCCCATAATGCCACGAGAACTGCTGAAGATTATCTGTTATGTAATGTAATGTGTTGCTGAGTGGGAACCAGTCAGGCTCATGAGCTCGTGGTGGTTACGCGGTGGATGCAAGCCCAGGCAGTAGACGTAGAGCCATTTGTGCCGGGGTCCTGGAAGGAATCCGTGTCCTATGGGCAGTGTTCAGCTCAGAAATTGTCAGCAGCTCAGGTATGGTAACGCAGACCTCGTTGTTGGTTCCTTTGGAGGAGTGAAAACGGAGGGAGCAGCTAATTCAGTGTTTGAAATCAGTCTGAGTTTTTACAAAGCAGTGCTTTGAGTCCTGCGGCGAGGCGGAGGTGCTCTGGAGCCTTGCCTTTGCTCGCAGGGTGCCTACGTGGGACTGCTGCAGCCTGCTCGTGAGTGGACTGTGAATTCTTTGTGCTGCTCGACTGAGCACGGGGACAGGATTCATTCAGGAGCAGAGATGAGGAAGTGGGGCAGCTCAGCACAGGCCCCCCTTTTGCTGCATGTCATTTCCCAGGGCTGCGTCTCAGAACTGTGCAGCTTCACCAGTGTAATGGGGCTTTTTTTCCTCCTTAAGCTGGACATGCTGAAACAAAACAACCTGAGAAATGAAGAGGAACTTACCAAATCAAAAGAGCTGCTCAATCTGGAGAACAAGAAGGTGGAGGAGCTCACAAAGGAGTTGTAAGTGCTGAATCTGTAAATCTGTGGCGCCTTTCCCTTGCAGTTACGCTGACCTTTGCGCGTTTAAAACTTGCCTGCCAGTGGCTCCCTGGTTTCCGCGCTCACCAAGCAGACAGAAGGTCAGGGTGACGTATTAGCTGGATGTGTTTCATGCTTGGGACCAGAGCAGTGCTCTGAGCTGCTGGGGGAGCAAGCCCGTCACCCCAAGCACGGTGTGTAGGACGTGTGGCGTGCTGCCACCCGAGGGCACCGCGCTGTCTGAAAACCTCCGTCGGGAAGACATTCTGTTTGCATTTAATTACCAGTAACTCGGGGGGGTTAAGTACTTACAAGTGGTTTTCTGGATAGAAAATCTGCTTCTGCCTTAATTTTCCAACTGGATTATTCCCGTCACCCCACTGTGTGTTGAGCTCCTCAGCGGTACGGTGGTACAGGGATGTACAGCTGGAGGGAGTTGCTCCTTTGTCGGGTTGTTTCTTTGAGAAGCCACCCCTCGTGCACTGCAGCCCAGTGACTGTAGCGTACAGACCTGCTGCGGAGCCCCTGATGTGATTCGTCCTGCGGCAGCTCGTGGCATCAAAGCTGCTGGTTGCCCCCCGTGCGTAAAAATCCTGGCCGTTGCTGACGCTGCCACGGCGCAGGGGCTGCAGGCTCTGCTGTCGTGCAAAGACAAGAGAGATCAGACTGTGAAGCAGAAGTTATTCCTAGAAGAGACTTCCTCGAGAGTCTTCAGCACTGAACGTTGTCTCATTTGTGGGGTTTTTTATTGGGGTTTTTTCCTTAAGGTTGGTTTTAGCCACCGACTGTTGCTAATTGTGGGCTCTACTGGTCCGTGGTTAGAGGTGCTGTGGGTCTAGCTGGCTTTGAGTTGCCCTTGTTAGTTTGTGTGTTGCCTTGTTTTAATGGGAGCGAGGAATCCACTTGCTGACAGAGATCTCTTGATCAGCAGCAGTGTGGGTGGGGGACACCTTGGAGGGGTGGGTGGGTGGATGAGAGCAGGGCCCTTGTCTTTGCAGCTCGGGGCAGGGGGAGATGCTGACTGCAAGGGGGGCTGTGCTGCTGCCGCGGAGCAGTGAGAGCCAGCCTGGCGACAGCCTCTTACAGCAGCATCGGTGTCCTTGGTGAAAGAGCCTCTGTGTCAGGGCAGGACAAAGAAAAGCAGGATGACAGCTGGATGCTGTGTGTTCCCTCAGTGCTGCTCACAGCCAAGCGCACTTAGCCGGTCCTTGGCACCCGTGAGCGCTTCACACGGGCTGACCCCAGTGCTTCGTGCGCTCCCCTCTAATGCCGACAGCAAAGAGGGGAAGGGGCCGGTGCTGCACTTCAGCAGAGCATCACCACTGAACACAGCTGTGATCCTGCCTTGGCTTCACACCAGAATGATTTGACTGGGTGTTCAGGGATGATGGGAGTGAGCTGGGTCACGTTGGCAATGGGTCAGGATGCCACCAGACGGAAGCAGCGGTTGGGAAGTGTTAGTGGCAGCGTCAGTGCCAGAGCCCTGGCAGGGGCTGCCCAGGGGGCTGTGGAGTCTCCTTCTCTGGAGACATTTCAAACCCACCTGGGCTGTTCTTGTGTGACTGGATCTGGGGGATCCTGCTGTGGCAGGGGGACTGGACTTGCGAGGTCACTTCTCATCCCCAATAGTCTGTGATACTGGATTCAAAAAGCAAACCACACACCTGGTGTTTAAATTGCCCGATAGAACAGACCAGAGGCCTCCTGCTTTAAAGCACTTGAATACGTGTCTGACTTAGGGGTTCTTCTGCCTCTCACAGTCATAAAAGCTTTTTTTTTACTATTCCAGTCAGGGTTTAGCTCCTTGTGGAAACAAACCTCAGCCATCAAAACCACCGTTGGGTGCGGTGAAGCCTTGTCGCTGGTGTTTTTCTGAAGGACATCAGTCAGAGGCTCCATCTTCGATGGAAAGCCGTGTCAGCTCTTAAACAGACGTGGGTGAGGCGCTTCTCTTGCAGGCAGGAGTCTCTTGTCCTTCCAGAAGTTTGTTGAAAATGACTTTAAGGAAAGCTGCCCAGGAGCAGCGACAGAGAGCTGCTGAAGCCTGCAAACCTGGGCCTGTGTTCTCCGCTCTGTACGTTTGGGCGTCAGACCCTGCAGGGAGCATTAAAACAAGAGGAGCTGTGAGGTGGTTGTTTTCTTTCCATGCCCTTTTTTGCTCTCTTTAACAAGTCTGGTGGCTCACCTCTGCCCGCAGAGCTCACGCTGAGAAAGTCCAGGCCCCGAACACCCTCGCCAAGCTCTCCCTTGTGTTTCTGAATCCAGGCGTTCGCTGACCCCCAGGCACTTCCCCTCGGTTTCTCTGAGCATCTCTGATTCCTGTAAAGGAGAAGGAGCTCCGCGGCGCCCCGGCTCGCCGGGGTTAAACCCGCCCCGGTGCGCCCCAGCTATAGATTGTCACCTTTATTATAGATCCCGCTAGACACGTGACCTGGATGTATTTTCCGAGCTGTGAAGCTGCCTCTCTCCCACAGTTTTCTCTTGCCTCTCTCGTTCCCCTGGTAACGATGCGCTCTCTGTCCTCGCAGCGAAGCGCTGAAGCTGGCAGCGGCTCAGAAGTCCCAGCAGCTCGCAGCTTTGCAAGAGGAGAACGTGAAACTTGCCGAGGAGCTGGGCAGGAGCAGGGACGAAGTCACAAGTCATCAGAAGGTAGAGTGGCCGCAACCGTTTGCTCACGTGGGCTGGCAGCGCCGCTTCCGCCGATGCCTGGGCGACGGCGCGTTGGGGCTTGTGCGGAGTCGGTTTGGAAGCCGATTCGGAAGCCGCCTGCACCGGGAGGTTAGAGCTGCAGGCTAGCAGCAGCTTACGCCAGCCGCGAAGGATGTTAAGAGCTCGGGAGGAAGCACGAATGCCAGCTGCTGTAGCCAGTCAGTGAGAGTCTGGGATGTTTCAGAACGCCGGCTGACGCTCTCTGCTCGGGCTCTGCCGGCAGAAAGCTCTGAGCACCTGCCTGCTTGCTTGAACTTCACGCTGTGACGCTGCTGCAGCCAGGTGGTGGCCCCTGGAGCACGAGAATTGCTGCTGGATGCTTTTCTGGTGGCGGTTTCTGGGGAGAAACAGAGTCTCTTAAATGCAGTTGGTTTTCTGCTGTTGCTTTTCAGTGTGCTGTTGGAATCTTTAAGTGTGGGCTTAGCTGCAGAGCTCAGCGTCTCTTAAAAGAGAAACGCGACTTGCAGCCGTCGCAGCCGGTGGGTTTAGTTCCTGTGGAGCAGTTTGCTGTGAAGGTACCTGTGGAAGATCTAGTCCCAGAGCAGGAACGTAGAAGACCGGGCTTTCTGCACTGCCCTTTTCAGGCAGCACTTGTGCAGAGGAGCAGTCTGCCTGTTCCCAGTGACAGTGGACCCAGATCTCTTCCATCCTGCAACAGCAGCTGGTATTTTTAAAGCAGGAGGCTGGTTTTTAGCCTGTTTGGAATGACTGAGGATGGGTTAGAGATCTGGCCGGTTCCTACACCCTTTTGGCTGCTGGCAGGAGTAGTGCACGAGCTGCTTCATCCTGAAGAGCCTTTGGAGCTGCCGAACAGGAGTCCCAGACGTGTGGGCTCAGGCTCTGACTCATGCTGCATCTGCGTAGTGGTGTGGTAGGAGAACGCTGTCAATCCCAAACAGCCAGCGGGAGCTCTGCTCCCCACTCCCACGGCCTTTCTTAAATTATTTCAGAGCCTTTAAGGCAACCTGGTATTTTCAGGAGGAGTTGTAACTTGGAGAGGACTCGGCAGCACCCGTCAGACCTTTCTGCCTGCTGACGTGCAGCAAGTCCCCAGGGGAAGGGACCCTGCATCCCCAAGGTGTAGGGTGGCAGCGGCCACCACAACCTCGGTCTGCGGACTCCGTCGCTTCCAGACTGAGCTTGTGATGGAGCCCGTGGTGGACCCGGCAGCAGGGGTCCTCCTGTGGCTGGCAGCACAGGGATTATCAGTCCTCCTGCAGGCTGGTATCATCCCAGTGGCCTTCTCCACCTGTGAGTAGATGGCTCCAAGATCGGGAAGATCTGCTGGGGCTTGGAGAAGCGGTCCGTTTGCCTTCTGCAGTCGCTTGTGCTGCATTCTGGCCTCTTCTGTGGGGAAGGTGTCGCGGGGATCTGGGAAGCGTGGCGACGCCGTCTGTTGTGTGTTCTAAGCTTAGTGTGTGGGCTCCGGTGTCTGGAGGTCCAGTGCAGCACGTGGCCTCCTGAACAGCTTCGTGGAGGCAGGAGGACCAAAGGCAAAGCAGGGGTGTTTCAGTGCAGGTCTCCTGCTGACCGTCACGTAACTGAGTGCAGCTCTTCTCCGCCGGTGTCACTCGGCTCTTGGTGGTGCCCGCAACTGTCCTGTTTCCTGGCTGCTCCTCAGCAGCTTCCCCTGTCCCATCTGGATGGAGCCTGACCGTCCTTTATTGTCTGAGAGAAACCTGTGGCTGCCCTGAGGAGCAACACTTGTGTTCCCTTTAGATCTTAGCCGCCCTAAACCTACGGTCCCCTTGTTGTGCCTTTGACTCTGCCAGAGTCTCTGAAAGCAGCCGTGAGGGTTCCCACCCATCGCTGCAGTCTGGAGATCCCCAGGGCCGCATCAGCTCTGCTGTCGGTCAGGGCACCGAGCTGCTTCGTGCCGGGGAGCTCCTGCTTCAGGCTGCCCGCGGACGGCGGTTAGCAGGAACGGCCGCTCGCTCCGGTTGCGGTGGCAGGGAAGGGCTTTAACCCAGACCGGGGCTCGCGGGGCTCGGGGAGCAGGGAGGCCCAGAAGGCTGCGGTGCTTGTGCCTGTTAAAACGCAGTAAGAAAGGCAGCGGGGCCGGGGCTGAAGTATTTTGAGCAGTCGCTATGGCGACTCGATGGCTCCGGCAAGCGTGTTAGTCAGTCGGGCTAGCGGATCTGTGGCTGTATGGGGTACACCGTGCAAAATTAATGACTTTGCTTTCATTAACGATTTCTCCTGACATCCAGAGGTTAAAGTGCCTCCTACTAAAGATGCTGGGGGTGGGGGGGCTTTTCTGTATCGACCCACAAGTAATTAGCTGTTTGTAATTAGTTACAGATTCCCAGTCAGACAGATAACTGAGCTCGGGGAACTTTTCCGGCCTCACATAATTATTTGTGGTGTTTTGGGAGCCTCAGACCTGCCCAGGGTTTTGAACTCCACTGGGAAAAGCGTAGCAACACCTCCGGGCCCAGCAGGTCCATCATTAGAGTTAGGAGAGAAACCTGCCCGGAGGCTCAGGAGGGACCTCAGGGGCTTGTTGGAGAAGTGTTGAGGAGACAAGGAGTGTCCTTCCTCCCCTTGTGCCATGGAGCTGCTCAAGGCTTGATCTTACAGCTGCCACAGGGGTGTAGAAGCTGCACAACTGCCCTAACATCTTGTCCCCTGTGTTTCTCTCTTCCAAGTCCACTTCTCCCGTGGCCTGTGTAAGCACCACTCAATTCTCCACAGCCAACCAGGGAGCCAAGAGAGAGGAGAGACTCTTATGGGCTTGTTCTCACAAGGCTTGTGCTCGCCGCCTTGGAGCCTTCCACGAGTGTTGGAGGACTTTCTGAGTTAAACAGACACCACAATCCTGTCCTAAAATAAACTGGGCCGGGGAGAGCATCCTGGAGCTCTGCACGTGAGGCCAGTGGGGAGCAACGGTGCAGGTGTCACCCCAGTCAGGGTGGATGGACCCTAGGAACCTGCCGTGGCGGTGTTGTCAGTTGAAGGTGTTCCTGGTTGTGAGGGCTTACAGCAGCCCCACAGAGGTGCAGCTTGATGAGCCAGTAACAGACAGCAGGCTGACAGCTTTAGGGATCAATAATTTATCCCTCTGTAGCAGGGCAGTAACAAACCATCATCCGGGTCAGAACAGCAGCAAATCCAGCGCCTGAGCAGCGCGGGGCTCAACTTCACCCAGTTCTTGCCTGCACACCGGGCCCAGAAGTTGTGGCTGTAGGGCAGTGTCAGCCTCCCTCTCCCTTGGCAGTGTGGGTTGTGGAAACACCGTACGGATCGGAGAGAGCCCTCACTGCTGAGCAGTCCGTGCGCGGGTGTCTGCAGATGGACTGCTCCAGGGATTCTGGGGCTCTGGAGGCTCTGTGTGTGTTTGCTGCTGCTGTAAGGAGTCAGTCCTCAGCGTGTTCACTGCAGCCCTTCTGTGCTTGTGTTTCAGCTGGAAGAGGAGAGGTCGGCGCTCAATAACCAGTTGTTAGAGATGAAAAAGAGGTAAGTGGTGTTTTCTGACGGCCGCTAACTGGCGGGTCCCACAGAACACGACACAGGCCCAGCGCTAAGGAGGTGCCTCTGCTGTTGGGTCGCCGTGACAGTGCTGAGGTGGTTGTGCTCCTCCAGGCACTAACTGCCACGTTTTCTTGGTTAGGAGTGAGAA
This sequence comes from Rhinopomastus cyanomelas, assembly GCA_013400115.1. Lineage (NCBI taxonomy): Eukaryota > Metazoa > Chordata > Aves > Bucerotiformes > Rhinopomastidae > Rhinopomastus > Rhinopomastus cyanomelas. The sequence goes on from VXBP01003685.1 coordinate 303,690, forward strand.
GGAAGTGTCTGTGTACGAACGTAAGCCGTGGTACCTGCCACCTCCCCTGAGCTCTGCACCCCTCGCACTGTAGTAGTTCCCTTGGTTGTCATTAACCAGTTCAGTGGCTGGTTTGAGTCTGCTCTGGAACGTTGGGTCGTCCTCAGTCTGATAAATAATCAGGGCACGGAACCACACAGACTGTGCACGGGCCTGACCCACCACAGGCTGGAGAGGAAAACCGCGGGGCTAAAAATGGCCCTTTTGAAAAGGAGAAAGCAAAGTGGCAGTTACTGAGCAGGGAATGTTCTCGTGGTTCCGGCGTGCGGCAGGAGCCGCCGCAGTTCGTTCAGCACTGGTTTCAGACACCAAGGAGATCCCCCTCCCTTTGTCAGCTGCTCTATGGATGGTCCCAGGGTGCAGAACCGAGTGTCGGCCTGTGATCGGCCTGTGGAAAAGCGCCTCCTTGTCCTCAGGAGAACATGGGCTTTCCAGAAGTAGTTACGCAAGTCCTCAGAAAGGAGCTGCGGCTCTCCACGACGCCCAGCGTGTTCCAGGGAAAACAGCCCGGCCCCTGTTCAATGTCCGCAGTTGCTGAGGGCCCCCCAGGGAGCAGCGAGGGGCACTTGGGTGTTTGTGCTCATCCTGAGCTGCTCAGCTCATCCCGTTCTGTCCCCGAATCGCCTGGCAGCGGGCAAGTGGGCCACGCTGTACCGTGTCTCACTCTCTTCCAAGAACTGAAGTTTTAAAAGACAAAGTCTCTGCTAAGTTAGATAGAGAATTTGCTGAACCGTGTGGCTCTGGTTTTTCTTCTTTTGGTTTAATCCTGTGGAGCTGCCTGAAGTAGATAATTAGGGAATCGCTGAAGTGGATTTTAACGTTACCTTAGTCCAGTTACCCTGAGATGCCCAAGTCCCTGACTGGTCTGATGACCTCCCTGGACAGTGCTGAATAAACTCCACTAGAAGGGCTACAACAGGGGCCAGAACAGGCCTTGCTGGAGCAGACCGCGGGCCTCTGGGGTCAAAATACACCAGCAGATACGACGTTACCTGCTGATAAAATGGGTTAGGCTGAACATAGGGCTAATTCAATGATGGAAAGTCCTTCAAAATTCCCAAACTCCGCTGAAGGTGGTGATGACTGGTGATTTCACAGAGTTCACAGAACATTAGGGACTGGAAGGGACCTCAAAAGATCATCCAGTCCAGTCCCCTGGATCCAGTTGTCCAGGCGGGTTCTAAACATCTCCACAGAAGGAGACTCCCCAACCCCCCAGGGCAGCCCCTTCCATTTCTTCCTGCTGCCGTAAGAGCGTGAGATGCTGAAGAAGCGACGTTTCGTTTCTGCCAGGTCTCCCCTCTAGCAGTAGTTTCCTCACTTGCACCTGAGCAGGCTGTCTTGTTCTCTTTACCCTTTAGGAAAGGGCCCAGCCTGGAGCTGGCTGTTAAGGAGTCCGCGGGGGTCGTGTGCTAGCCCAGCCCACGAGGCTCGTTGTGGGTTGCTGACTGTCTGACTGTCTTTGAGCGTGTGCTGTTTCTCAATACTCATCTCATTCCTCTCTCTTCCCTCTCCCACCCCGGCTTCCCCTGCTCTGTCTGTGTGTCTTTAATGGTAAGACTCAAGAAAGTCCATCCCCGTTACAATCAATAATTCTTTTCTTTCTTTGTGTTCCGGTGAAGTCGTTGTACATAGTTTGGCTGCCTTTGTCCCTTGGTGTCTTGCTTTTGTTTTGTAAAACACTCAGCTCTCTGTATAGATGTAAAGAACAGAAGCCAAAGTCTATCTTTTTTATCCCACCACCGCCACCACCAGAAAAGCTCCCTTGATGCCAGTGTAGTCCTTCCTCAGAGTATTTGACCTTTCTACTCCGTGTTTCTAATGTGGTTCTTGTTATCTTGCATTTCTGAAGCCTGCCCAGTAACACTTTAAGGTATTTGCTTCATTCTTAGAATTGCTCCTTTTGGCAGTAAGGGAAGAATCTGGGTGATTTTTGAGTGCTCCAAAAACAGGCCCCCTCTCTGTGTCCCCTGACTTCCGCACGGCTCCTCGAGGTGGTGAAGCCGGGAAGCGGTGAACTGACGCTTTTCTTGTCGTTTCTCTCTCGTTTCTCCCGGCAGTCAGACACGTTGGATTTGGAGAAAAGGTTTCAATTCACTGAATCAGAGGGGTTCTTAGTGTGGGGTTCTCTTTCTGGTAGTTTCCACAGGCCTGTCCCCCCAGCTAGCACTGTGCTTGTTTCACGCTCGGCACGCGCTCCTGGCCTTCATTTGCTCGCGTGTGAATCGCTGCTCACGACGCTGACGCCAGGCGCACCGGTGGGGTGGTGCTGGAGCTGGTGCTGGCGGCGAGCTGCGGTCCACACGTGGGTACCAGTGAGCAGAGCTGCAGTGATACCCACCTGCTGTGTCTGGAGGTTCCCCGGTCGCAGCTTCTCAGCCGAACTGTGCAGCTCGGTTCCTGCAGACGCTGCCCTGGAGGGAAAACACAGCGACGCAGGACGGGGACCTTCCCACCTCTTGTTTCCTCTTCTCCTGTTCCTCCCCACTGTAGTCCAGACTCCTCTCCTGGGTTTGTGAGTGGAGATTTGTGTGCTCAGAGACTGCTGTTTGCCTGCCTCAACACCTAAACGCTCGTGGTGGTTGGAACAAGCCCGGTAAATGGCAGGTGAACCACGTTTGTACCAAAAGCACCTCTGTGTCCTGATCTCCGAGACCAAAGTCTGACCAGAAGGTGGAACCACTGGTAAATAACCAGCTCCTGAGCATGAGAGGAGTCACTGGGTTTCCTCTGCCCTGCTACAGCTAAGGGCAGCCCGGGTGAGGTCTCGGGTCCAGCAGAGCTTGTGAGCGGTGATGTCCACACGTTCTTCCCCGTTGCCCTGCCTTTAGGAACGGCTGGATGTGCAGCTCAGTGACTGGGGAGGGCAGCTCTGTGCTGTATCCTGTGCACTGGTGGCACATTTCTGTCCCACACGGCTGCCCTGGCGCCTCTGATCCAGTCCGGCACAGCACGGGTGACGCCGGAGTGCGGGTGTGACCCCGCTGAGGGCCACCAAGATCACTTGGCGAGGAGATCTGTGAGATCTTGGGTGATGTGAAAATTAAACCCCCAGATTGGTTGTCATTAACAGGAGTCAACCCTGCACTGGAAGGCAAGTTTGTGCAGTCTGCAGCCTGTGCTGTTCCTGCTTCTATCCATCCTCTCATTGTAAAGCGGTACCAAACCTAAATCAACCTCCTGGTTCTCGTTTGGTGGCTGCAGCAGCTTCTCGAAACCCCAGATTCTCCACTTGCTGCTTCCATTCTTGAGTCAAACTGACCAGTGAAAGGATCGTGGTAGTCGTGCTCTCGTTGCCGAGTTCCCGGCCGACCTCGAGTCGGCGAGGTTTGCTGTTTCATGGGCTGGGTATCGTGGCTCTCACTAACTGCAGGTACGGTGGGTTCCAACGAACCTCGCAGCGGCTCCCTCTGTGCCGGCCCCTGCCGCAGGGGCACCTTCCGCTCTTGGTCCCTCAACCAGTCCCGAGAGGGCGGAGCGTAGTGCAGTCGCTTCAGTGAAATGGTGTCACTTGGTGTCTTTTGAAGCCCTGGCTACCTTGTGCTTTCTGGCTGCTGCTCAGGTAGGCCAGTTTGCCTTCAGCCCTCCCAGCCCACTGCTGGGGCAGTGGGATCGTGCGCTTGGAGAAGCAGCTTCTCCTCTAGCGAAGGAAACGCCGCTTTGGGCAAAATACAGATTATTTCATTTTATTTAAACAAACAAAGCCCTGGGAGCTTGTCAGGAACTAGAGCAGCAGCAGCCCTGACTGCCGAGGACAGCTGCTCACCGGTGTGTCCTGTGCGACCAGCAACCACAGAACATTAGGGATTGGATGGGACCTGGAATCACAGAATCATTAGGGACTGGAAGGGACCCCAAAAGATCATCCAGTCCAATCCCCCTGCCACAGCAGGATCCCCTAGACCCAGTTGCACAGGAACATGTCCAGGTGGATTTTAAAGTCTCTGGAGAAGGGAGACTCCACAACCCCCCTGGGCAGCCCCTGCCAGGGCTCTGTCACCCTCACCGGGTAGAAGGTCCTTCTCAGACTGACGTGGGACCTCTGTGTTCCAGCGTCGCAGCAGGACAGTTGTAGGCAGGAGCTGTGTTTTGTCAGACCAGCGCAAACAGTTGGCCGCAGGCACCGAGAGGGGCTTTGTGCCCACCCTGCGGGATTTCTTCTGAACCCTTCTCCCACAAAACCAAACAGATCCCACGGGCTTTATGGCAGAACTTGCTGCAGGCCCAGAAAGTCCCCAAGTGTGGGATGGCCCTGAAATTAGTGAGGACCAGCCGATATTTCCAGCGTCATCAGCGCTTTGCATGAGCACCTGTACAATGAGCTTTGCATGCGTGTTTGGCTGCTTGTCGGTACTTCTCGAGAAGAGACCCGAACTCTGCAGCGAGCCTTTGTGGAACGTTGCGCCCAGTGTCCGTTCTGTCCTGGAGCTGCCCGGTCTGTTAACTGGCTGCTTTAAATCCGGGCGGCTCCGGTGACTCGCAGAGGCTGGCATGTTCCGCCTACACGTGTACACAGAGAGCAAACCCGAGCCGAGTCCAGAAGTGGGGATGGCTGTGGAAGAACCACTTCCCGCAGTAGCCCTGTACTTGACATCAAATTACACCTCGCTAGGCGACCGCGGGAAGCCCTCCTCTCGATGACTTCTGGTTGTGTTTTGCTTTTCTTGTAGAGAATCGACGCTAAAGAAAGAAATCGACGACGAGAGAGCGTCGTTACAGAAATCCATCAACGTCACTAGTGCCTTGATCACACAGAAGGATGAGGAACTGGAGAAACTCCGCAATGAGGTGCTGCTGCTGAACGTGGGGTTCAGTGGAATGAGCTGTGACCAGGGCAGTGCAGAGTCTGGCAGCGGGGCAAGAGCAACCCCAGGGGCCAGGATGGGGTGGGGACTGACCTGTTAGAGAGAAGCTTAGGGGAAGGGGACCTGGAGGTGCTGATGGCCAGGAGCCAGCAATGGGCCCTGGTGGCCAAGAAGGCCAGTGGCATCCTGGGGTAGATCAGAAGAGGGCTGGTTTGTAGATGGAGAGAGGTTCTCCTCCCCCTCTGCTCTGCCCTGGGGAGACCACAGCTGGAATCTTGTGTCCAGCTGTGGGCCCCTCAGTTCCAGAAGGACCCAGAGCTGCTGGAGAGAGCCCAGGGCAGAGCCACAGGGGTGATGGAGGGAGGGGAGCATCTCCCTGCTGAGGAGAGGCTGAGGGAGCTGGGGCTGGAGAAGAGGAGCCTGAGGGGGGACCCCATGGGTGTTGGTCAGTGTGTGAAGGGTGGGTGTGAGGAGGATGGAGCCAGGCTCTGCTCAGGGGCACCCAGTGACAGGACAGGGGGCAGCAGGTGTGAGCTGGAGCAGAGGAGGTTCCCCATCAGTGTGAGAAGGACCTTGTTCATGGTGAGGGTGCCAGAGCCCTGGCAGGGGCTGCCCAGGTGGCTGTGGAGTCTCCTTCTCTGGAGACATTTCAAACCCTCCTGGGCTGCTCCTGTGGGACTGGATCTGGGGGATCCTGCTGTGTCGGGGGGGGTGGGACTGGATGCTCTTCCGAGGTCCCTTCCAATCCTGAAAGCTCTGTGATTCCATGATTAAGCCAGGGCTGTGTGTATTTGCTCCTGGGGAGCTGGCTAATTTTTTTTCTCTATGAATTTGGCAGAGTGAAACCTTGAAATTAAGTGTCTAGGTGTCTGGGCCTGCTCACGTGCCTTCTGGTTTGGATTTGTGGTGGCCCTGCAGCCCAAAGGTGTGACCTTCGTGCTCCAGCTTCGTTCCGAAAGGCCTGAACGGTGTCAAATCTTTCTTGCAGATCACGGTGCTCCGCGGAGAAAACGCTTCTGCAAAGACTTTGCAGTCAGTGGTGAAGTCACTGGAGTCTGACAAATTGAAACTTGAGGAGAAGGTGAAGAACCTGGAGCAGAAACTCAAGGAAAACAATGAACAGCCTTTAACTGTAACTGGCTCCTCAGGTAAAACCTCCCTCTGGGCTCTGTGTCCTCTGCTTCAGGGCTGCAGCGGTTTGACTGGCAGTGAATTGTGTGCGAGGGTAACGCTGGCTTGTTGTGATAAAGAGCAGAGAGAGCTGGTGACCTTCTGTAATGCAGAAGAATCCCCCAGGGTCGTTGGCTTTCCCAGTCTCTCGCTGAGGGATGGGACAGCAGAGGGAACAAGAGGTTTTGGAGGCCAGAGATGTTACTTCAGCCCTGCCCGAGTCCTTGTGTGTTGCGCTGGTCACGTCGCTGGGTACTTAGACCTTGTCTCTCTCTCTCTCTCAAGGTGACATTGCTGCTACTCTACTTCAAGATGAAATTGCAAAGGAGAAGCAGGTATTTGAGCTGGAACCTCATGTGCGCAGACGGCCTCGGCAGCATCTCTGCAGGCAGAGGGGAACGTTTAGCCTAAGGCAACTCTAATCAGATTTCGTACATCAGGATTAGAGGGGGCCGAGTGACCTGGCTGCCTTCTGCTTCTGAAGGGAAATACTCCTGGTGACAGACAATCAAGAGCTGAGTGATACTGGAGAAACAGTTCGGGTTACTGGGACTGGAGGAAGCAGGAAGGCAGGGGTGGGTGGCCAGGTTGGAGGTGCAGCCCAGCAGAACTCAGTGGGAATCGGCTCCTGGCTGGCCCTTCCAGAGGGTTCTTGTGTGTGAACAAGGAGTAAGTGTGGCTCGCTGGAGCCTGCTGTGCTGCTCATCCCGGCCACCTCGGCTCGCCTGCTGAGTTGGCGAGTGCTTGGTAAGGGGGGAGAAGGGATCAGGGTGTGATGATCGTGACGGGCAGGTGAAGCGCCACTGCAGCAGGCAGCCAGTGACAGCAAATGCCTGGGAAACAGAACAGAAGCACTGCAGCTCGTTACGGGAGTCCTCGTTAGGCCACTGCTGCCAGTCACTGATTTCTAAAGGTCCCGTAGCTTACACAGACTAACCAGCATCTCTTCATTTTTCCGCCTCCTTGGACTCCCCTGCTGATGCAACCCTTCCCTCCACTCAGCACGAGGTTTGTGCCGCTCCTTGGCTTTATTTCTTCACCGAGTTAGTTTGCCAAGAAAGGACTAAGAACTTCACCAGGCGGAGGTGGGCTGGGATGTGCTGGTGCTGGGATGTGCTGGTGGGCAGTACCTGCCTCCCAGGGCAGAGGCCAGACTTGGGCTCAGTGCCCTCTGGGGAGCTGCTGCCTGTGCTCTCTGTGTCCCTGGGTGCTCTCTGAGTGACCCAGCGGCAGGAGCTAACGTGGAGCTGCGCGGGTCAGTCAGAGGGTTGTTCTTTCCCTGCTGACTGCCCTTGTTCCTCACGCTCACAGATTGACTTCCTGAACTCGGTGATAGTGGATCTGCAGAGGAGAAACGAAGAGCTGAAGTCGAAAATACAAAGAATGTGTGAAGCAGCCCTCAACGGCAACGACGAGGAGATAAATAACTACGACAGGTAGGAAGGCCCCTGCCTGTGTGTTGGGAGCTGCTGGTGGCAGCAGTCGGTTCTGTCAGCCGCACAGCGAACGGGCCTGGTTCCAGCTGGCAGCTGCATTGGGATAGGGAGATCGAGTCCCAAGAAACAGAACTCAGGCCTGTTTGATCTCATGCGACTTTAGTTCTCTCTTGTCAAGGGAAAAGCGAAACACGTTGACATGTGTTTCTGTAAATATTTACACAGAGCAGCTTGTTTGGTAACTGTGAGGGATTATGGGGGTACCGCAAGGTAGTCGAGGTGTCAGGAGACCTTCCGAAGGGGTGTTGGTGTTGTTTTGTGTTGTTGATGACTGTTTCCTCAGTCTCACTAATTAGGAGGCAGTTTATCAGGCAGGGCAGGGAGGCAGGTTTTGCTCCCTGCTTGGTCCTGTGCTGGTGCTGATCTTGCAGTGAGGAAGAAAGTCTGTCAAAGAAGAAGCCTCGTCTCTTCTGCGATATCTGCGGCTGCTTTGACCTGCACGACACCGAAGACTGCCCGACGCAGGCGCAGATGCTGGAGGAGCCGCCCCACTCGGCTTACCACGGCAGCAGGAGAGAGGAGCGTCCCTACTGCGACACCTGCGAGATGTTCGGGCACTGGACGGCCGACTGCAACGACGACGAAACCTTCTAAGGCGCCGGGAGGTCGGACTGCCTGCCTGCGCGCCCCGTCAGGCGATTTACACCACCACCAGCAGCGTTTGTCTGTGCTGGATGTCAGGAAAAGGGACAGCGTTTCTTGACGCCCACTCTCGCTCCCCCTTCCCCTTGCCCACCCGCTCTGGAGTCAGTAAAGCGATAAATCTTTTGCTCCTCCACCACTAAGCTCCCCGTTTCCCCTCGTAAACATGAATGAAATAGAAATAAATGGATTTAACAAGTGGCTCGATGCTGTTTCTTCCCAGGGTCTGGGTTTGTCCCCGCTCTTTCCACAAGAGATGCCCCCGTGCTGTTGCGTCCGTTGCTGGGAAGCCGTCGGCTAGGAGCGAAGCACTAGAGTTGTCCTGAAGCTAATTTAAAGACCTACGATTATGCTGTTAATTTTCGTATTTGCACTAAACTCTTTGAAGGCTGGATTTGTACAGTTAGATTTTTAAGCTCCTTTTTGTTTTTCCCTTTGACACTGGACTGAGCTTGAGAAACGTTTCCTCTGTGTTTTCATTGCCTCGTTTGGTTGTGACGGCGCTCAGTGAACGCGAGCTGGGGGGGCTGCGGCTTGCCGGCGGCACGAAGCAGGTAAGAACCGAAGCTGCTGTGGGGGACGGCCCTTGTGTTTTGCATTCTTTTGGCTTCTCTGTCGCGTGTGCGTGTGGCGTGTGGCGTGTGTGTACATAAGCATATCTATAATAAAGTTCTATTTTGGAAAAAAACAGGTGCTTTGTGTTTTGTGGTTGGGAGGGAGTAGGGGCTGGGGAAGATGCAAACAAGTTTGAGACCACAGCTGGAGTATTGTGTGCAGTTCTGGGCCCCTCAGTTCCAGAAGGACACAGAGCTGCTGGAGAGAGTCCAGCACAGAGCCACAGGGATGATGGAGGGAGGGGAGCATCTCCCTGCTGAGGGATGGCTGAGGGAGCTGGGGCTCTTGAGCTTGGAAAAAAGGACACTGAGGGGTGACCTGGTGGGTGTCAGGAGGATGGAGCCAGGCTCTGCTCATGGGCACCCAGTGACAGGACAGGGGGCACCAGGTGTGAACTGCAACAGAGGAGGTTCCACATCAATATCAGAAGGACCTTCTTCCCAGTGAGGGTGACAGAGCCCTGGCAGGGGCTGCCCAGAGGTTTTGTGGACTCTCCTCCTCTGGAGATGTTTCAAACCCACCTGTCCATGTTCCAGTGCGACCTGATCTAGGGGATCCTGTGACGGGGGGATTGGACTGGATGATCTTTCGAGGTCCTTTCCAATCTCTAATGTTCTGTGATTCTGTGAAAACAGCTTTAATGAAACAGTGGTGATTAAAGGAAAAGAATGCAAATCTAATTAAATATATACAAACTCAGTACTCAGCTGTGATGGAGTCCAGCGAATTGGGATCATGTGGGTTGGGATAAAAAGCAGGACAGAGGATGATAGAATACTCCTCTGAAGAGATCTTGACCCTTGTGGTCCCTCAGCTTTATACCTGGTGTGATGTACAGGGTATGGAACCGCTGGCTGCTCACGTTGGGGGCCCTTCTCCTGTCACAGCATCGTAGAACAGTGTAGGGTGGAAAGTTGCTCAGAGCTCACCCAGTGCACACCACCTGCCATGGACAGCAACACCTCACCAAATCAAGTTGTCTAGAGCCCCATCCAACTTGGCCTTGAACACTCCCAGGGATGGAGCTGCCACAACCTCCCTAGGCAGCAGGGTCTCAGCCCCCTCACAGGGAGGAATTTCTTAGCCAGATCTCATCTCAATCTCCTCTTTGCAAGGTGCCACCTTTTTCATACTTAACCCTTTTCACTTCCACCACCCCAACGCCCATAGTGGCAGTGACTTTGGCTTCTTCAGGAGCCGGTACAAGCAAAACCCCCTTGTGCCCCCTCACTCTCTGCAGGGACTAGAGCCGTGGAGCGTGATCCCACTGTGTGGTTCCGCACGGGTGCAGAGATTGCATGCTCCCACCAGGGGGCGCTGCTGCGGCAGCGGCGAGAAATCACCGCCTCGCTCACGTGATGGGCCATCAGGTGACCGAGCGGTATCACGTGACGGGCGGGCCATGGCGGCGCACCTCAGCTCGGGGCGTGTGAACCTGACGGCGCTGCGCGAGGCCGGACGGAGGGAGCTGCGCGAGTTCCTGGACAAATGCGCGGGATCCAAGGTTGGGGGGAGCGCGGCCGGGGCCGGGGAGTGGGGGAGAGGGAGGGTCATCCCGGGACACTTCCACTCCCCGGGACACCCCCCTCCCCGGGACTCCCCCCGGACAGCGGCGCTCTTCCCCTCCCGCAGGCCATCGTGTGGGACGAGTACCTGACCGGCCCCTTCGGCCTCATCGCGCAGTACTCGCTGCTCAAGGTACGAACCGCGGCCGGGTGGCATCTCGGGGCTCGCTGGGGCTCCCTAGGCCTCGCCAACGCCCTTGTCTCCACGCAGGAACACGAGGTGGAGAAGATGTTCACGCTCAAGCCGGGCCGGCTGCCCCAGGCTGATGTCAAAAACATCATCTTCTTCGTGCGGCCCAGGCTGGAGCTCATGGACATCATCACCGACAATGTGCTGAGGTGCTGCCGGGGTTGCCGGGAGGTGCTGCTTCTCCTCTGAGGAGGGGATCCCACTGAACGAGGGGGGCAGGGTTGGCAGGAGCTGTCTCTGTGGTTTGTCCCGTCCAGGCTGCACAGTGCTCGCAGGGCTGGAGCTGGGGTGTGAGACGCCCTGGGAAGGGAGTCGGGCTTTGCTTTGGCTGGTGATGTAGAGGGTCCATTTCTTGTTCAGAGACTGTAAATTCCTTGTGATTAGCTGGAACGGGCTGCGCTTCGGTTGACGCTGCCTGTGACGACTACAGGAAAACCGTTCAGACCTGCGGACGCATGTGGCTGGGTGAAAAACACCCTGAGATGCAAAGCTGGGAGCGGGAGCTGGCACTAATAATTCCCTCTGAAGGGCCCCAGCCCACAGTCTGTGCTGGGGACTGGCTGAGTGACCCACTGCGGTGACTCTTCCAGGGAAGACAGAGGCCGCTCTCCCCAGAGGGATTTCCACATCCTCTTTGTGCCGCGCCGCAGCCTGCTGTGCGAGCAGTGGCTGAAGGAGCAGGGTGTGCTGGGGTCCTTCATCCACCGAGAGCAGTACAGCCTGGACCTGATACCCTTCGATGGAGACCTGCTCTCCATGGAGTCCGAGAGCGCGTTCAAGGTGAGCCCCTGTCCCACCTCCGAGGGCAAATGCTGTGCCAGAGCGGTTTGTGTCAGCGCACAGCCAGAGAGCCACAAGCAGAGGCTAATGCTGTGTGCTGAGCTGCCCTGAGTGGTGACAGCTGTCACACACCAGCCGTGCAGCCTCTTCTCTGAGATGCAAGGGATGCAAAGGTGTGAGAGTTTCCTTGGCCATCTCGGCCTTGTTCAGTGTAGCCCAGGGGATAGCTCAGACTGGGGTAATTAGAGGGAGAGGCTGTTTGCAGTGACTTTCTGGTCCTCTCACCCCACTCTGTCAGACTGGGAGTAGCGTCTGGGGCTCAGCAACGTTACTACATCTGATCAAACGATGTCCGCGTTGGCCAACAGCTGCAGTTTGTCCCCAGCCTCTGTCTCCTCTGAACTGCTGTGCAAGCAGCTGTGTCGGAGTGGCACCTTCCATTGGGAATCCTTCTCCTTTAGGAGTGTTACCTGGAGAGCGACCAGACAACTCTGTACCACGCGGCAAAAGGGCTGATGACGCTGCAGGCTCTGTACGGAACCATCCCACAGATTTTTGGGAAGGGCGAGTGTGCCCGGGTAAGGGAAATGCTGCTGAGACGTGTCTTGTTCTTCAGAACCACCTCAAACAGGGAGTGTTTGGTTAATGCCCCGGTGGGGTTTTGAATCCAGCCACAGGGCCTTCTTGTCTCACTGGAATTTTGGGATTGTGGCTGTCAGGTCTTTCTTTGTGATCTCTGGCCTAAAGAACAGTCTTTGCTGTTGCTTGTCTCTCTGATTTCATGCTGTGCCCGTGGGTACCCTGATGTTTTCAGCAGCTCTTTCTATGGAGTTTACGCATTTAGCTGCTCTGTGGGAGTCAGAAGAGCTTAATTAAGCAGGAAATGTGTAACCTGCTCCTCCCACTTTGACTTTTTCCTCTCTCCCTGTATCTCACCCTTTTTAATTCTCTCTGATCAACCTATGGTTTGGTGTCTTTTTGTGACTCTGGAGCAGCTTGAGATGAACCCAGTGCTGGGGCCACCGCCACTCCCTTGCTCAGCTGCACAGAGCAGCAGAGGAGGAGTTTTGGTTGGGTTTTCTTCATGTGATCCTGCCCCAGGAGGTTTGTACCTCCCCCCATTGCCTTCCTTTATCCAGGGCTTTGCCGCAGACTTGCATGAGCCTGTAGGGCCTGGAAGGCAGATCCATCCACGATGAGCTTCACCATAACCAGACTAGCACCACTTCTTTTCAGCACGTGGCCAATATGATGATCAGGATGAAGCGCGAGTTCCCTGGAAGCCAGAACTCGATATTCCCTGTCTTCGATACCCTCCTGCTGCTGGACCGCAACGTTGACCTGCTGACGCCGCTGGCCACGCAGCTGACGTACGAGGGGCTGATAGATGAAATCTATGGCATTCAGAACAGTGAGTCTCCGGTGCCTGGGGTGGGTGCGCTGTGTCACGTGGGTTTCTGTTTCACTAAGTGTGAGAGCAGCTCACTTGGACTTGGCGTGGGGATGGTTCAGTCCCGGAGTGGAGCCCATCAGGATCAGCTCTGGTTCTTTTTCCGACGAAGGGGAGCGGAGTACAGCCTGTGGTCACTGCTGGGTGCGTTTTAGCTGCTGGCTGAGCGCAGTGACACAGAACAGTGGTGTGGGAGTAGAAGTGTTAGCGTGTGCCTCCACCCTCTGTGCCGCACTGAGGGGATGGGATGAGTTTGTGAAAGGTTATTCGTGGTTTTCCTGCTCTTCAGGAGGGTGTAAGGAAAACTCCGGAGAGGCCTTTATGGGGTTTAGTCCCTCCTGCTGTCCTGCAGAAAGGCTGCTGGTCTCCCCCAAACCTCTGTGGCAGCAGGGTAGCGAGCACTTGAGTTTGGATCACGTCTCTGGGTCCCTGGGAGTACAGGGAGACTCTCTGAGAACTCAGCTCAGGGGACACGTGCCCACGCTGCTCATCTTCTGGTGGTGAAGTTAATGTCTTTACAAGGGTTATTTCTCTGCGTTTGGTAGCTTACGTGAAACTCCCTCCTGAGAAGTTTGCCCCGAAGAAGCAGGGTGAGGGTGGGAAAGATCTCCCCACAGAACCCAAGAAGCTCCAGCTGAACTCTGCTGAAGAGCTGTACGCTGAAATCCGGGACAAGAACTTCAATGCCGTGGGGTCAGTGCTGAGCAAGAAAGCCAAGATCATCTCAGCAGCCTTTGAGGTGAGCCCCTATCCACCTGTGCATCCCTTGGGCATTCTTGTTGTGTTCAGCAAGGCTGTGACTGGCCACTCGAGCTGTTGCCATGGAGTAATCCCCCGGGCAGGTAGGGGATAAGCAGGTAGTTTGCAGTCTGTTCCCCTGCTCTGGGACACGATCAGCTTGGCTTTCTTCAGCCAGCAGAGCAGTCAGGTGCTGCTTCCCTCTGTGAGAGGCCAAAGGCTCGTTGTAGCGTGCTGCTCAGTTCCAATTTGTCACTACTGTTACCTGAAAGGTTCTTTTCCTTTTGTAGTCTCAGGATGCAGACAAAAGGCTTCAAAACTCCACAACGTATGTCTGTAGCACGTTGTGGTTGGCATCAAAATCTACAGGAAGGCGTGAGAGACAGTTGTCTTACAGAGGGTTTGCCCTGTGAATTCATGGCCGTGTCCCCTCGGGCAGAGCCGGAGGGTGGGTTTGTGGGTTTGTTTGAAAACATCCTGTTGATGATTCATAAAGGAACCGAGATCCCCTATCTCTGATTTTTCAGAGAACTTGTTAGACTGAGTGTGTTTCCTTGGTTTCTTCTCTGCCTCTTCATTTCTGCCACATTTAAGACAAACCCCTGTGTGCTCAGCCTCATGTCCTCGGAAATGCCTGTTAGCGCAGGATTAGTGCCAAAGGTGCTAAAGATGGATTATTCATGCTGGTTGTTAAGAAATTGTCAGAGGTAAGAGGTGATAATGAAACAGCAGCATGTTGGCAGCAGAGGGCTTCTCAAATCACAGGCTTCATCATTATCGCTCTCCTGCCTGCACTTGCCCGTTTCAATCCTTCACGTAGAAGTCACACCGTTTTTCATTCCACGTTGCAGCAGGAGGCAAGCAGCCCACATGAAATACAGACCTCTGGGGCGCTCTGAGAGCCGCAGTGTGCTCTGTGCTTCCTCAGGTCTGCGCTCAAAACCTGGGATGTTGTTAGAGCCAGGTACAGTGAGGGACACCGACCTGCCAGCCCGGTTCCTCAGCACCTTTCAGGGCCACTTTGAGGGGCCACGTCCCTCGCCTCTGACTGCACTTGCTTGAGCTCTGTGTTTACTGGCAGCTAGAATCATCTTTGTGTGAAAAAGGTAGGTTTGCTGGTAGGGAAATTGAGGAGCTAAAAGTGATGAAGGTGGAGAAAAGTAATGGGTGGCGATGGTGTAGTGGAAAAGAACAGTCTGATGATCCTGTTGAATTACGTCCTCCCTCTCCTATCGATCCAAGTGCTGTTACAGGTAGTGCTGTGACCTCAGTGTCAGCATTTAAAGTCTGCTGCCTGTCTCTAACAGTACCTGCTGTTGCAGTGAGCACAGTAAAAAGCTTTCTCATGAGGAAGTGATGTTGCTGGTGTCACTCACCCCAACGAGACCTAACCTCAGTGACTGATTTCTTCAGGAAAGACACCACGCGAAAACCGTTGGAGAGATTAAGCAGTTTGTCTCACAGCTGCCCCACATGCAGGCAGCAAGAAGTTCTCTGGCAAACCACACCTCCATTGCGGAACTCATCAAAGACATCACCAGTGAGTATTCTTTGAGCAGTCCACCAGACTGTAGTAAGATGTGACTCGGTGGCTGTTGTTGAGCTTGGCAGCAGTTGGCTCTGCTCCATCGAGCACATCTCTGCTGAAACAGTAAATGTAGAAAATCAGCTCTTGGCCGCTGTCGGACTGATTGCCCTTCTTTTCCCAAAGCATCGGAAGATTTCTTTGATAATTTGACAGTGGAACAAGAGTTCATGTCTGGAATAGACACGGACAAGGTAAGTAGATAATGACTGACTTTTATGTCTCAAAAAAACCCACAATGTGTTCCTCTGGGTATTTTTTCCATTTGGGCTTTTTGAGAGAGGAAACGTCTGATGCAGATGATGTCTCCTTCCGGTAAGGAAGGAGTGTCAGGCTCTGTGCTCCGGGAGTGCTGGCACACTGGTGGTTTTGCTGAAGTGATGTTGTACCTGGAGGTGGTGAGGGCTGGGTGCTTTGCTGTACTGCAGATACGTGCAGCAGGGGTGCTTTGACTGGGTGCTGTGAATGATCAGTGAAGGACTGGAGACCGTCTCTCTGGTGTTGTCTGTGGCAGTGACACGCTTAGAAAGGCTCAGTGGGACTGAGGCTGGGTCACTGGGGGTTTTGAGGTGCTGGAGAGCAGCTGCACCCTGGGTTTCTTTCTGTTCTGGAGATGAGAGGCAAAACTGGATTTTTCTTGGTCTTCTAGACACTTCACCAGTCTTTAAACCACAGCTGATGGTTTGGGGTTTTTTCACAGGTCAACAACTACATTGAAGACTGCATAGCTCAGAAGCATCCCCTAATCAAGATCTTGCGCCTTGTTTGCTTGCAATCTGTCTGCAACAGTGGACTGAAGCAGAAGGTTCTGGACTACTACAAAAGAGAGATTCTCCAGGTTGGGCTGTAACTTTTGGATTGATTCCTTCACACTCTAAGTGGAGTGAACTCCAGAGAGATCTTACCCAAAAACTTGAGTCAAATAGCATTTTTACAGGTTTTTTTCCTTTGTAAACACGCTGGCCATGAGCTATTGACATGGCAGTGAAGGTGAATTCTTCTGTTGCAGACATATGGCTACGAACACATATTGACCTTAAACAACCTGGAAAAGGCTGGACTGCTGAAGCCTCAGGTGAGCAGTAGGAACAACTACCCGACGATCAGGAAAACCCTGCGCTTGTGGATGGATGATGTTAATGAACAGGTACACAAGCACTTCGGCAGTGAACATCTAACAGCGCGGGATTACAGGCAGCAGGAAAAGCCTCACCGTTTTGTGTGATGCTGTTTTATAGCCCTCAGCTGCTGCTCACCCTCTGCTCTCTCCTGCAGAACCCCAACGATATCTCCTATGTATACAGTGGCTACGCCCCGCTCAGTGTACGCCTGGCGCAGCTGCTGGCTCGGCCGGGCTGGCGGAGCATAGAGGAGGTTCTAAAGATGCTGCCGGGTCCCCATTTTGAGGAGAGGCAGCAGTTACCTACTGGCCTTCAGAAAAAACGTAAGTTGCTTTGTTTCCCCATTCTTCTAAAGGGAGGTGCCATTCGGTGAGGCTGGAACGAGGCAAAGGGCAATTGGGGCTGTCAGAGTCCAGGCATCGTTCACCCTCCCATCCCACCGCAGGGCTGGGTCATTTCTGGAGCCATTTCTGACTGATTGCTTTTAGTTTCGGGTTGTGTTGAGTTTGGCTGACAGTTGAGGGATAGCAGGCATAAAACCAGAACTAAGACGACCTGTAACTTTCTCTGAACACACAGGCCAGCACGGAGAGAACCGAGTCACGCTGGTGTTCTTCCTGGGAGGCGTGACGTACGCAGAAATCGCTGCACTGAGGTTTCTGTCCCAAATGGAAGATGGAGGCACAGAGTACGTCATTGCCACTACAAAACTGATCAATGGAACAACCTGGATCAAATCCTTGATGGAAAAACTGGAGCCTGCCCCTTTCTAGGGCCTAGGGTGAGAGACGGTGAAAGCGAGAGGTCCTCTGTGATGCAGGCACGTCATCTGCTGGTGTTTTGGCACAGCTGCTTCAGTGTCAGAGAAGCATGCCTGTTCTCCTACAAGCAGCTCTCCTAGAGCAGCTCGTGCTGCACTTACCCCATTCCTCTCTGCACTTGTATTCCTACTGTTTGTGGAACTGCCTAGTGGACAAGCAGTGCTGAAAGGCACTAACAGGTGAGCAGTGAGAGGAAGGAAAGGGCCTTGTTCATGGTCTGAACTGGGGGAGCAAGGATTTGCCCTGGTCCTTCTACGGGGCAAATGGCTTTTCTTTCTGTTTAGTTCTGGTGGGAGCTGTGATTCCTTCTTTTTACACTCCTGAGATGCTGAGGAGGTAGGGTGTTTTCTGTTTTCATACCAGTATTTGGTTTCCTGCAGCACCAGCTAAACCCTCGACTATCCACGTGCGTGGCAACAGCACCAACTATAAATACAACCAACCGCATCCACATTATGAGGGAGATGCTTCGGCCCTCTACCTCACTCACCCCTCAAGGGTTGGCTGGGAGGTGGCTTGTTTGTTTCCACCTGACTGTGGAAAGCTACTCCAAGGTCTGAATGACATCAGTGTGGCAAGAGTTTATGTGTGAAGACACACAGACACTCTCTGTATGGGACTTGGGCCAAAAATAGCTACAGCAGTGACCCAGTAAACAGCGGCTTTAAAACAGACGCTTTTTCACACAGTCCCCTGTTCAGTTTATAGAGTGTGGTGCTTGCTGCCACAAGCTGATGCAGAGCTCCAAATTATAAAATGGAATTTTCCATGGGCTTGGTGTAAGAAGCAGCTCCCGAGGCTCCAGAGAAGCCTCGGCCTTGCTAATGGCCAGGGGCTGGGAAGGCAGAGCAGGGGCTGTGGCTTAAGCCTGTGCAGCCCAGCACAGCCAGAGCCTCTGCTGCTGCTCCTCAGCTTCCCTGGTCACTGGTACCACACTTACAGCTTCAACATTCTGTGACTGTTTCACACTTCATTTCACTTAGATAGTTAAAACCAACTGAACAAAACCAGCCCACACCTGAAATCACTTTCTTAGCAAACATTTCTGCTCTTGGTTACCCGGCATAAAGCACACTGTGGCCAAAACCTTTCATTGTCCAAGCTGTTACAGTGATGACCTTACAAACTGAAAACCATGCTCAAGTCCTGCCTCATCGGCCCCTTCCCAGAGCCCCTTTGGCTGTGTAAGTCCAGTTTGTTTATTCTGTTTATTAGAATAAAGTAAAAATGTATTTGATTTTTTTTTTAAGTACCTGCTCCCTCTCTCCCTCCCTCCCTCTGGGATACAAAAATAAATGAAATAAACCCTCTCTGTGGTGGCTGCATCCTTGTGCCCAAAGATGACTGAATTACTTGAGTTAAAACTAGTTTTCTTAAAGAAAAGACAGCCAGCTGCTAGAAAACTAGTTTTATGCACTAACTACATTCTGGTTTGCCTCTTAACTTACTACCTCAGAAGTATTGATGGTAGTTCTTGAATAAAAACTAAATACATGCTCATGCTGGGTAAAAGCTGCACCAGAAGTGACTAAAGGAAACCACACAAAGTGCCAATTCAGCAGCTTGTTTACCTTTTCATTGGGACCCACTGGTGTGTCTGTCAGTAACACTGGAGGCAAAACATTGCTTGAAAACAGTTTATGTCAGACACTTGGTAAATTCCAATTTGTCAACAGCAGCCCTGGGTTGTTGGGGCTTTTTTGCAACCTGTAGCCTGCACCACCACCGAGCTAGAGCTACATGGGCACACAAAGCAGACAATAAAAACCCCAAACCCTGGGTCTTCCTGGAACAAATCAACAACAACAGCAAAAAAAAACCAACAAAAAAAATCATCTTGATGTTGACTGATTCTCTGGAGAAGCAATTACTACTTAGCAGGCTTCCTGAGCTGCTTCATTATGTTCTGCTTCTGTCTTAAGGCCTTGCTGACCATGTGGGTAATAATTTGATAACAAGAGAGCCTAATTAAATTAAAGGCCCATTTTCTACATCATAATATCTTTGTCGGTAAGAGATTTGATTTGCAGGACATACTCTTCCTTCTCTCTGCTGTCTCCATTTGTCTAGTCTACAGGCAGGGAAAAAAGTAAACAAACATGGCTGCAGCCTCCACCCCAAAAGACTTCTCATCTATCTCATATTATCAGAAAGTGGTTTTGCTAAAAATAAACAGCCAGCTCCCTTCTTCCCCCACTCCTCACTGCAAAAGAGTTGCAGTTCTCACACTCTAAAAGGTAGGATGACTTCTTGGGTGTGTGAGGGTGAAGCTAGAGCAGTGAACTATTAACAGTGCAGTGATGAGACTGTTCTCAGTGCTCACAGTCTTTAAAAGAGCCCAGCTCAGCCTGCATGGGTTCATCCTCTTAAGTGCTGCTGATTCACAGCTGTATGGGAGAATCTTTCTCCCCAGGGGCACACAGAAGCACAGGGCATCCCCCCCAGAATTGGAGCAAGAGGCACAACAGCCTTCCAGAGAACTGCAGGATAGAAAGTATAAGACGACACAATGCTTGAGCAGAGGGGAAAAGACTAAACAAAGCAACCCAAAAAATGCCACCACCATAACAACCCACATTTAAACAATGGCAGGTTTTGACCTGGTGACACTAAGCCACGGAGCTTAAAGTCAAAACCTGCTGTTGCCAGAAGCCCTCTGGGGAAGGGGAGCTCTGGCTGCTCCCTGCTGCTGCGCTGCACCGAGCGCAAAGGCGCTTCCGTCACATCATAACTGGTCCTGACCACACCTAGTGCATTAGGGGCTGCAAACACAACCTCCTGGACAAGCAGAGCAGAAGGGGAAGCAAACTACAGCACAAAAACCGCTTAGAAGCGAGAAATTCCAGGGACAACTACAGAACAAAACGAGGGAGAACTAGGAACTTTGCAAAGTAGACCCCATCATCCACCTGGGTAAGCTCTTTATCTCTTTATCAACGTCTTTCTAGCTAGAAATCACATAAAGCCTGTGGACAGAAAATGCTAAGGCTTTGAATACCTGGGGTACCAGGCTGGGTTTAAAATGCAGGACCTTCTATAATGGATGCATGTGCCTGAGCTTAGAATGAAAGGCATGAACTCTAACGAGACCAAAGTGTGAAGTCCTTATCACAAAAGCTCTTTAAAAAATGACTCCAAGGGCCAGGATGCGACTGCAGTTTAGGTCTTTAGATGAGAAAGGAGCCAGCTTTATCACAAGTGTGGTTTTAACTTCCCTTTAAGCGCTTGTCCAAGAGTGCGGATATTCTCGCTCAGGCAGAGTTTTCATCAAAGCAAATAAACAAATTTAAATTGGAGAGATGGTAGATGTTTTTTCAGATGGATCTTCACAGATTTAGTCCAAAGAACCAGTAACTTCTGTGAAAAAGTTCCAGTTTTATATTAAACTAACAAAAGAACAATCACTTCTAAAGAGATGGATAAATGTGGCTTTGAAATCCAGCTAGAAGATGAATTCTAAAGCATCTTCCCCCGCATCTCCCATTTAAAGGTTATTTTTAATGTGAGATATAAATATTTGCCTGTGCAAACCTGTATTCGAGCTCTAGTTTTCCTAATTCTTAAACAAAAGGCTCCGTTTGTGCCAGTAGCTCCATTAGATGCAATTATAACATTAAATATTAAAGGTGGCTTCCTTGGAGGCATTGACCACTTTGATCAGAACACGCTGTTGGTAACGCATCATCAGCAACTGCTCCTGGATACACAACCCCTGTCTGTCACAGGGGAAAGGCACCAGGAGCCCCTAGACTCTGCAAGGGGCCTCTGGTGTGTGCCTGGATTCTAATTTGCTTGGGCACTGGTCCTCATTTAGAGATTTTGATCAGATCCTGGACTGTTTCAACACTGAACAGCTCGACAACTCTCTACATGATTCAGAGCAAGCACTCACAAGCAGCTCAACAACTCTCTACAGGATTCAGAGCAAACACTCACAAGCCCACCCTGATGCTAACAACCTTCTTAGAAAGATGGATGGCCATAATTCTCCTGAACACATTCTCATGATTCTATAATTCTGACTCTCTTCCCACTGCAGAAGCACCCTGTTAGATGTGCAGGCTCCTCACTCAGAAAGACTCATCCTATCCCTTTTCTTACAGACCAGGGAGAAACAGGGCAGCAGCCAGTCCCACAGACCCTACCTGCTGCAGCGCTGGGGAGAAGAACGATGCCGGACTCCTTCACCATCCACTTCCTCAAGGTGTTGAAGGAGCTGCTGGCCTTTGTGCTGTTCAGTTACACTGTGCTGGTCGGTGCTCTGCTGCTCGCCGGCTGGACCACGTACTTCTTGGTGCTCAAATGAGTGCGGCTCCTCTGCTCTTGCGGCCACGGGCTGGCCAGAGGCAACAGGCTCCAGCGTGTAGCTTGTCCTGCGCATCCGCTCGGCACACAGGACGGCATCCCCTCCCTCCTGCCGCAGCCCTTCGAGCATTCTGTTTTGTTACTGCCTAATCACAAGCTGCAAATCTTATTTTCTTATGTAAAAAGAAAGTCTCTACTTGCATGCACTTTGCTGATCTCCGTGTCTCTTGCATATTCATTGTGGCTCTTGCAGATTCTTTGTGCAGCTATTCACTCCTGCTCCCAAAAATATTGAAAAGCCTCCCATCAGTTTTCTCCTGGAGAGCGCAGCAGTGTGCCGAGTACAGCGGAGGGACGGGAGGGATGCAGCACCGCTCAAATACAACCAGCATCTCAAGTGAACAAGTCCTGCCTTGTCTAACTCAGCCTCATTAAGGGTGTGAAGGCAGAGATACAGAAATTACTTGCCATTTATCTAGAAGTCTTGGGAAAAGTCATTTCAAAGCAGCACTTCCTACTTCAAATCCCTTTTCCTTCCACTTCTATGTGGTAACACTTCATGGGGTTGGGGCACCAACACCACAGTATCTACAGACTGTTACCTGCTCCTCTAAGGTGTGCAATGCTTTTCAGCAAATGCTTAAAACATGGAGCTAGCTGCAACAGGTGGCCATGATACAGCACTGCCTTGCTAAATCTAAGTAAATCCAGGCTCACAGAGCTCAGATAAGGACTTCTGGTCCTTAACAAAAAGATCAGATTTTAGTCAATCAAGGCTTTTCATGCTGTAAAAGTAACCTCTGCTGGAGAGGCTTGGGATTATCTCTAGCAAAGCTAAGCTTAAGCAGGGTGGTGTGGAGCAGCACCTGCAGCCAGTGTGATCTCAGCCCACATTTGTGCTGATGATTGAACACAGGTGAGGGATGTTTGCTGAGCAGGGCTCAGCTCCTGGGTATCTGAGCAGGGAACACAAAGGCACTGGCCAAGAGGCAATCTGATTGTCCTGAAAAAAAAGTGTCCCTTACCAAGGGCTTTAGTGTGCAAAGCCAGTTGAGACACAGAGAGATGGAGCTTAGGGACATAATGCAGCAGTGGCCTTGGTAGGATGATCAGAAGAGCCTGAAGGAGTATTTAGGGTTGTCAATGTGTAGTGAAGGCATGGCTGGAGAGTGGTGGGATTTAAGATGAAGGCCAAGCTAAGCAGTGGTCCCCGGTAGGTCAGCGCTAGTCATGTGCCATGTGACAATAAGGGGGAACCTTATAATTAGATCTCAGCATATAAAGGGTGGCTACAAAAAAGATGGAGACTGTCTTCTCACAAGAAGCCCCAAAGAAAAGACAAGGAGTGATGGATATGAGTTGGGAGATTCCAATTGGACTCCAAAGGAAAACTGAGAGCAATTAGACACCGGAATAATCTTCCTAAAGAAGGGGTGGATTCCTCAACTTTAGACAGTTTTAAGGGTCAGCTTGGCCGGGTGCTGGGCCAGCTCATTTCAACTCGATTTCTTTAGCTTAAAGGGTTGAACCGGATGATCTTCCAAGTCCCTTCCACTTGGGATACTGTAACATCTTGAAGATCTTTTCCCACCTAAATGATTCTTGATTTGCTCTATTTGGGTTCAGACTGAAGAGGTGCCAGCTGATAAACTGCAAATCCAGCCCCCTGTAGCTTCGACAGCGGCAGTCTGTGTGCGGTGCAAATAAAACCCTATACACAAGGCATGATTTAACACAAACCTGCCTGCGTGCTCCATCGATTACCTGATCTGCTCTTACCGAATTCATTCTGCTAAGCTGGTCCTACATCTACACGTTAAATTCCTCTCCGAGAGCTGATTCGCAGCACTAGAACCACCCCCCATTACACAGGGGGCACCTCCACCTTCCGATCGCTGTCTCCGGGTTACCGGCAGAAGCCCGATGGAGGGGCTGTTTGAACGAGACAGACTCTCCCTGCCTTCAGGTGCTGCTCCGACTCCCGACTGTTGTTTCTGGTTATTCTGGCCTGTTCTTTGCCCCGGTCCCTTCTGCTCCCTCCCAACGCCCGCTGCCTTCCGCCTCAGGCGCCCTTCCCGCCTCAGCTGCCCTCAGCGCCGCACGCGCCCTTCCCGCCTCAGCTGCCCTCAGCGCCGCACGCGCCCTTCCCGCCTCCTCCACCAGCCGCTCACTCACTGCGTCGCCCATGACGTCACTTCCTGCGCCCCGCCCAGTCCCAAGATGGCGGCCGGCAGCCGGTGGTTTCGGGGTTGCTGCTCCCTCCTCAGGTACCGCTCCGGGGGGCGGTGGGGGCGGCTTGTTTTACCGGGTGGGAGCGGCACCGCCGGGCCGCAGTGAGGCGCCCGTCTCGGTTCACCGCCTTTTGCGACTCCGCTCCCTCTTCGCTTGCCCGGTGTCTTCAAACGAGCGGCGGCCTGGGCTGCAGAGGTGGCCCTAAGGCACATCCGCTGGGTCCAGCTGCAGCAGCATGATTGGAGCAGCTGTAGTTTTATTAGAAGGCAGCATAGAAGACGAAAAGCCGAGCAGTTATTTTCAGAAGTGAGCTATAGAGACAGAAAATGCTCATGGAGGGGTGTGGCTGGCTTTCTGCTCGAGCCCTGGCCCTGGGTGCTCACCTAGTGCTGGATGTAAATAAAATCTACTGCTGGAGGCTCTGGATTGCAGCAGACTACTGCTAGTCTTTGCTCACTGCATGCACCATGTACCAATTCTAAACATGCTTTTTTATTTGTTTTTCAACATTATTTGCAGTGTGTAGGTACCAGATAACATTTCCACTATCGAATGATTATTAATGTGTTAATTACTGTGCTTGTCATCCTTATAATTCAGTAATATAACAGAATTAAAACAGACTTACTCAATGTTAAGCCTCTGCATTAGAGGAGCTTGGTAGAGACAAGGTCACGTAGAACAGCTTCTTTTCCCTATTGCCCACCACACAGTGGTTATTTCTTGGTGGTTAACTTGGTTTTTTGGATTTCCAGGCAAAGCCTCCCAGTTCTGGCCCACGTTCAGAGACGCTACCTCTTGAGTGTCAACGGGCGATGGCACCGAATGATGGGCGTCGGGCTCGGAGTGGCCTTGTGTGCAGTCCCAGTTGTGGAGGTAATGTGTCATGGGCAGGATACATACAGAACCAACTCATTAGAAGCAGTTTAATGCTCACAAACGCTTGCTTAGCTTGTTAAACAAATACCTTCAGACTGCAGCCTGCTTGGTGATCACAGGTGTTTGGGGGAGGTATTTAAGGAAGAGACATGAGAAAGGTGATGCTTACCTTCAGTAACACCTTGCAAAAACAGTTTTATAGGGAGAACTCACCTGTCTAACCTTGTAACTAACAGGGTGCTTCTCCTTACCAGAATTACTGGTAACACCCACACAAAAGTCAGTGTGGAAGGCCACACAAATGTCTTGTCTTTCAGAAACAGGACTCGATTGCTCTGAGCAACGATGCCTTGATTAAAAGAGCAGTTTCCTTGGTAACAGACAGCACCTCTACACTCCTCTCTCAAACAACGTACGCATTGATTGAGGCATTGACAGAGTATACAAAGGTAAGGTGAGAGATTACACACTTTGGTAGCAAATCAGTGCTGGAGATACTCAGTTATTTGGCCCTAACCCCACCTGTTAAACTGTACTGGAAATGGGTCTTGGTGTCTTGTTAATTTTAATAAGAAAGGTGGGGGGTTGAAGATCACAGACTCATAGAATGGTTGGGGTTGGAAGGGACCTCAAAGACCATCCAGTTCCAACCCCTCTGCAGAGGCAGAGACACCTTCACTAGAGCAGGTTACTCAGGGCCCCAGCCAACCTGGCCTTCAACACTGCCAGGGATGGAGCAGTCATAACTGCCTTGGGCAACCTGTTCCAGCAACAGTTACTCCTAACAGTTACTGGATACCCATGTAGTGAGCAAGCAGAATATGCCACCCCGTATTTTCCTTGCCCATGGCAGGGGGGGTGGAACTTGATAGCCTCTGGGGTCCCTTCCGACCTAAACCATACCATGAGTCCATGACTCACGTAACTGGGTGAACCGATTCCTTTGCAGGCAGTTTACACACTGGTGTCTCTCTACAAGCAATACGCAAATCTCCTGGGCAAAATGAACTCGGAAGAGGTGGATGCGGTCTGGCAGGTGGTCATAGGAGCCAGAGTTGATGTAAGCAATCGTCAGCAATCTGCTGCTTCAAGCTGCTGAGAAGGTTCTCACCTCGCTTGCTTAGCTTTTCACAGAGAGTCCCTGCTGGGAAGAGCATTCAGGTGCTCTACAGCTCGGGGGGTCACACTTTGCTTTGCTCCTAGATGACTACCAAACGGCAGGAGTACCTGAGGCTGGAGTCCAGCTGGATGACAGCGTTACGTCTTTCAGAGATGGCAGCGGAAGCCGCCTATCAGTCGGGTGAGCACGAGCACAAATACCTCAGGGTTTCTTCCCCCTCGTTCCCCCTTAGAACAAGAATGGAGTTGGGGTGGGAGAGACACACAACATTCATTCGTGTGATGTTCCCATTCACACCTAGAGATGCTGAGAACTGAAGGTCTGTTACCGGTTAAGTAGTTTTGAGAACTAGAGCTGGAAACTTCACGTGTGGTTTAGGGCAGGACCGACCACTGTGAAAACAAAGGTGTTTGAGGGTAATGTTTAGTCATTTTTAAAAGCAGTGTTGAAGTAGTTCTGGCTGCTGCAGAAATAAGGCCACCTGGGAGGATCCAGCAGCTTGTTCTGGATGGAATAACTTTAGACTAAACAGTGAGAACGTGGGTTGTTCTGGACAGAGTAACTTACTAAAGAGTGAGAACATTCACCTTTCACTCAGGAAGGATATTAGTTCTTGTCTTTTCTCCATTTATACACAACTTCCACCAAAGTACTGGGTAGCTGTGAGACTGAGGTATAGGTTCACTCATAGTAAACTGTCAGCAGAATGGAGGAGGGGAGGAAAGTGATGACTATACAGCAACACCCTAAATAACTCTGTAAGTACCTGAGAAAGACACGGAATCTAGCACAGAATGGAAGGAGAAGTGATGATGCCCTCAGCAGTGCTGCAGACATTCCTGCTAGGTGCCAGGGCAGGACAAGGATTGGAAGTTCCTGGCACTGGCACACAGTGACTGGGCTGGGCTACATTGCTTTGCTCAGAGACAGGGTGGGCTGACTTCAGGGGGAAGAAAATGTATCTCAAGTAAATTCATTTAGCATGTAGCCCAAGAGCTGCTGCAACACTTAGCAAAGTAGAGGATTATAGACAGAAGTAACTGAAGTTTAACTGAAGGTTTTCCAAGTGCTTCTCCAGCCTGTTGTGTTGAAATTGTCCCCTCCTAGGTGCAGACCAGGCCTCGGTGACCGCCCGCAGCCACATCCAGCTCGTGAAGTCGCAGGTGCAAGAAGTGCGACAGCTGTCCCAGAAAGCAGAGACCAAGTTAGCTGAAGCACAAACAGAAGAGCTCATAAAGGCTCAAGGGGAGGAGGCTTCGCTGCCGCAGAGTGTTTTAGACAGTGCACAGGCGGGTGAGGACCCTTACCTTCGGGAGGACTGAAAAGAACTTGAGTGTCACCAAAGAACCTGCGAGAGTCAGTCCTGAGTTGAAGGGCCACAAACTTCTCAGCGTGGGATAGCGGGAAGCTGCTGAAATCAGCCTTTGAGTCCATTTTTCCACCCCCTGCCCCCAACCAGGATTGCTTTACAAATCAGGTCACTTCCAGGTATCTGGAAGGCCTTGGTCTTGTTTGGAACTTATCATGTTTGTAATACTTCTGGATTCAATTATTTAAATGTTTAACTATGCAAACGTGAAACCTGCTGCTGAGGTTGTTCAACGTCTCTCTGCTGGCAGGGTCCTCCCGCTCGTTCAGTGTGTTTGTGAGAGCTCCAGCTTAAAGACTATCTCTGTGTCAGCCAAAGCAGTGTAGCTGGAAGTCCTTATGTTTAACTTGTGAAATTATGTCTGTTAGGAGAGACCTTTATTAAACTGTCCTGGCTGTGCCTGTTTGAGAAAGAGACTAGAAGCTGTTTTCTATCAAACTCAACAGAGAGCAGCAAATGACACTAAGCTGCAGTCAGGGGAAGCAGCTGTAGAGCTGAGAACTTTCCTACAGCTACCCCAGCTCTTCTCAGTGAAGTCTTGCAGCGCAGTGACACCCACCTCTTCACCCAAGAGTCACTGTAATGCAAGGCCTTCCCCAGGAAGCAAAGGGAAATGTGATTTCCAGACGTGGTTATAAGCCAGACTGTTGTGGGCACTGCTGTACACTTCACACAGCAGTAAGCAGAAGCGAGTTTTACATGTTTGAGTGTGTTCCAGCACATGTTTCAGGAAAACAATGTTAATTCTGTCTTTCTACAAGTGTCATGCTTCTCTGGAGGCTTCCAAACCACGAGCTGTCTCTCAGTGTATTCTAACTCGCCAGCTTGATGTGAACTGGAGAGGCTCTGCAAACCTAAGCTGTGATTGCTCTGTGGAAGAGCATCCACTAGAACTGTATCTCACTCCAGGTGTGAGTCAGGTAATCCCCCATTCATCACGTGTTGTAGGAACACACACTGATCACAGGTTTCTCACTTCAAACTACCATCCAGTGCTCCCCATCTGTGCTGGGAGTGCTGCTGCTAAACTGAGCTGTGCTTCAAGAGGAGCTTATTCAGCTGTAGGAGGACCCTTTGTGTTGTCTGGTTTTACCTGCTGCTTGAACCACGCAGTCTTGGCTGCACAGCCTCTAACACTTACAGATTAAACAGGAAAGGAATTAAACCACCTTTCCTTGCTGCTCTATCCAAGCAAGATGGCAGAGGCTGGAATTCAGCCTCACAGGAGGTCCCTGACACAGCTTTGGGCTGGAGCACTAGGAAAAAACCCGCTCTGATGAGAAGATTGTATTTGCAGTGCTGGCACAACCGCGCCCTCGAGCCAAATTCAGCCTCAGGGCAGCCTCTAACCACAACTGCTGTGGCTAGTTACAGCAGTTTAAGACCTGCCAAGCTACTGACCCAAATGCACACAGGGGTTGTGTTCCTTTCAGGATGCCACAGTAACTTGTGTGGCAGAGATGATGCAGAGATGACACATGAGCACCGCTACAGGAGTCTGCAAAGCCACTTGTTCTTCCTCTTTCAGAGCCTGCTCCAGGCCCCCTTGTTTCACTCTGTGCCCTGCTCTTACTTCCCAAGACTGAGGCAGTACCCTCAAATATTTTAACGTTTAGGTCTGGCAGGAACTGAGTCAGTTCAACTCAAGATGGGACTGAGAAGCAACTAGTGGCTCTGTCTCACCTCCAGAATGGGGTGGGAAGGAGCCCCACACCTCTGTTAGGGTGTGGGAGTTGCCGGGGGGGGTTTAGCCACAGCAGACATGACATCACACCCTGCATTATGATACTGAGTTTGCAGCAGGA
This sequence comes from Rhinopomastus cyanomelas, assembly GCA_013400115.1. Lineage (NCBI taxonomy): Eukaryota > Metazoa > Chordata > Aves > Bucerotiformes > Rhinopomastidae > Rhinopomastus > Rhinopomastus cyanomelas. Next base: position 332,417 of record VXBP01003685.1, read on the forward strand.
ATCACCCAGTGGATCAGAAAAACACCACCACAGCAGTTTGCAGGGTACGTGCTCCCTCCAGTCTCTGCCACAGACAGCAGTGCCCAGGAGTTAGGGTTTGCTGCTGCTACACAGCTTCTGGTGTCAGGATGTCCCCCAGTCTGTAAAACACTCAAGGACCTTCTGGAAGCACTTCCCAAGCACCTCAGAAAGCTCCAGCTCACATCTGGTGAGCAGGGCAGCTGGCACTAGAAACAGCAACAACAGCACAACACAAATTGCTCCAACTTCTGTCATCACACCCGTCCTCTCCACCTGCTGCCTTTTCCTGAAGCCTCCAGGCTGCTTCTCACTCACACACAGCACGAGAGCGTCTGATCGTGCAGCAAGACACCCTGAAGCTACATTAACTGCATCCCCATTAATATCAACGACTCCTCAACTTGATCTAAGTGATCCTGCTGGGGCGAGGGGCTTGGACTGGATGATCTGTCAAAGTCCCTTCCAATCCCTCATGTTCTGTGATTCTGTGAACACCCAGATCTCTGCATTCTCCGGCTTTTTGTGGAGACCCAAAACCACTCTTGTGAAAACAGCTGCAGTTTTTGATACCCAGCGTTGTATTTTATTTCTACCCAACCACAAACCCAAACACCTCCCACACGACACAAAAAGCTACAGCCACCGCGGGTTGTTCAAGACACACTGCTCCTCTCAACCCCCATCATCTGGGGTTTCTCAACCCCTATCAGAAAGTGTTTGTGCAAATGTTTCCAGTGCAAGTGAACCTGGAATAAGCTTCCATAACTCCTAAGAGCCTGAGTCAGAGCCCTGTCCCTGGGATCGTTGGTGCTGTCTTAACCAAAGACATTGTTGAGGCTTTTTTTCCTTCCACTTCATTCCTCCTGCTGGCCCTTAGGACCTGTGGGGTTGCTGGCCCAGGACAGCAGCACACACCAGCTCTTCTTCAAGCCTACCAAGTAATTTCAAGTCATCAACAGCTCTCCTACACAGGAGCGAATCGAGCCGGTGGTCTGGCACCAGCCTCGGTGTTGCACAGCCTCCATAGCAGGGGGGACCTCGCACACGTCCCTGTGGCACTGGGGAGTTCCCCTGGCTGCAGTCTGGCTGGGAGGAACAGAGCTGAGTTCCCTGTGCCACGTCTCGCCGAGCCATTGGCCCCAAACCCACCCTGTGACAGCTCAGCTGCTTCAGTAACCCACCTGCTGTAAAGCAGCCCCGCGGCCCAGGTACCGTCTGTTAGTAGAGGACACGTTCCCACTACAACCTGATATTTAGCTTGAATTCCCCGTTATCTGTCCCCAGTGACGATCCCGCTCTGCTCATCAGTAGCTTCTTTTCCACTCCCTTCTGTAGCTCTGCGTCACGGGCACCGCGCACCTAATGCTCTGGTCCTTTATCAGTGTCCACATGATCCACATCTCGGTGGGGTTCAGTCTGTGCACAATCATCAGCTCTTTGTACAAACAGGGATCAAAAGGATTGAAAGGTCTCTGGATCCCAAACGTCTTAAAGCCAGCGTGGTTCCTTGGGGTCACTCCCATCTTCGCCAGACACATTCCCACAAAGACATCGTCTATTGGGAAGAGCTCTACGCCCTCGGCGGTGCTCTGGAGGCGGCTCACTGTCTCTCTAGACATCACGTAGCCCCCTCCACCCGCATAGAGAGGGTAGAAGGAGGATCTGTACATGGAGTCTGGAATGAAGTATTTGACCTTGGTGTTCCTGATGGGCCGGGCGTTGCTGATCACATCCCCAACAAAGAGATCCTGTTCGGGGTCCAGCTCTTGGAGGAACTCAACGATATTGTAAGTGTTGACGAAGACATCGTCATCGCCCTTCAGCACAAACCTGGCGTGCAGGCAGTCCTCCGTGAACCAGCGGAGGAAATGCAGCTCCTTGAGGGTTAAGTTGAAGAAGTTATCAGCAAAATCCCACTGCAAGATGTCATCAAACTCCTGGCTCTCGTAAGCCAGCAGCTGATGCAAGGGTTGTGCGTGGATTCTGGCCTCTGAGCGCCCTAGAAGAAACACGAGCTTGATGTTCTTGCCATCGATGGAGACCTCCTTCCCCCACGTGTTCCTGATTGCCACCCGCCGGTCTACATTGATGGGAGAAGACTTCACTGCCAGCAAGAGGAAGGTCTCTCTGCTACACCTGGAAGGCTTCAGCAGGACCGAGAAGTTCCGGCAGTGCTTGTACGTTAAGAAGACACGGTGAAGCTCCGGGAGACCAAGAGAAGCATTGGCGAGGGTCATGTTTGGCAGACACCTGCTGGCTTTGGCGCTGCCCAAAAGCAAAGGCTTTGCTTTGTGGCTCCCTGCGTCCTCCTCCTCCTGGTCTGCTGATGGTGCTGCCAGCTTCACCTCCCTCTTCATGTAGAGCAGCCAGGCCAGCAGCATGATGGAAAAGGCATAAAGCAGCAGGTTCCTGATCCGGGGGTGCATGGCAGCCTCTGGAGCGGGACCCGGGCGGGCAGAGGGGGAGCCGCTCACCGGCCGCTCCCGCACTCTCGGAGCCCCCGGGACCCTCTCGGCCGTTTCTCGCTTCCCACCAACCCAGGTGCTGCCGTCGTTGACGGGAACGTGGTGCCTGCTGCTCGCCCCGCCCGGGGATGGCTCGGAACCGGCCCCGGGAGGGCTCGGAACCGGCCCGGGGAGGGCTCGGAACCGGCCCCGGGAGGGACTGCCCGGTACAAACCCCCTGCTCAGGGCTCCAGAGCCGCCGCCGCCACCACTTACCGGGAGATGCTGCTCCTGGCTCGGCGATGCCCTGCTTAGCCCCTCCCACGGGTGGAGGAGGAGAAGAATGATGATGAGGAGGAGGAGAAGGGGATGGGGGCTGCACCGCGCACACCCTGCCCCGGTACCTCCTTGCCCGCAGCAGCCCCGCAGCACATCCCAGCCACGGCCATTCAGCTAAAGCCCCTCTAAAGCTAAAGCTCCACGCAGCGTCCCCACGGGGTTTATTTCCCGCTCACTCACTGGCCACAGACAGTTACTGAGGCTTCCCCACGCTCTCCTGGCTCTGGGTACCGGCTGCCAGGGGCCAGCGAAGCAGCTGCAGCTGGAACTGAACTGTCAGTGGCAGCGGCGGGAGCCCTCGGTCCTCCTCCCGTTCAGCGGAATCTTGGCTTTTCCTCTGTCCTGCGGGAAGAGAGAAACTTGTCACCGTCTTGACGGAGTGAATCACCCGCAGCCCAGCGGTGGGGAGTGCCCACGGCACTGCCTTGGCACTGACTCCCGGGCCACGGCGGGGAAAGAAAGTCTCTCTGACTTTGGATAAGCACCCCAAAAGCATCCTGCAGCAGGGAACTGATCCGGGTGCAGTCTTGGCTTTTGCTGTTCAATTCCCCTGTCGTTCCCGGGAAAAAAGAAGAAAAGTGTAGAAGCAAATCATTTCAAGTGTGGGGTAAGATGAGAGCTACGTGAGGCTACTTCTGAAGACGTCTGGGCAAATTGTTTGCTCGAGACAAAGCTTGTTGCCTTTCCTCTTTGAGCTGCCTGGAAGGCATCCCAGTTCCTCTGAGAGGACTTATTATTTGTGTGCATTTGCTGATGGAGGGATGCAAATCAGCCTCAGCTCCTGGCTGGGGGAGTGCTGGTCCCTGCTCAGCCTCGCTGGATGTGTGCTGTGCCTGCAGCAGAGCAAGAGCTGGGAGCCCTCCCCAGTGCCTTGGAGCTCCAAGGGGGTGCTTGGCTACCAGAGTGACGAGCGAGTGCCAAACGGTTGCAGTCTGGTGGAGCAGCAATTGCTTGCACCCCACCTGCCCCACGGCCACAACGACCACCCCAAAGGGAATCAGGCTTGTACTTGTGAGCCGTGGCTCACAGTGGAGCACAGGGCCACAGGATGCTGCCAGCATGGGGTGGGGGCAGCTGATTTTTAGGCACTTGCACACGGAGGGGACACCAAATTAAGCATCACTCTGCATTTCCTGCATCAGCAGTGGGTTTTCTGTGCACACCCCACCACCTCCGGCCACACAAGCCCCTGCAGAGCTGGTTCACCCTCGCTCAGGCTGCAGGGAAGACATCCTGCATGCACACTGACCACAGGCCCTGAGCAGAAAGGAAGTGAAAAACACCACATCTACACTTCAGCTGTTTGAATGCAGCTCCCTGCCTCAGCAACAGTCTGAGCAGATACTGCAAACACTCATTTTCGGGGGGAGAACAGTAATTCACGGGGTTTTTCCAACTTCTCAAGTAGCTGGGAAGGCCATCAGGCTGCCCTGAGTGCAGAGACAGCCCAGGACTGTAGGGATCTGAGATCTTCCCCAAAGTTGGGCACCTCACTGTGGGTGACAGGGTGCAGAAAAGCAGCCTCTTGGGGAGGGGGGCCAAATGGTCTCTTAAGCCAGAGCAGGGACATGAGGCTCCTGTGGTAGCTCCAAGTAGCGCTGTGGAGGCCTGGCCAGCTCCACTCTGACCTCCCCTCGACCCAGGAGCTGCTCTTCAGCATCATCCTGTCACCTGCTTCTTCCCCCACTTCCTCCTGCTTTCACATTACCCCTCCAATGTGCTGGCACTGCTGGTTTTGTAGTCAAAACAACTTGCTGGGAAAAGAGCCTGCAAGAGGCAGGGTGAGGTTTGTCTCCAGCAGTGCAGGCTGAGCAGGCAGTGAGCTCTGCTCTGGGGAGGCGGGGGACACCAGTCAGGGTTTGGGGCAGTCTCTTCAGGGGTGCCAGCAGACTGGGGTCTGTGCCAAGCCCTTCCATGGGCTGGCTGGGGCAGCCTGGGGTGCTCTGTGCATCTCCTGTCTAAACCAGAAAGGACAATAATCCCCTCTGCAAAGTGCTGTGAGATGTGAGTTGGAAATGGATGAGGACCTCATTGTGCACCCCACACAGCAACCCCCCCAGCTGCCCGCGTCAGCCCGCACCACTGGCCACGTTTGGCAGCACATCTCTCACCCGAAAACCTGCTGTGGCCCCCTCCCCTGGCACGCAGCGGCGGGCGGTGCGCGTCGCCGCCGGGGCAGCCGGGAGCCCACCCGTGGTGCTTGTTCAGACAGCAGTTCAGCAAGGTGTGGGGTGTGTGTCCTGCCCTGCAGCCCCGCAGTCAATGGGGGTATTCAGAGCCCGAAGCTCAGGACGTGAGCAAGCGCCCCGCTCGGCAGAGCTGGCAGCGCGGCAGGGAGCTGCGGCTGCCGCCCGGCTGGGCACCGCTGCCGTTCGCTCTCGCACACCCGCCCTTTGCCCAGCCAGCTCCAGCCCTCGTCACCTCTGGCAGACGCTGCGGTTTTCCGGCTGGCCTGATTTTTTCTCTCTGCTTTTGGGTTCCTGCTCTTGTCTTGGCTTCTTCTCCTGTCCTGTGGAGAGAGACGTTTGCACAGTTCGCCTGTGTTGAAATTCACCGCCCGCAATCAGCCCTGTGACAGCTGCTGCCATCGGGGTTGTGTCACCGCCACTGAAGGAGTGAGGAAAGAGGGAAGCAGGAACAGAGCAGAGGGGCTGCTCAGGGAAGAGAAGACAGGAGACAGAAAGCGCCTGTTGCTGCACCAGGGGAGACAAAGCAGCAGAGGAAGCACAAGTGGTCGCTTTCGTGTCCACATCTGCTTTCCTGTGCCCCCACAAAGTAGCAGTCCTGGCTGCTAAATCCACATTAAATAACCAGCTGTGATAGGTGGTGCTCAGGCAGGGCTAGTTCAGCCTAATTTTATGGGCAAGAGAACAGAGGGATAGGCAACAGGGATGTCTAGGCCACTGAGGACAGAGCGGGCACTGAACATCTCCCTGCAACCCTGCCCTGGGACAGGCTTCTCACCTTCTCCTTCAGACCTGGTGGCTGCAGTGGCTGCTCCGTGATCAAGGGCCCAAAGTCACACACAGTTGCCACCAAATCCTCGGTGGCCAGCAGAGCCTCCAGGGCGACCCTCCTGGTGCCCAGGGTCCTCCGAATGGGAGAGTCGCTGTGGAGTTCATGTGGCTTCTCCTTCTTCTTTGCTTTCTGCTTGCCCCCGGGCACAGGACCCTGCAGTGGACAAATCCCAGCAGTGGGTGGGATCCACTTATCAGACAACATGCCACCCCAACAGTCCCTTGGCCACCACTGCATCCAGACCCAGAGGTGATCCACCAGCTGCTCCCCTCCTTCTAGAGCAATAGGCTCTGCGGTGGTTTGGGATTGAGGGGAGGCTCTCTGACACATCAGACTGTCCCAGAGCAAAGGCCCTCATTCCCCTATCACTAGTTTTGTGACTCAGTTGTTATTTGGAGATGTTCTCTCCCAGCATCCTACCTTGGCACCATCCTTCTGCAGCCCCTGACTTGCCTTCCCCTTCTTGACTGTATTTCCTTCTGGATCAACGCCAACCGGCCCGGAGAACGCCTGCCCAGAGAGAGGAGCTGCTGCTGCAGAGACTGGGACACTTGGGTTTCCTGGTCTGGGGTCATCACCATCTCTGGCTGCCTCCCAGAGGAAACCCCACACCATTGCTGGACCTCCCAGCAGCTCTTTCCTCTTTCAGCCAGCTCTGCCACACACTCACCTTCTCCTCCACAATGGAGACAGTTGTTCCAGCTGCCAGGTAGGACTTCAGCCCCACCAAGTCCTTGACAGTGTGCTCCTTCCCGTAGCTGCAGTTGATGGTGCCTGCCCAGGGCTTTCCAGGGGTGACAAACACCTTTGCTGTGCAGGGACACAAAAAGAGCTCAGAAGAGAGATTCCTCCTTCCTGAGGACTGAAGGACACGCAGGACAAAACTGTCTGACACTACGAGGGATGTCCTGATACCACCACATGGCAGGACAAGCCATAAATCTGCCCTGATGAGCAATGGGATAGGAGATTTGAAGTTCCTCACTACCAGAGTGAGCCTTGGGCTCCTCTGCGGCTGCAGGCTCCTGCTGGTGCTTTGATTCTCCCATGTCCTGATCAGAGCTGTCCACATCCAGTGAGGCTGCTGTGGGACTCTGATGGACTTTTGTTACCTGGAACAAAGAGGGATCTCTTGGCAAGGCAGCTCTGGTTTTGTTCACATCAGGACCAGGGGGCACAGCTGCTTCTGAAACCCCAGTTCCCCAGCCCACCCTCATCACGAGAAGCAAAGGCACCAGTGCCAGGGAGGTGTCTGCCACCTCAGCGGGAGGAGGGTTGTGGATGCACTTCCACGTGCAGAGCAGCACTGGGCTCCCCACAAAGGGGCAGGGAACGTGGCCAGCAGGGGTTTGACCTGCCAGATGTGGCTGTGGATAAATTCTGTCCCCAGCACTGCTGCTGCCCACACCAGGTCCATCACGAGTGGCCCCTCTCTGCAGCCTGAAGGCGAAGTCACCCCCTTACTGTGACCTGGCACTGCCTGATCTCGGTTAAGCACAAACCTCCATGGTGCTGCTGCTGTCCTCAGCCTCCTCTCCCTGCACAAACTCATAAGTCACAAAGTAGCTGTAGGTGATCACTGGAGCCTTGGAGCCAACCTCTAGCCGCTGCCCAGTGCGGGGATCAGGGACTCCTCTGATTTCCCCAACGCTCACGAGCACTCGTGCTTCGCTTCTGAGCAGCTCTAGAAGGAAGACAATCCTGCTGGGAAGCTGCAGCGTGCTCCTTCCAGAGCCAGGGAGGCAAAGAGCAAGCCAAAGCCCCCAGGAGACCGTGCCCCACCGCCTGGCATCCCTCGGTGGCCCCCTGCGCTAGCGCTGTGACAAGCCACAGCCACATGGGGTCACTCCAAAGCCGCGCAAACATCTCCTGGCCGGGCTCCTTTGCCTCCCTGGCGGAGGGCAGGTTCCAAGGCAAAGGCTCACCTGGCTGCTTCGACACCCCACGGAACCGCTCTCTCTCATCAGGTCCTATGTGGGTGTCGTCGAGGATGGAGAGCTTGGGCAGGCTGTCCACGATGAAGCTTCTGTAAGTGGTAACGAGGGCCAGGGGGTTCCCTCGGAGCACCAGGATCCGGAGCTTTTGCAGACTGGACAGCTGGGAGACCAGCCCCACTAGATCTGTGAGGCTGTTAAAGCTCAGGTCAAGAGAGACAAGATTTGGCCTAAGGAGAGAACCCAGAGCAGGAGGTTAGGCAAACAGCACCCACGGACAGAGAGCTACTGCCCTGAGTGAAAAGAAAGAAGCATCAATTGCTTCCCCAGCACAAACTGGGGAATCCAGGCTCTGGAGAGGCTACTTCTGAATTCCTCAGCCACATGCTCCACTGCCAGCCTGCCCCAAACGCCAAACCCTACTTTCTAGCATCCATTAATCACCCTGCTGCATCCTTTGGTGAAGCAGCCTGAGCCAGGGGCAGAGTCCCAGCTGGGTGTTCGGGAACGAAGCCGCCCAGGGACAAAGGAACTTCACTGGGTAGGGTGTCAGAGCAGTTCCTCAGGTGACCTCCCCCTTCCACACCTTGACCACAGACCCAGACATGGTCTAAGGACGACACAAGAGGCAGGGAACAAAGACAGAACACTCTGGACACAGGGCAAAGACATGACTTTGCTGCAGAGCTGTAATTTCTAGACACAAGCCACCTGAATGGCTCGAGGTCATCTGCCCACATCCCTGTCAGGAGTCCACGTTCAGCCCACAGTGCTACCAGAAGTCTGCAGTGAGGTAGTTGTCCTGCAAAGGGCCACACAGCTTGTTGTATCCCAGCCCCAAGTGCTGCAGTTCTGGAGGAGGCTGAGTGCACAGGTCCTGCAGATCAGCCACAGCGTTGCAGCAGAGCTCCAAGACCTGGTTGGGCGAAAGGAACAACAAGGAGCCACCGCTGGGGCCCCTTCGAGCTGCTCAGCTTGTGCTGTCCTCCCACGTGGGACCTCCTTCCCCAGTCCTGCCATCGCAAGGCACTGCCTGCTCACCTTCAGTGTCCGGGGCAGGTTGGCTGAGGATACCCTGCTGATCTGGTTGGTGCTGAGGATGAGCTCCTCCAGCTGCTGGAACTGCAGCAGCCCCTCATCGACCTCCTCCACCTGCAAAGAGGTGGCCCAGGTGATCTGGATGTGCAGCGTTGATCTGCGTGACACACATGTAACACGGGCCCGTGCAGCCCACTGCGGGGTGGCCAGCGCTACCCCAGCTGCACGTGGGAAGACTCCATTGTGGGAAAGGTGCCCTTTGCCCAGGATGTGGGAGGATGCCAGCTCGTGGCCTGGAGGTGGGGAGCTTCATGCTCTACTTACTCCCTTGCCAACAATCCGCAGACACTCAAGGATCTGGAAGATGTTGGAGCCACAGACTTTCTTGGGTGCCAGCACAGCCATTTCCCGCAGGTACTGGTCCTTGGGGCTACAGCCTGGTGGCAGGGCCCAGGGGCTATGCTGGTCACTCAGCAGCTCCATCAGCACCTCGGGGCTCTCGTCGGCCAGCGGCACAGCCTCCTCCTGCCCAGCTGCAGCAGTCCCCAGCCCCAGCTGGCCTCCACAGGGGCTCCCGTGTGCATTGAAGCGGGACTTGTTCTGCAGAGAGTGAGAGAGGAGAGGCAGTGACAGCCCCACAGACCCCCCAACGCACCCCACGGCTCTGCCCTCCCTGGCCCCATACCCAGCTGCCGAGGCCACAGGGGAAGTCCTGCAGGGCCAGGCGCCGCAGGTGATCCCTAAAAGCAGCCGAGACATTGCAGCGGTTGGGTGATGCCATCCAGCTTGGCCAGGAGTCCACTGGCCCGGAGGTTGTGTTTCCGTTGCTAGGAGATGGCGGAGACGCAGACGCCGTGGGGAGCGGGACGACGCTCTGCAAGCTCGGCTGCTGGGCAAGCCTGGAGGAACAGCAAGCTCCCCAGACTGGGAATAAACCCCTGGATTTCTGGAGCTGCCCCTGGGTTCCAGGGGCTGCTCGCCGCCAGGGAAAGCAAGCGGCGGCTCTGGGCCAGGGACCTGTGGCATGGCATCTGTCATTTCATTACCTACACCCTGAGCAGCACGCACACTTCGGGGAGGAAGCAGTCAAGTTCTTAGCTGGCTGTAAAAGTGCTGCTCTTCGCTCAATCTCAGGGCTATAAAGAGCTGCTCCTACACCTGGTCAGGTCTCCATGCTCCGAAGCTCATCTGCTTTTTCCAGCGACAGGCGCTGCGCTAGCGGCCACAAATTCCATCTCAGGCAGCCTCTAGAGCAGCTTGTGTCAGCAGGACTTCACCAAACGAACCGCAGGTCCTCCGCGGCGCCCGGCTGTTGCGTGGTGGAAAGCTGAACTTCCACTCAGGCTGGGTTTTACAGGATGGATGATGACCTGCTCCCTTACCAGCTCAGCAGCTTATCACAGCTACGTAGAGAGAGGAAAGGATGTGCAGAGCCCACACACGCTGCCACGGAGCGGAATCACCAGGCAAAGTGCCATCCTCACCTCAGCTCGGCGGTGAACGAAGTCACCTCTTCTAACCGCGAGCGGTGCCAGTGGTTGAATCACGTTCATGGAAAAGCCAAGCTGCGAGAACGTTGCTCCTCTTGTTTCTGTCACTGCGACAAAGAATTGGGCCCCATTGCTTGGTCGCATGGCTTCGGTTGGAAGGGACCTTATAAATCATCTAGTTTCATCCCCCTGCCATGGGCAGTGACACCTCTCACCAGACTGGGTTGCCCAGAGCCCTATCCAACCTGGCCTTGAACACTTCCAGGCTAGAAGCAGCCACAATCTCCATGGGCAACTTGTTCCCAGCACCCTCTCATTGAGGGGTTTCTGCCTCTGATCTAAATCTCCCCTCTTTCAGCGTGAAACCATCCTCCTTGTCCTGTCAGCATGTGCCCTCAGAAAAAGTCCCTCTCCAGCTTTCCTGCAGCCCCTTTAGATACTAGAAGCTGCTATAAGGTCACCCCAGAGACTTCTCCAGGCTGAAGAACCCCAGCCCTCTCAGCCTCTCTTCACAGGAGAGGTGCTGCAGCTCACCGATCACCCTTGGTGGCCTCTTCTCTATCTGCTTCAACAGTTCCCTGTCCCTCTTATACTGGGGAGGGGACCATGAGCCCAGCATGAATTTGAGTTTGGGATGAACCCAGCCCAGCTGTAGGACCTTGTGCCTGGACTTGCTGCATCTCAGCCCCAGCTCTCAAGCCTGTCAAGGTCAGTGCCATTAATGTGATTAATCTCTCTTCGCGTTGAGGATTCTTCTGTTGTGTGACCAACGTGCCTCGTGTTCTCCCCAAACGGAACCAGCCTTTGTGCCTGCGACTTTCCAAGTGGTTTGGAATCCCCCTTGTTTGTTTTCATTCAGGCTAATTAGCATATTAACGAAATTAATCTTGGATATCTGATCAACAGGATCAACCGATGAGAGCCTGGTATGAGAATCTCCTCCATTTAGTCAACGGAGATGGAAAACAGCCTCAGGAGAGTTAGAGAGGAGGGTGACAGAGATGGGATCCTGGGCATCCTCTGCTGCGTTACGTCAGGGATTGGAAGGGGCCCTGAAAGATCATCGAGTCCAATCCCCCTGCCAAGGCAGGACCACCTAGATCAAGTTGCAGTGGCAGAAGGTCACTCCCTAGAGACAGGGTCTTTCAGACATCCAGAAGGAATTTTGACCTGGAGGCCTGACCTGCCTGGCACACAGCCCCTCATGGCTTATTCACTGCCACCGCTAGCCCACTCTTGGGTTGACCCTGCAGGAGAAGGAGAAGGTTGCTGGAGCACCAGCGATGGGCTTACACTCTCCAACCATGTTTTTGAAAAGAAAACCAAACAAACCCCAAGACCACCCCAAAGAAACCAAAAAGCCAACAGGGTTTGTGTTTTAAAACCTACAATTTGAGGAGCCCAAGGATTTTGATGGGATGGCCAAGCCAAGCATGCAGAAGTCCAAGTCAGAGCGATGCTTTGGGACACTTTCTATGACGGCTTGAAACCACACCTAGATCACAATCAGCGGAGACACCGCTGAACCAACTTTTGATGTGATCTGGCAAAAAAGATAAAAACCTGAGACATCACCGGCGACAGAAAAATCCCCCGTGGGGCAACCACTGACGCAACACTTGTGGTACTTAAAGGCTGCCGGGATCTCCATCTCCAGCGCTGCAGGCAAGAAGCAGCTTGAAGGCGACATCCAGCCAGCTCTTGGCCGAGTCAGCAGCTCTCCCAACCCGCCATGAAACGCCAAGCAGGTGGGTGCGACTTCGCGCTGCTGCGGCGCCTTGTTGGGTTGCATTGGGTGATGCTCGGCGCTAGCTCAGCCACGTAGCCTCTGTGATGCTTCAGAAATTCAGCGTGCTGCACGAGCCCACGAGGCTCTGTCCGAAACACTACGCAGAGGCTCGACTCTAGCCATCATGTCCTCTCCTTCTCCAGCCTTAATGTCTTTTTTTCATTTTGACGCAGAGATCAAGCTCTTTGCAGTCTTCCTCTTCTGCTCACTGGTGTCCCTGAGCTCCACGGCACCTACGGCTACCCCAGAAGACAAGGAACATACCGCAGGGCAGAGGCAGGAGCATTTCACTACCAGAATAATGTCCTCAGCGTCGGAGATCGAAAGGCAAGCCACCACGCTGTTCAAAAACTACGTAAGTTTGGATGTGTCTGCGGAGAGAGAGCTCTTGAATTGTTGTAAAACATTAGAGAGACCTTCCCAGTGAGGGTGACGGAGTACTGGAAGGGGCTGCCCAGGGGAGTTGTGGAGTCTCCTTCACTGGAGAAGACCCACCTGGATGTGTTCCTGTGTGACTTGGTCTGGGTGATCCTGCTGTGGCAGGGGGATGGCACTGGATGATCTTTTGAGGTCCCTTCCAATCCCTAATGGTCTGTGATTCTTGGTCTCCCAAGTCACCCTGTGCGTGAAACAGGCATCTTTTTGGATGAAACTACTATGATTGTTGGAAACACAGAGAGAACTGCTTTGCTCTTTGGTCAGATCCTAGTACTGGAAGGGTCAGGAGCATCTCTGCTGCAAATCCCACCCATCCATCCTTTCCTTGGAGATGGCGAAAGGTGCAGTGAACCCAAACATCACTGCTTCAGACCGATTCCAGCTCTTGGGAACTTGTTCACAAGGGTATGGTGATAAAAATCAGCAGAGCCATTTCTCTCGAACTCACAACCATGTTTTCTGAATCAAGATGAAAAATGCGCAGGTCAAAGCAAATCTCTTGCCGGAGCAAACTCTGCCCATATGGAAAAGAGATTTTAAAACAGATGACTTAGAAAAGCTGAAACCAAAGCCGAGGAAGGTATTAGGATAGAAAGTTCTGCACAGTCCTAGCCGCAGACGCTGTGCGGTACCTACTGGGTAATGGGAGCGTTCATGCAGCTACTGGACAACCACCACCCCGAGCAGCTGCATGTGTCTGTGCCTAGATGTTCAAAAGAAGTGACCACGAAGGAAGATCATAGAATCACAGAATCATTAGGGATTGGAAGGGACCTCAAAAGATCATCCAGTCCAATCCCCCGACACAGCAGGATCACCCAGACCAAGTCACACACGTGGGTCTTTGAACATCTCCAGTGAAGGAGACTCCACAACCTCCCTGGGCAGCCCCTTCCAGCGCTCCGTCACCCTCACTGTGAAGAAGTTCCTTCTCAGATTGATGTGGAACCTTCAATGTTCCAGCTTACAACCCAAACGGTTAATGACCTCTGCTGTTCCTCCCCTACAGAACGCCTGTAGCTCCATAACGCCCCGAACGGCCAACTGGCTCAGCGCCGACTCCCAAGTGAATACCATGGTGAAGAAAATCCCCGAGTGCCCAGCTTTCGCCACCGACTGCTGCGCCTTCCACGCGTTCCACAACATCCTGCGGCTCCTGAAAAGCGACGTTGCATCAATCTGTGGGGATAACCTGACTCAGTTTGTGGACGCCAACATCAACCAGCTCAAGGTGACGCTGATGGAACGGGCCGCTCTTTACACCTGCGACGAGGAGCTCCCGCTGGCCGACCGCAGCGAGATCCAGCAGATGAGCATGGGCCAGAAGAGGATGTACCTCTGGCAGGTGTTGCAGAAATACGAACAATTTATGCAGGACACAACACAAACATACTCCTCAGCAGAAGTGCAACGAGCCAGGAGTGAAAGATCACCTTAAGATACTCAAGACTCCACTACGCTGGACCCACCAGTAGTGACGTGACTAGTTTGATGCCAGGAACACTGATACCTGCTATTTCCATATTAATACTAGACAACCTAATTTAATATTTAAAAGGGGGGGGTGTCTAAGTTATTGATTGTATTTATTACTAAATTATTTATACCGTTTTATTACCACGGGCTGATGCAAGGTCATTTCCTGTGACCAGTTCTGACGTGAATAAGCCAACAGAAACGGATTATTTTAATGTTACTGGCAAGTCAATCTCCCAATTATTTGCCAAAAGGAAAGGGTGACAGTCACTAGAGTGATCTTGCACTTCCCTCTCTGCCAGTGAGCTGTATTTATGAATTGATCTAATAAGGAATTTATATAAATCATCTATTTTTATAGAGTTATTTAAGCAGTTCTATAGTTGATAAATATTTATTCAGATTTTTAACTTTTATAACTTCATCCCTTGCACTGTTAATGATGTTTTTGCTACTTAGTAGGTTTTTTACTCATTTTCTCTGATTATATTTGGATAGAACTTGGAATTTTCTTGGAATTAAGTTAAATAAACCCAATATTGCTGGATTCTCTTTTTACTGTGTCATTCCTTTTTTAGAGTATTTTTTGCACTGAAAACCTCATCTTTATCACATTAATGAGTTGTTTCTGGTCCTTATGTCAAAGGCAACAGAAACTGCACACATCCTCCTTTCCTGGTCGTTCTTACTCACAGACATGAAGAAGTTTTGTTTCTCAAGTTGCACTGGTGGGCAAATTGTTTCCTCATCAACCCCGCTTCTGAAGACTGAATTACTGCAGCTTCTGCAACACAGCTCCAGTTTGGTTTGGGTTTGCAAGTTGTTATGGGTCAGGGTCAGCATCTGCCCTCCTTCACAGAGTCACAGAATCATAGAAATGATTCTAGGGATTGGAAGGGACCTCAAAAGATCATCTAGTCCAATCCCCCTGCCACAGCAGGATCACCCAGACCAAGTCACACAGGAACACATCCAGGCGGGTCCAGAACATCTCCAGTGATGGAGACTCCACACCCCCCCTGGGCAGCCTGTTCCAGGGCTCCGTCACCCTCACTGGGAAGAAGTTCCTTCTCAGATTGACGTGGAACCTCCTGTGTTCCAGCTCACAACCATTGCCCCTTGTCCTATCACTAGATGACACTGAGAAGAGCCTAGCTCCATCCTCAGTCTCCTCTTTTCCAAGCTAAAGAGACCCAGCTCCCTCAGCCTCTCCTCATCAGGGAGCTGCTCCACCTCCTTCATCATCCTCATTGCCCTACGCTGAACTCTCTCCAGCAGCTCCACATCCCTCTTGAACTGAGGAGCCCTGAACTGAACACAATACTCCAGGTGTGGTCTCACCAGGGCAGAGCAGAGGGGGAGAAGAACCTCTCTTCATCTGCTGACCACCCCCCTTCTGATCCACCCCAGGATGCTGTTGGCCCTCACAGTGCTAGCTCATAGTCATCCTGCTGGCCACCAGGACCCCCAGGTCCCTTTCTCCTACACTGCTCTCCAACAGGTCAGTCCCCAGCCTCTACTGGTACCTGGGGTTGTTCTTGCCACAACAGCACACCTTGAATTCAAAGAATATTTGAATAAACCACCTCTCTGACCTCTGTGAGCTTCAGGCAAGGATTGAGTCCACAGGTGGGTATTTACTCAGCATGTCTTCTGCACCAGGAAGGCACCTGCTGGTCCTGGAAGTCTCAGTACTAACCTGGTCAGTAACACACCAGTAGCTGGGGCACTCTGCTTAGTCTCAGGTCTATCCATTTGTCCAGGGTCCACAAGCTGGATATCCAACCTCTTATCCTTAATTTTTAATAGAGAAAGAAGAGTGAATGGAAAAGGATCGCTGCCTGGGGAAGTGCTTATCCCCAAGGCAGGAGCAACATCTACTGACCTTACCCTGTAGGGTCAGCAAACCACTACCAGCAGAAGATATTTTCATCCTGAGGGCTCAGACATCACCACTGCCAACAGTTGACACAAACCACTTAAACCTGGCTGAACCAGAGCCACCACACAGGGCGACTCCCTGTGGTTTTCTCTCACAGACAGAAAGGTCCATCCCTTCTGAAGAGAAGGCTGCCAGCCCCAGGCAGAACAGTGGGAGAACATCTGCAGATCTACGTCTTCCCAGGAGCAGGATCATCAGGGCTCTGATACATCTTCAGCCCTAGAGCGATGGAAGCTGGGGATACACCTGCACCACCCGGTGCATCTCTGTGGGGATCATGAGATGGTCAAAGCTCTCTCGACAGGCAGTTTGTTCCCCGTTCTTCCTACTTGACAACCAAGCTGTTGGCTGTCAAGGCCTATGAGGGGTTTTGGAAAGGCTTTGTAAGAGCAGTCAAAAGCAAGTTGAGGGCCATTTCCTCTCGTTCTATCATTAGGAATTTAGGAGAGGAGACCAGCAGCAGCCTCGCTACAACCTCCTTTTAGGTAGTTATAGAGGAAGAAGGTCTCCTCTCAGCCTCCTCTTCTCCAGACTAAATAACCCCAGTTGCCTCAGCTGCTCTCCAGCCCTCTCCCCAGCCTCGCTGCCCTTCTCTGGCCCCCTCCAGCACCTCGATGTTCTTCTTATCCTGTGGTGTCCAAAACTGGACCCAGTACTCAAGGTGCAGTCTCTGAGTGCAGAGCACAGGGGCACCATCACCTCCCTACTCCTGTTGGTTACCCTGTTCCTGATCCAGGCCAGGATGCCACTGGCCTCCTTGGACCCCTGGGCACCCTGCTGGCTCCTGTTCAGCCAGCTGTCACCTATCACCCCCAAGGTCCTTTTCCACAGGCAGCTCTCCAGCCCCTCTTCCCCCAGCCTGTAGCTGCTGGGGGTTGTTGTGACCAAAGTGCAAAACCCAGCACTGGGCTTTGTTAAACCTCATCCCATCACTCCAGCCTGTCCAAATCCCTCAGCAGCACGTCCTTAACCCTCCAGCAGATCAACACTGCCACTTCTTTTTGTGTCATCTGCAAATTTACAGAGGGTGCATTCGATCCCCTCATCCAGGCCATTAGCAAACGAGGCTGGTGCCAGCACTGAGCCCTGGGGGTTGTGAAATAACCATATTAATGAAATGAAAATCAAAATTCTGAAATTAAGTTAAAAACCTGCTGGAACCACAGGCCTGACTCATCAGAAGAGCTCGTAAGCTTGAATGAGTCAAAGCCACCAATCACAAGGATGAGACGAACCAGCTCAACTCACGTACGTTGATTTTACAACAAAATCCCTCTTTCCACTCATCTGTTACCTTCCACTTGAACTAGAGCCTCAGTCACCCAGTGCTGCTTCTGCTAGGTGAGAACTTCCAACGTAGCAGTGAGGTGACACTCACGTAGAGGTGAGAACTCACACACAGAGAGCTGAAGGGACCTACCAGGGAGAAACAAGACTCAGTCATTAAAGGGGAAGATTAAATGCCACTTGTTCCATTCTTTAGATGCACTTAAGCAGCTCAACGTTCGACGCTGACGTCAATTCCACGGGGATACCGTGTTGTCTGATCTCAGGGGTGCTCTCTGGAGTCTACTGTCCAAGCAGATTGTCAGCTAAGAGCCCCAAATCTGAGCCTGAAGGAAAGAGGACTGCTAGGGCTCAAGGCTTTGGTGCAGCCCTACAGGCTAAAGAGGTTTACCTTTCTTGGAGAAA
Organism: Rhinopomastus cyanomelas; assembly: GCA_013400115.1. Taxonomy (NCBI): domain Eukaryota; kingdom Metazoa; phylum Chordata; class Aves; order Bucerotiformes; family Rhinopomastidae; genus Rhinopomastus; species Rhinopomastus cyanomelas. Next base: position 350,038 of record VXBP01003685.1, read on the forward strand.
CAGCAGGGCTGCCTTTGAATCACCAGCCTGTCAGAAGTGGGTGCAGATACAAGTGGAGGTAAAGGGTTTGATTGCCTTGGGAACACAGCAGAACAATGCAAATGGAAAGCTGGATCTCCATGTGTCCCACCTGGGTCACCATCAATGTCGTGCGTCAGAGACCCTGACTGTACTTCAGCCAAGAGCTCCCATCTAAAGCATCAGACACAAAGGGAGGGTTTAACCGAACCGCTTACGAGTCTGTAGGCAACGGAGTCACTTACTCAACTCAGAGAAGACAGACCTAAACCAAACTTTAAAACTCAAATCAGACTCACAGATTGGAAAACATAACAGCCCCGCAGAGACCTGGGCTTGTGGAGATGGCACTTTAACCCACCTGCTCATTCCCTGTCTCAGAACTGCTTCAGTGAAGGGCAGCAGAGTTGACCACAGAGGGCAATTTTCAGTGCTTGCCAGTCTGGCTAGTGCTGGACGTGATGTGACTGGGAACAACTCAGCACAGAGCAGATACAGCCTGAGGGCCAAGGCTTGAGGAAAGGAAACCACTTGTAGGGTCCAAGCAAGCTCACAGTGAGACGATTCATTCAGTCAAGAAGGACCCAAGGGCCACGAAGCGTCTTGACCTCCAAGCTTCAGAAGCTCAACAGAAGAGATAAGGTTTGCAACGGGAAAGCTGAACACGCAGATCCCAAGCGGTTGACTTCAGCATTGCTAAGGGGGAAGTGAGCTGTTGTCACCTGTGGAGGTGCAAGAAGAGCAGGAGGTGCTGGTCTTGCTCCAGGAACAATCCCACTTACCACTTCTCCTAACCCAGATGGAAAAAGAAAGGCATTAAGACCCAGTTTCTTCCAAAAAATAACCTTTATTGTTTTGGTTGTAAATATAAAAAATGCATTGCACAATTGAACAGACCTACTGGAAAGTGCTACATACCAACAGCACAACAGGAGTTGTGTCATGCAACAGAACAGGAACCCTAGGCAAAGCAAGAGCACAACCTGAAGTCCTCACCGCTCCAAGCTCTGGCTTCGTTTTGCTCTTAACAAGAATTAACTCCACTCACTTAGGACACATTTAAACACAAGGTTAGAAGAAGAAAAAGAGCAATTCATTCGTTGCATTGTTAATGAGAAGGCTTGTTCCTAACGTGGAGGTATCTTGTTTCAAACCCTTTTGCACGCTGGAAAAGTCCTGACAGGAAAGCTGCTCAGAGAGCAGCTGCAAAGTTGTTTCATTAGGTTCTATAACTAAGATGTGTTTTAACTGAATCGAGATTTATGGATCAAGCCACAGCTGGGTCCTACCACTTCTGCTCTAACAGAGTCAACAAGAATGAAATCCAACCAAGAATGAAGCAAAAGGAAACTTGAGGCTTTGACTGATGATTTGGGGACAGTGTTGGGGCCTTATGAAAGGAAAAAACCTCCAAAAGATCTCCTCTGAAGCTCAAGTGTGTAAACTGAAGAGTAACACTCCTGTTGTCTCACCTCACAAAGAATCCTCTGGACAAGAGTCCCCCCCATGACTGATAAGACTGAATCCTAACTGGTGATCATGAGCCTTCTGATTCTGGGTGGCTTTCCATGCAATAAAGGTGGAGAGGAACCAAAAACACAAATGAAGAAAGAAATACAAAGGTCAAATCAGTTCACAATCCACTACTCCCTTTTCACAAGTATCAAGAGTCACCCCCTCCAGATATCCAACGTGAAATGGCTTTTAAATAATTTGAACTTTCTACTACCAACACTTCATGCTACTGATTTTTTTTTTTGCAGTGAGCTGCTCTCTCTGGCTCTCAAACCGCTCTTCAGGAGTTTGGGGCTTCAAAAACCAACCAACCCACGTGCCCCTGCCATCTCCCCCGCTGTGTACACATGCTCCCAAGGGAATGTCAAAGAAGCTGAAGAGAAAGTCAAGGGATGCTGTTGTTCAACAGGATTTTACAGCCCTTTAGCCTTTTCCAGCCTTTCCAGACCAAGAGATTTAAGTGTTTGTGCGTTTGCTGCGAAACTCCTGCGACGGCAGGGTGTACGTGTGCGCGCACGCGGCAGCGAAGGGCGGTGAAGTCAGCAGCTCTTCCCACATGTACACCCCATCTATCACACCTCGAAGGAGCACGCTAACGCCGCGCAGATAAAATCCTCTCAAACCCCAGGGAAGCCCCACTTTGCCCATTCTCTGTACGAGGGGGAGGAATGCACGACCATACGTACGTGACGCCAAGAGCTAAGGCACAGATAGGAACGTTCTAGAGAGCCTCCCTTCAAGGAAGCCTTCCCAGAGGGTCTAGAAAAGCACAGAAGAACAAGCCAAGCAGGTCAAGTGCATTAATCAAGGATCCTTTGGTTTTGTCCAGAGAACAGACAATCAGGATGAAAGACGCGCTTCTCCCTCTGTTCCTACAGCTCACGAATCCCTTCAATTCTAGTTTGCACCTGGACTTTCAACACTCGTGCCTCCTGCCACCAGTGAGCACCACACAACCCTAATAACTCCAACAGATGACACACGAGTTCTTGAGAACTTCTGTTTGGGGTGAGGGCCACCCCCAATAGGACGATGAGTAGAATCTGAGGTCAGAAGGTACCACTAGACGATCTGTGTTTGACTTGGTGCGTATCACGAGCTGTAAATACTTTATCTACCCCTTCTATCGAGTGGAACGTGTTGGATTCGATGGAACAGGATTTCTAGTCATCACAGGGGGATTCTTTAAGCACCAGTTCACTACAGGCGGACGTGCACCACGTGTAGTTCTGCAGGCACTGGGTGTTTTACTCGCTCCAAACTGCTTGGGTGACATGGAGGCAACTGACACTGCTTAAATGAGGAGAGAAGGTGTTGCCCAACTCATTTTGCCCTAAAGGAGTGGGAGCATTTAGACCCCTCAATGGCACGAAACACAGACTAAGGGGTTCAAATACAGACTGAAGTGTGAAATCATGTGGGAATGAATACATACGCGGTCATCAATCTCTTGCCACATCAATCCTCTGTAGTGCTACTGTGCAGATGTGAGACACAAACCAACTTTGCCTCCCGTGTTTCCACGCGAAACAAAAATCACACCCCTCACAAGGCTGAAGAATTGTGATTTGCACTAACAAGGTGACCAAAAAACCCACCGAATCACCGCTTCAAAGAGCAGCCACATCATTTCTGGTAACTCTACTGCGTGGAAAGTGTCTTTTCCCTTTTCCCTCCTACACTCCTGCTAAGTCAGCAACCTCTGACTTCATGTTTTTCTCTTCACTGGGTGAAATCTGCACTTTTAATAGCGCCGTGAGCTGGTTTCTCCAGCACAAGGTATTAAAAATCAGCAATTTCCCTCCAACTCTAACCAGCCCACGATGGTTTTTCCATTCACATCTAGATAAAAACTGCTAACAGACTGCTAACAGTTCTAGCTGTGCTGTCACACCACCCCCTTCTATCCCTTTGAGCTTCTAATCCATTCAGTGAGATCTGAGGACGCAGGTTTAGAAGTGGTCAGACTTCCCTGGGACTTCAAGTCTGCATGCAGCACACTGCTGCTGTCGAGACGAGCTCGATAACGTTGATGATACTAGTAACGGGCAAACTCGAGCGCACTAGCTGCCTGAAAAGGCTGCAGGGGAGGCATTTTAGAAGCTGTTAGAATCATTAAGGGATTGGAAGGGACCTCGAAAGATCATCTAGTCCAAACCCCCTGAGGCGGGTCTGCTCCTGGACAATCTGCCTACTGATTCCTTTCTAGAAAAGCAGAACTCATCACCTTACGTACAAGAGGCTGTAGATACAGACCCCCCCCAAGAAAGTCTACTTACTAGGTAATTACTACAACAAACTTTACACACTATTTCAACAAACCATTCCTTAGCTGAGTCTCTGTCATGGGGACACAGGTTTTCACAGCTGCCAGAGTCTTCAACCGGGGCCTCAGGTCTACTGCAAAAAAGGCTAAAGGACCATCTCATTTGTCTGTGCAGCCACCAAGAGGGACACTGGTACTTAGATACCATTTTGTCTTCCTTTTTGCTTCTTCCCCTCTTCATCCCTCAATTCCTCAACCCACAGTACCTCTGCTCAAGGACAGGGCCTTGGGGTTAACCTCTTGTGCTTTCTTCTTGCTACAGCCTTGCTCCCACACAGGTGAACTCTGCAATGAAAGCCATTAGCTGCAACACCTCAGGACAAAAGAGGAAAGAAAAATACTCCCCGTGCTCAGTCCCACTCCCCAAACCTATTATTCCTTTTCAAACTGGGCCCACTACATGGAGAACACTGGGGATAACAGTGAGAAAAACTTCATCCCCCAAGAGGGAACCCACTGAGCCCATTTTCAGGATGGGCAATGCCCAAATGTTTTAGCTGCTCCTCTTTGTAGCGCTGTAACACCTCCTGCTTCTGAAACTGGAAGGTACTACTCAGGGCAGGTGCTAGGGAAATGTTACCCAAGGTTTGCATAGCTCTTAAGAATCAGAAGTAACTAACTAGGGGAATTACAAGAGTCACAGGATCATTCCAGACTGGAATGAGCATCCCAGTGCTGTCTCAGGCTGGACAGACCATCCCTGCTCTGACGAGAAGAGCTGTATCTGCAGCAGAACACAGAACGTGCCGAGACTGTCACAGAAAAACCTTCAGCCCTGTTTTGGGTTCCAAACACAGTTTTGTATGTTTTTTCTATTTAGGTTGAACATAACCCTCTCAAACAGACCAAACTGAGCCAAGTCCTTCAGGTTGTTCAGGTAGAAGGCAGAAAAAAGAAGCAAAAAGAGACAAAGCAGCAAAGAACTGACTGCAAGTCCACGTGGTTTGAAATCGTTTCTGAGATCCAAAGAAAGCCAATTCCTCAGGGTTACAAACTCAATCCTCTGAAGTGCTGCTGCGTTTATCTACGGGTGTTTTATACGAGCACACGTTAGGAGGAAGGCAGTGAACTCTGCAGAAGGGCAAGAAAACAGATCACAGGTTAAACGGGTTCAAAATCCGCCCACCTGCGCCGGCAGGATCTGTGCGACTGCTCTCTCGCTCTCGCTGCACAGCCCCTGCTCCTCACCCGCAGCACAACCAGCCAGCTGCTTTATTTACTAGAAAATAAAGAGTGTCCAGAAGCTGATCACACGCAACGACACGCTCATGAAAATAAAAATACACAGAAAACACAGCCTGAGATTTTAATTGGAGTATTTTTGTCACACGTTGACATCGCCGACGGATTCGTCTTCCCCTTTGGTTTTTGAATCGGATCCTGTTTTGAACAGTTTTCATTATTCAAGTAAAACAAATGGAACTGAATGCCAGAAAACAAAATGAAAAGCATGGGGTTTTTTTTGTCTCACGAAACCAAAAGTGTGTTTCCCCCTGAAGAGAACATTCCTTGGTGTACAAGACTTACACTTCAGAGAACTCGGTACTCGAAGCTGTTTCATAGAAATAGGTTTGTTGCATATAGATGCTGCATTGATGGAGATATATTGCTGCCTGCAGGACTCAAACCTGCTAAAGTTACCTGAGCTTGGTGTTTTCTCACTGAATGGAGTACAGCACAGCACTGAAGAGGATTCAAAGCCTTACGACAACGTTGTGTCACACTTCCACGTGTTCTGGGGGCAGAGCCAGATGCCCCGAACAACGTGCCGGGTGAACTGCTGGAGTGAATTCTTTCTAAAGTGCACCAACCGAAAGGAGACTCGCCAGGCTGCTGGACTGGCTGCTTCTCTACCCCTTGGACAAGCAACTTGTTGTCTTTGGCTGTTAAGGTCCGTTAAGTTTTGTTCATCTTGATGACCGCCTCAGCGGCTTGCTCTGGCAGGCGCGACGGGTCTGACAGGACTGAGGTGGTTGTGCTTAGATGCCGGAGGGTGTTCAGCACCACTAGGAAAGAAGTCAGGAAAGGATCAAGAAAAACCATTAGTGTGACTGCAAACAGACACTGGTACCACAGAACATTAGGGGTTGGAAGGGACCTCGAAAGATCATCTAGTCCGATCCCCCTGCCACAGCAGGATCACCCAGACCAAGTCACACAGGAACATGGCCAGGTGGGTTTGAAGTATCTCCAGAGAAGGAGACTCCACAACCCCCCGGGCAGCTCCTTCCAGGGCACCCTCACTGGGAAGAAGTTCCTTCTGATATTTATATGGAACCTCCTATGTTCCAGTTTACAGTGGACACAAGATTCCAGGTGCAATCTCCTATTGTTCCTTCATAGTGAGATAAATTAGTGTCCAACTTTCTCCAGCTAGAGCAGAGTATTTGAAATTTAAACGCAGACTGAGACTGTTTAAATTCTAGTATCTGCATTCAGCAGGTTGGTGGGTTTTCTGTTCGGTGCTAAGCACGCAAGTGTCTTCACAGCAGGTTCTTCTTTTTCCACTGAGATAATAAAAAGGAACTGGAAGTCATCTTGAGCATCACGTGCTTTCTTTGTCAACCTCTGACTTTCAAGAAATGGTATTTTATATGGTCACACTTCCTATGAACTGCAGTAACTGCTGGATAAAACTTCACTTACTTGGCCTCAGAACGGGCAGAGGACAGTGCTGATCCAACCAGGCCAGTGCAGTTTGATTCAGATCCTTAAAGCTTGTTGTGGAAACCATCTCATTGAAGGACTCAAACAACGGCTTAATAATAATGCTGAACTGCACAGCAGCAAATGTTAAGGGAGACAACAGAGGAGGAGTTCAGAACGTTCCGTGGGAAAGGCAAACACAGCTCAGACAGCAGAGAAAACAGTGGACTTCAGCTACTAGAGAGACTGACATTTCAACACCTCCTTTTTGAAATCTCTAACGCTGAGGCCAAAGGATGGAGAAGCTTCAGCGTGACCCCAGCGCTCACCACAGCTCACCGTAGACACGGCCAAGGTGGGGTATCACAGGGCAACCTGGGTGAGTCTTGCCTGGCAAAAGTGAGTCCAGCACAGACCAGCAGGGCAAGAATTCAGCAAGTTTTTCAGCAAACACTCAAGCTCTCTGCTGCTGCAGCTAAGCAAAGATCACAAAGTACTAAACATACCCTCAGAGATCATAGAATCATAAGGGATTGGGAGGGACCTCAAAGATCATCCAGTCCAATCCACCTGCCACAGCAGGATCACCTAGACCAAGCTGCACAGGAACACATCCAGGTGGGTTTTAAACCTCTCCAGAGAAGGAGACACCACAGCCTGTTCCAATGCTCTGTCACCCTCAACGTGAAGAAGTTCCTTCTGATATTTAGGTGGAACCTCCTGTGTTCCAGCTTGTACCCATTGCCCCTTGTTTGTCCTATCACCAGTGACACTGAGCAGAGCCTGGCTCCATCCTCCTGACAACCACCCCTCACATATTTACAGACATTAATGAGGTCACCCCTGAGTCTCCTCCTCTCCAAGCTGAGCATAGCATCCCAAAGACTTCCCCACCAAGGACCAGACCAGCAGCAAGCTGAGCGCTGTCGCGCTTTTCTTTTGGCTTTCTACTGTCACAGCTTGGAAGGATGGGCCTGGAGCTGGCAGAAAAGGAGCGGACAGGACTCAGCCTGTAGTGCATTAAAATGTACACAGCATCACCACCCGCTTCAGTGGTCCCAGCTCACAGGTTTTCAGATCAGCCTTGCTGGTCTGAAGTTAATCCAGCTTGTTATTGCCATGGCAATTCACCAAGAGGATTCCAGCGTACAAGGACGTTTCTTTCAGGAGCTGGTTGGCTGATAAAACCGACCTGAAGGCTCAGAATCTGTGGTTTTACCACGTTACTCCAGATGGGATTTTCTGACTGCAGTCAGCAGGATGTGACAGTGCAGCCCAAACCAATCTCAGCGTTGTCACGCGCCCTCATCTTCCTGCTGTGGCTGACAACACAGATAGGTCTAACAATTACCTGGAATACCTGAGGGGATCTGCATACCTTTATGGCTCTTAGGGGGTGACTGGAGGAACAACATGGGTACTGCTCCAGTGATATTCAAGGGTTACCTCTAGGACCCCAAAACCAGATTACTCATTTTCCTCCTACATGCAACAGAAACTTCTTTATCTTCAAGTCTGCAATGAAATGAAACTGCCCTTCTCTCTCTCACAGTCATTTCATAAGGAAGATGGTTTCTTTACTATTGCTATCAGGACTTGTGTCTAGGTGATCCTGCTGTGGCAGGGGGATTGGACTGGATGATCTTTCAAGGTCCCTTCCAATCCCTAATGATTCTATGACCTTCTCTTCAACAACTCCAGAAGCCTTTGTCCTTCCCCAAATACTACAAAAAACCCAGCTACCTAAAATTGCATCTTTATCCCTGATAACCTCTGCCACATTCTCCAAGCATCTCACTTCTGGAGCCATTTGACGTCCTGGAGCAGCAGCAAACAAACACACGAATCCAATCAGTAAACACACGTGGGATTGTCTTTAAATGCCTTTTTTCTATTAAACCTTTCTGTTTGGTAACTCAGTTGAAATTGTTCCAGAGGTTACAGTGCTGAAGAAACCAGCGTTTCCACAGTTGCACCAGTTCTAAGTTACCAGGCTCTGTGTGAGACCCTGCTGAGACTGCTCTCTAAAAGGATGCTAAAAGGAAGAGAGTCTTTCTAGGGCCAACACCAAGCAGGAAACACCAAAAGGAAGCATTTTCACCTGTCAAAGTGTTGAAGGTGCAGCACTGAGTGCACACACAAGCACGTCCACACATCCTCCTATCAGCAGTCACAGGGGAAACAACCAGCACAGAAGACAAACAAGCTGGATGAGCACATGAAGCTTAATGAGAAAAGATTAAAGCTGCTGCTCCTCGTTGCTGATTCCTTGTATCCCTGAGCTGGTTCAAGCTCATAATGATCCTACCTAGTTCAGTTTACACAGCCCAGCACAAATGCAGCAGCTACTCTGGTTTCACTCATTTTGTAGCTTTCTACAGGTTTGTAGAACTGCCATGGCAACAGCTTCAGTAAGTGTTTGCAAGACTTCTTTCCCCACGTCCAACTCTGTTATTCTCTGCTCAGTTTTTCCAAAAGAGGACAGGAGCTATGGTTACAGATGCAGTTCATTGATGTTTCACGCTGGATAGATACTAACACACCACAAAAACCTTGTCTTTGTGTGATGTTGTACTCTTAAGTCACCTCCCATACCTTTAGGTGAATGAGTTCTGCTCACAAGAGCAAGGATTCCCATCCACACAGTGATTGGAATGAACACTAAGGGCACATGTCATTTTAGTAATTTAAATAATAACATATGTGGACACGAGTCCACAGTGTCAGAATCCAGAGTTCTCAGCTCTCTTGATACCAAACCTCAAGTTCAGCAGGCTGATATAAAAGGATACAATCCAGAACTTCCAGTTCTGCAGGGTCCTGCTCCTCACATACTCATCAAACATCTTCTTCATGGGGTCAAATCTTTGCCTCGTCACAGGAGCCCCAGTAGCAGGGAGTTGCTGTTGACAAGAACTGAAAAGAAGATGTTCTGAGGTCAGAATCCCCACCAGAAGGGAAGAACTTCTATTCCTGAATCAATCACAGCAAGAGAAACATGTGTGATCCCAGAATCCCTGACCCAGGTGGCCTCCCAGCACATGACCCCCCACCAAGAGCTGTCACAGCCAGGAATATCAGAGTTTTCCCATCGGTTTGGTCTGTGTTCTCAGAGCAAAGTTGTTTCTCAAGCTGCTACACGCTCTTTGTTAGAAGCAACAAAACTGAAAGCAAAGTACAACACAGGACAAAGTCCTTTTTTGGCACCTTAGGAGGCAGAGGAAAACTTACAGAGTTACTCCTGAGCAATCTGAACAAAAAGCGTTACGGAGATTCTTAAGAAACAGATCGGTTTTAGATAAAATCTAACAGATGTTATCATACTTCTCAAGGCTTTGATTTGCTGATGAATCTAGAACTTCAGCCTAAATCAGTCTCAGCCTAAGGCTTCTGTAGAAGGAAGAAAAACCACTGGGGTTCTCAATGTGCAATAGTACAGAGCTGCTGTAAACACACAGAGGAAACTGAGGCACCAGGGAGGTGAAGCTCCATGATTCCAAGTCACAGAATCATTAGGGATTGGAAGGGACCTCAAAGATCATCCAGTCCAATCCACCTGCCACAGCAGGATCACCCAGACCAAGTCACACAGGAACACATCCAGATGGGTCTTAAACGTCTCCAGTGAAGGAGACTCCACAACTCCCCTGGGCAGCCCCTTCCAGGGCTCTGTCACCCTCACTGGGAAGAAGTTCCTTCTCAGGTTGATGTGGAACCTTCTATGTTCCCTTCGTGCTATCACTAGATGACACTGAGCAGAGCCCGGCTCCATCCTCCTGACACCCACCCCTCACATATTAATAGACATTAATGAGGTCACCCCTCAGTCTCCTCTTCTCCAAGCTCAAGAGACCCAGCTCCCTCAGCCTCTCCTCATCAGGGAGGTGCTCCACCTCCTTCATCATCCTCGTTGCCCTACGCTGGACTCTCTCCAGCAGCTCCACATCCCTCTTGAACTGAGGAGCCCAGAACTGGACACAACACTCCAGATGTGGTCTCACCAGGGCAGAGCAGAGGGGGAGAAGAACCTCTCTTGATCTGCTAACTGTGTCTTGTGTTTTCCACCATATTTTCCTATAAAAACTGACTGTGTTTGAAAACTTCAGCAAAGCCACCATGAAGAGAGATCCATCAGCCAAAAAGCAGCAGCACTAGCTTCTTATCAGCATTATTCTGCCCTGAGGCATCTCTCCCAGTGCTGCCACTGTCGTGCACTCGTGCCCAGCGCTCACTGAAAATCCACACCGTTTCCTACCAACACCCATCCGACAGGCTGGACGTTGGTAGCAACCCTCCTGCTCAACACCCATCAGAGGCAGCCGCTCCCTGCCGCCGGCCAAAGCAACGTTCAAGCTGCTCTGCTTGGTTACAGAAGGCTCCCCCCAGTCTCACATGATGGCAGCGTTCAGCTCCTCGATTTCCTCCCGAAGGCGCCGGCTTTCCTCTTGCATCTGGGTCCTTTCCTGCTGTAGTTTAGCGATGTATTCCACTGTTTTCTGGAGCGTGCTTGCACGGCTGATCTAGACCAAACACAAACACAGAGCTCACCTTCTGCAACAGCGCCGGACAGATGAGCAGTTTTGCCCCTAAACCCAGAGGAACACTTCAGCACCTCTTCTTAAATGTCCTCCACTGTGTGCAAAGGCAGAGCAAAATGCTGAACCCTTCATTTCTCTGATTCCTGTTCACACACCAGGACAGAGATACGGGGTTGCAGCTGTTGTTTTTGTCTATAAATCCCTTATTTTTCCTACTTGACTGCAAAAAGGACTTTAATGATTTTAAATGATTTCTTTCATTCCCTACCCTCTTAAAAATACTTACAATCCTTTAAGAACTGAAGGATGTGCTACACCTGCTGGTAGATTTTACAGAGCTGCTAGAAGCACTGCTGGGAGTTGACACTAGAGGTTGTTTTGCTTGGGAAAGCTGAAGTTATTAAACAAAAGGGTTCAGCTACCGCCAAAGGAAACAGAAAACAGCACAGATATTTTTTAAATACCCTTCAGTTTTGAAGAGCCCATTAAAAAGCTGCTCTTGAGAAATCAAATAATCAGATGATTCACCGAAGCCGAGTTATCAGCGGTGATTACCTTGCAAACAGGATATTCAAATTAGGCAGGAAAATTCTGATAATTTTTATAAGCTGTGTCAACAAATCAACATGCTTGTAAATCTCTGCTCAAAAGACAGGTGATGTGGGTTAGAAAAAGCCCTGAGATCATCAGCTGTGAGCAAAGGGCCAAATTCTGACAGGCAGCTGGGTGAGACCAGATGTAGAGGGATTTTCAGAACTACCCGAGCTGGCCAGGTTCCTGACTTCCCCTGGACTTTTTTATCCTTCCTTTGGCCCACTGTCATCTTCCAACAGGATGTGCAGGCACACGAGGTTGCTCTGCCATGCTCTCAGCTGTGGTTAGCACAGCACGAAGCTAAAGCTAACAAGCTGTGCTCATAGGTGGGTAATTTTAGCTCAAGGCATGTTTAAGCCAGCCCCAGCATCATACCACCAGCATCTGCCTGGCTTATGGTTCAGGCAGAATAACCCTACAATACTGGCTGCACCATAACTTTTTCAAGCCCAGTTATGGGGACCAGAACCCCTCCAGAACACCAGAACACTAATTTGCCATTAGTGACACTAATGGCAAATGCAAACATGACCAAAATCTTCACTAGGGGCTTCCCAAGAGCAAGGACTGCAAAGAGCAGTTTTTCTTCTTTCCCTGTTGGCTTTAAAACCATCTCATCAGGCTTGTTTGATGTTTTGAAGCTGTGTCAGGAGAACCATGTCTAGAAGATGAAACACTCGCATGCACTTTTGACTCTAAACCATGGATTTGTGACCCCTCCCTCTCCAATTCAAAGTAGCTCCACATTTTCAGCCTATAGCAAAGAGATTAGATTTATTAAGAAGTGCTTTAAGAATGGCTCTTCCTTCTATTCCATATTAAGCTGTCAGTGCTGCCAAGTTACTTACCAACTTGGAGTTGGCTGAAACCAAGCTGTTCAGAGTACTGAAACCAATCTTGATATTAAACCTTCGTTTCTGTTCTGAAATATGCCTCATCCTTCGATTCTGCATAAACAAAATCAGCTCAGTCTATGTTGTTCTCCTTTACCACTCTACTGCTACAACTACTTCAGCTATTCCAATTCACAGCATCATTTTCACTGAACTGGGACAGTCACAAAGTTGAAGCTACATGACTAGACATCTGTAAACAATTATTTAAATTACTAAAAAGAAGGGTCAAGGAATTTTCTTTCCAAACCTCACAGGTTTTCTGAGGTAAAAACTCCTACTTAAGACTCATTTCCTGAAGTCAAATTCCAAGTGATGAAACACTGAATTAGTTAGGATCTTACTGAAGCCTTTGAGTTTAAAATAATCCATATTATTTAGTCCTCATACATAACATCTACTGATCTAACACATAACGAAAACACAGAAGAAAATGAAAAAATAATCCACACCTCTGGTCTATCCTGAGGATAAAGTCAGGAATTAAATGAGCATTTTGATTTCTAGCATTCAAACTCTGCTGTTTCTAGAAGTTTTGGAAGCAAATAAGGAGCTTGCGCTTGGTTCTTAGCACCGCAAGGCTTTCCAGCAGTAGATCAGCATCATCACCATCATGCCATTCATAATGGGGGGGGAATAATGGCATCAAGCAGTGAAATAGCTGCCCCAAATGACTGAAAATGCAGGTTCAAGAGAAGAGTTGATGTTTCCAGCCCTCTGTGCTTCGCCAGACTGCAAAAAGCAATGTCACCGAGCAATACTGAACCGTTCAGTCCAACTAGCAACGCGGAGGAGCAGAAGAACAATCATCTAGAGGCTGACAAACAGCATTGTTTCACTTGTCTTACAAGAGAGTTACTAACAGTCCAGATCCACAGCAATTCCTGTCAAAGCAGGGGAGCTCAAACGGCTGGAAAGCCTTTTGCTGCTGCAGCACCCTTTACTTTTAAGAACATCCCTCCATCTAGTGGCCACTTTCCCAGCAGACCCAATAATTCGTTCCTCTGTTAACTCGATCGCTGGCTGCACAAAGAGGCTGCAACTACTGCCTGTGAGCTTTTCCACCAAGCAAGTAGCTGCAGATTTTCATGAGGAACTTGCAGCATGCTCAGCAAGGGGCAGCTCTGATTCTCCTCTGCAAGAGAACGAGAACGGAGCGTAGTCGCAGCCTGAAACTGGTCAAACTTACCTCTCTGCCCTGGGAGTAACCAGGCTGACTCCCACTCGCAGGATACACAAAGACAAGCCAGAGAAGGGCTGGCACTTGGAAAATGGTTGAGTAACACCCCCTTCACAACTTAAGGACTAAGAGGGTTACAGTCACTTTAGAGCTTGTAGAGTCTGTGGAGCTGCTTCAACATGGAGCAGCGCAACATCACTGGAGACATGTAAGTAACCCAGCAGGTCAGGAACTCCCTCTCTAGTCACAGCCCTGCAGACTGAACAGTCCCAACAGGACAATGGCAAAAAAAACCACCCATGGTTTAGAAAACTAAGCCTGAAACCTTTGCCCAAGTAAAGGGAGACCTGCCACAACACTCCTGTGAGCCCCAGCTGTAGCGACCACAAGGACCTGCAGAGGTACAGATAAGCCTGGTGTCTCTGGTGCCACATCCCTGAGGGGCAAAGTAGATTATTCAAGCCTGATGTTTAAGACTGAACAGAGCAGCACAAGCTAAACCCAAGGCACAAATACTCCTGTTCCTGAAGCCCAGCTTACTCTCTAGTCCATGCTCAGACATCAGGGCAGCAAAGTAACTACAAGGGCAAAGATAAAGGACACGCACCTTAAACGCAGTCAGAGTGGGGTCGGTGGCAGGTTTTCCTGAGCCGCTGTTCTGGGGAGACTGTGGACTGGGGCTCTGCTCAGAGGTGCATGGGGAAGCTTGGCCTGAATTCTGACAGTCTCGGCCTTCGTAAAGGAAGAAAGAGAAGTCACGTTAACAAGCAACTTTGTGCAGCAAATGCTGAGAAGTTTCTACTCAGAACTCAACTGAAATGCAGCTGGCAACCAAAGGACACCCACTGATGCAGCAACCACATGCTAGAAAACATCAGGATTGCTGGGCAAGCTTAGCAGGTCATGGCACAAGGCTAATACATCCCAGTAAGAACATGAAATACCCTTTCCATTCACACACACACTCCAGCAAAGGCATGTTGAACGTGTAGAGTTCTGCTAGACTCCCCCATGTGAGGTCCCAGTGGTCTGGGACACGCCAGGAACACTTACAAGCCGTTTACCAGCAAGAGCAGCATCCCTTGCCAACACCAGCCCAGAGACTGCTCTATGGACACGCATGCACAAGGAGTCTTTGCACTTACCTGCTGGTAACAAGGGTTGTGTCTGAGATCCTCCAACCAAACTTACACTTAGGACACTGAACAACAAACCTATCGAGCACTTTCTACACAAGATGCCTGTTCCAACGGGTTTGATTTCTCGATGACTCTGACAGTAAATCCCTTTTAGAAAGGAGCCACCAACAGGAAGCCCCAGATGGCAGTTTGGGGGAAGGTTGCACAGCAGTTCAAGACAAAACAAGTGGGTGCAATCGAAGCCGCAGGGCAGAAGGGCCTCAAAGCTTTGCCTTCAGAAAAATGATTCAAGGATCCTCCAGGCTCGTTTCGTCGCTGCCTAATCACTGGAAACACACTGCCACGTGCAGGGGAAAGCGACCGCTTACGGCTTTCTAACTTACTAGGTGTAGGTGAGGGAACTTGTGAACTGCTACAGTGGGAAGGGATTTTCTCTCCTTTCACCAACGCATCCTGGGCTACACTAGGAGAGAAGAGACGTGAGACTGTGGACTGGGTTTGTTGACTACTTGGTGCTCGCTGTGCTGGACCAACCAGAATGTTACTATGGAACTCCGTCACCCCGGGAGCCTGGGAACAGCATAGAAATAGCACAGAGGAAAACAGAGAGCAGGAAGAAGGGAACAGGAAGAGGGGGATGGGGCAGAGGGAGAGAAGGGATGAGAGAAAGAGAAGAGAGGGGGAGAGAAAGAGAGAGAGAGATTTGTTACCTTGCCTTTCACTAAAGGCAGACAATTAATACACGATGAACAATCTGATGACATGAACTAAGGGCTAATATATAAGGAATTGGCAGGCACTGAAATCAGGCTTCTGGCAGGAGACCAGTATCCTTTTGTGACTTAAAGCAGTACTACAAAACATCAACAGCACAACAGACTAAAAACTACTTTCCATCTTCCTGCAGATGGCACGTGGGGAAACCCACTTGCACACACACTCAAGGCAGGCTTTCCAGTATATAAATGGAAAGGGGCTACCCTGGGCTCCTTCTAGCTCCTGCATGATTAATAAAAAGCACAAACCATCCCCGTTCATCGGGGTGCACGAGGCAGAGCCCAGACAGTGCTTCCAGGCCCATAAAGTAGTTCAATTAAAAAACAAGCAAACATGATGCTGGATGCACAAACGCAGATGCTGGGCAAAAGGAGAGGTTTAGTGGACTAGTTACCCTCCTGAGGATGTTACAGCTCTAATTACTTGCAAATAACAGGCCTAAGAAATAAACATTTGGGTTTCTTCTCCTTACTCTGACAATTCCAGCTGGTGCAATTGCAACATTAGACTGAGACGTGGCTGGCGTCAAAATCCCCTCTCTTTTTAAAGGTGCTGGAGTTACAATCACAGCTCTGGGCTGTCCCTGAAAGGCAGCTGAAGAACACAAGTTAGAATAGTTAATGAGACGAAAAAAAAGAGGAACAAACAAAAAGCTTGTCATCAAACAGGGGACTAATGGGCACCTATTAACACTATGACATCAGTCCTCTGATAATCTCAGTCCCATTAATGCAGTAGAAAGGACTCTAATAGACCAGCTATTGCTGAAGCTTCTGGCTTTGCTGTTTCAAGGTGAATTTATGGAGGTACCCGGTAAATTGGAGAGGTGCGAGGTGTCTTCATGCAGGGGGATTGGACTAGATGATCTTTCAAGGTCTCTTCCAATCCCTAATGATTCTGTGATTCTCTCGGAGCTGAGTTTCACAGGAGTTTCACACAGAATCACAGAATGTTAAGGTTGGAAGGGACCTCAAAAGATTATCCAGGCCAATCTCCCTGTCACAGCAGGATCACCTAGATCCAGTTGCACAGGATCATGGCCAGGTGAGTTTGAAATGTTTCCAGGGGAGGTGGCTCCACAACCCCCCTGGGCAGCCCCTTCCAGGGCTCTGTCACCCTCACCGGTAGGAAGTTCCTTCTTGTACTGATGTGGAACCTCCTCAGTTCCAGCTCACACCCACTACCAAGTCACACAGGAACACATCCAGGCGGGTCTTGAACATCTCCAGTGAAGGAGACTCCACAACCACCCTGGACAGCCCCTTCCAGGGCTCTGTCACCTTCACTGGGAAGAAGTTCCTTCTCACACTGATGTGGAACCTCCTCTGTTCCAGCTGACACCCACTGCCCCTTGTCCTATCACTGGATGACAAAGAGAAGAGTCTGGCTCCATCCTCCTGACACCCACCCCTCAAATATTTATAGACATTAATGAGGTCACCCCTCAGTCTTCTCCAAGCTCCAAGAGCCCCAGCTCCCTCAGCCTCTCCTCATCAGGGAGCTGCTCCACCTCCTTCATCATCCTCGTTGCCCTACGCTAGACTCCCTTCAGCAGCTCCACATCCCTCTTGAACTGAGGAGCCCACAACTGGACACAACACTCCAGATGTGATGCCTCCTCTGCCTCAAGATGAGCCATTAACTGCTCTCTGTCAAACTGCAGCCTCTGCTGATGGTTGTAGCCTTCCTGTTGTCAGCTCTGTGCTGGCTCTGGACACCCCATTTTGCTTCACTGAGTAAAAGTTGAGCAGATGTAGGTGAAAGTTCACAGCCTGTGGCCTGAGGCTTCACCACATCCAGCTACCGACGCCAAGGAGCGCTAAACAAACAGCGTGCCACACCACACAACATCATGCTGTAACCCCTGCGCCCTAACCCTAAGCCATTTGCTCTGAGCACCTCATTCTATTTCAAACTTCCTTATTTAAGCTAAACAACTGGTACTTCTCATCAGGACTGAGCTGTGAGAGAAGCAAAGCATCACAACAGCTCGGTCGCTGCCAGCCTCTGCAGCGTGGCGTCAGGGTATCGACGGACACGCACAGCACGACAGGATGTGAATGTCCTCCCTTCACTGTTGGCCACTGTTGGCCACTGTGACCGCTGACTGCGGTTTGAATCAAGTTTCTGACTTTATTAGAAAGGCCTGTGGACTGCACAGCCCTTGGGTGGGCAGATCTGGCAGAGAGCACGGTCACCCCGAGACAGGGAGTTCCTTCTCCCTCTGAACATTCCCACACACAAGGCTGGAATCACAACCCTTCCACTGTTCACTGATGTTCAGCCAGACTCAGGACATCCCCACTGAGCTGAAAAGCCCACTCTTACCAGTGCATTAATGCTGCTGCTCAAACTGGGGTGGCGACAGCTTTTCTCCATGAGAAGTCTCACGGACTGTGCAGACTTGTGAGTCCTTACACCACAGGGCAGCAGATGCTACCTGTCCCTTTCTAACACAGGTTACAGGGCAATTTGTTTTATAGCCAGGAGGTGATTTGTTTGCCCTGGAGACAAACGTCAGGCAGAAATGCCTTAGCTACAAGTACTGGTAGTTGTTCTATTGCTAAAAATAAAGCTCCTGTCTTTATATCAAATCTTAGATTTGTCTTCTGAGCTTGCTGTCCCAGTAGTTTAGGAGCACTGGGACCCCTGAACACATGTCCCTGCCAGGAACTAGCAACAGCAGCAACTTGGATCTAGAGGAGAAGCAAAGCCAGTTGTAACTGCTGAAATATCAGGAGGGTGACACATAGGGTGAAGAACAACCCAGGAAGCACTAAGAAAGCTGGGGGCAAAGGCTTTCTGCAAACAAGAGCTGCCAGTGCATTACTGGGTGAGAAATGCATGTCTTAGCTGCCAAAGGTACATGGACTCTTGCTTTGTGAGGTACCATTAACACCCTAGTGCTATCAGCACTGCTGTTCCCTGTGCTAGAATTAGACCCTTGGGTCTGTTCTACACCTGAACAGTGATTTTTAGGAGAGTAACCACAGTGCCCAGCCCTGGCAGGCACCACCTACCCCTCAGTAAAGCCCTTTTAACAATATTCCTCCAGGCACAGTTTTTCTTGGATTCCTCTTGCACATTTCAGGAGGCTGAAGTCACCTGGCCCCCGGCCAGCGCAAGTCTAAAAACAGGGCAATAATCCCAAGAAAAGAAAACACGCTGCCTGTCCTGCTCTAGCCTTGAGCTTTCCCACAAGAACCACCGAGAGCCAAGCTCGCTCTGCTCACACTTGCTATTCTTAGCCCCGTGCAAGGCTCCAAACCACACCCCACGTGGAGGTCCCAGCAGTCACACTCTGAACCCAAACCCACGTGGTCCTGAGAGTCTCAGCAGCTAGAGACAGAGACCTCCAGCTCCCCCTGTCTATCCCCAGCTCTGCCCTGCTGGAAGGGCACCGTGACCCAGCAGCAACGGTGAACGACAGACACAATCTCAGACTTCCCTCTGGACCAGTCCTGTGGGGCTCTTCAGCAGCTGCTCCCTAGCTAACACCATGCTCAGCCTCAGTTTCAGAAGCACCTAAGATGAACATCATAGAATCATCAAGGATTGGAAGGGACCTTGAGAGATCATCCAGTCCGATCCCCCTGCCAGAGCAGGCTCACCTCACTGGAGAAGCCATGGAATCAGAATCACTCAGGGTTGGAAGGAACCATCATCCAGTTCCAACCCCTCTGCCTGTGCTGGGGAACTGGATGATGGTTCCTTCCAACCCTGAGCGATTCTGATTCCATCAGCACTATGAGGGGATGGGCACCCTGCTACGACACTGTGGTGACGCACAGGCAGGTGGAGCGACCAGGTGAGTCAACGGCAGGGACAAACCTGCCATCCTCCACCCCACACAACGTCCCTGTCGTCTCCTACTCTACTGCAGCTGACCGCTCTGCGGGGCAGAGTTGATGAGAACAGCACTGAACATGAAACCCAACGTTTCTACGGTCGTCCCATGTGCCGATGCATCTACACAGTCCGGCACTAACTTCACAAGTCAGATTTTCACACTCACAACCAAACTGCTTCTGATCCTCACAGCAGTCCAGAGCATCCCACTGAACAGTGTAACCACACACCAGCGGATTCAGGGGCTCCTCGGACACCCTCTGAATTACATTTGTACTTATTGTATTGACAAAGGAAAACAAGAAGGTCTCTCCCTCCTGGTAGCCCCCCTCAGAAAACCATCGACCCCCAGTGCCTCTCACCTGGGGTGATGAAGGCATTCTTTACCAATAAGGACACTGTTTCGGGCTTCCGCGCAGGCACTATTTTTTTTGACTGTTTGGGCTTTGGCC
This sequence comes from Rhinopomastus cyanomelas, assembly GCA_013400115.1. Taxonomy (NCBI): domain Eukaryota; kingdom Metazoa; phylum Chordata; class Aves; order Bucerotiformes; family Rhinopomastidae; genus Rhinopomastus; species Rhinopomastus cyanomelas. The sequence goes on from VXBP01003685.1 coordinate 369,965, forward strand.
CAGCACTGGGCAGAGGAACGACTTTGGGGAGTGCAAACGTCACTTGGGACTGGAGCTGGGGCCGGGGCTGCCCCTGCAGGACAGTAGTCTGGAAAGCCAGGTTACAAGGCACTCCTGCACCTGGCTGCTGTGTCGCCAGGACGAGGTTCTGGCTCTGGCTGAAGGTGGTGGCAGGGGCGTTGTGGGTCAGCGTGGCGGAAGCTGTGTGGGTGATAACTGTAGATTCACAGAGGCCAAACTTCTGAGTTTCTGGTGCGGCAAACGCAGCGGGCGAGGAGCTTACGCTGGGGCTCAGAGGCACTGCAGGCAGCGAGGACTGGTGCTGCTGCGTCGCAGGTTGAAGCAGTGGCAAGGGGGTCTGAAACACTGGCATGAAAGTTTGTGGCCCGCTGAGAGGAGAGTCAGGAGGGAAGTCCGCTGGCTGGAGGAAAGATCCTCCGCTTCTAATGCTGGAACACTGGTCAGTGCCAACATCAGGAATGACAGGAGCAGATACCGAGGAAGTAATCAGTTCATCACCGATGTTCCCTGCTGGAAGGGTGTTGGGCAATGACCCCGATGGCAGGACAGAAGACTGACAAGAGAAAAACAGTACAGATTCAGATGTGACCCCTGAAACTCTTGTCCGAGCTCCTTCTGAGAAGGACATGGCCCAGGTCTCAGTCTTCACAGCACATGCACGTGTCTGAGACAAGGCTGGTTTGAACACTGAGAACCTCTCTTACCTGAGATGACTGGCTGCTGCTTTCTGTTGTAGCTGAGCTGACAGCAGACACAGAAGGGAAATAACTACTGGAACGACTGGGAGTGAATAAATCTGAAGTAGAAAAGTCAACTATTAATTCTTTACTTTCCCTACTCCAGTTACTATATAATAAAATTCACAGGAGTATCAATATTTAGCAAACAATGAGTTTAACACTTCATGACTAGGAAGTGTTAAACAGGAAATACTGAGCAATCCTCTCAGTTCCAAGTGTCTCCATCTGAGGGTCTATCTTTAATCACTCAATGGTAGTCTAAACGTTACTCTTTAAGAAATAGTGTTTTAGGAAAGGGAATGAATGATTCAAATGTCAGAGTAAACAGTCCTCAAGTGATTCTCACACCCTGGTAAGTAACATTAAGTAACTGGGGTCACAGTAATGAGGGAGTCATTGAAATATGAACAATAAAAACATTTCCTGAGTGTTCTTCACCCGTCACTCAAATTTTGAAAAGAGAGTAGACAGCTGCAATAGTTAATCTGTTAAAAAGTAGTTCATTAATTTACTGCAGTTTAAAAGGAATTAATTGACTGTACAGATATAGATGATTCTTACCCTGAAAAGGCTCAAAAGTATCCATAAAATCAAAATTTGGCTGGAGAGGAATAAGCCCAGGTTGAATCATGTCAGCATTTCCTAAGTGCCCTGCAAAATCCAGGAGACAGATTAGATTCACTTCACGTCACCCGCACAGTAATAGCAGCATTTGGCTGCAGCAACACTGCCACTCACTCCACAGCCAGCACGTTCGGCCAGGATGTTTCCAGAAAAACTGCTGCTGAAATGCACTGAGCAGCTGTTTTTCTTCAGAACTACAGCACAGTTCTGAAAGCAAAAGCTTTCAGCTACTAATATGGAAGAGGTGAAGGCTGAAGGCTCTAATAACTGGGGATTGTCAAGCCTGGATGCCTCAGCACCCAATCCTCCTGTCCTGTCCCTGTAGCACAACACGTAACTTGCTGGGAAGCGCAGCCTGAACCCCCACAGCTCACAGCAATGTTCTTTAAAACAGACCAACATCCATTTCACTCTGCTGTAAGTACACTTCACGTAAACCACAGCTGCTCTGGAGTTGCTCAGACAGCTTGGACATCCACACAGCAGGGATGATGCACAGCAGACATCTGCTGTGCCTTCAGCAATTCGTTTGAGAGCGGCAGAGCTCCTGGGCTTGGTTTTATAGATGTGACTTGCACTTGTTCTAAAGGGAAATGGAAAACCCCCCCCCCCCCCTTAAAAACACATACACACAGCAATGGATCTGTGATTCTATTCTAAATGCTCGAGATAAGTAAGGCCTTCACCACTGATGAAGGGAAATGCTGCCCGATGCAGAGCAGTGTTAAGGGACATTGCAGCACGTCAGGAGCTACGGCAGAAACTGCTTTGGGTAACTGGAATTCCAGAGCCTATAAAGCATAAGCCAGCCACATTCCCACATCTATTTTTAGCTGTATCAGCACAGCAAGATAAGTTGCTCAGGCAAGACTAGAAAAGCAGCAAAGCAACAAACTAGAACAACCTCTACGTGGCAGTGGGAGCCTCTAGAACAACCAAGCAGTACCTATGTCCCTGGAATTTGGCCAGGACACCAGCTGATGTGAAGACAGCGTGGAGAAGAGTGTGTCGGTGAACTCAGACATAAGCATGTCCGCATCCAAGAGGCTGCCTTCCTCCATAGGGACGGGGGTTTCTCGGCCATACCTTCTCTTTTGCCAGAGAACCACATCATCATCCTGCCAAAGGAAAGAAGAAAAGTCAGGCTGCCTAGACCAGGCTAAAGCAGTCTGGAGGAGATAGCTAAAAACACTCTTCGCTTTGAGAAGGAAACTCTCCTTTAGGAGCAGTGGAAACAGACTGAAACAGACCTGTTGCACTTCTAATACATCAACCAGCTCCCTGGAGGTCCCTTCCATCCCGCTCACGGAGTTGGGTAAAACAGGAGACTACAGTAGAGAATCAGGACACTGGGAAAGGTTTCTGCCCAAAATACAAGTGTGGACTAGAAGGATCTAAGACAAAGCAACTTCACCAACACTTTCTAGCTTCATTGATTATGTTTTCATAGATTTTTGAACCTACAATCTTTTGGTTTAAATGAAGATTTTAAAATTAGATGCCCGGCAAAAGCTCAAAGCAAACAGCTCCTGCCCTGAAGTGCAACTGAGTTTCTGAAGCAGAGTTAAGTGGAGTTGTGATCTGAGTTCCACAAGGTAGAATCATAGAATCATAGAATCATAGA